>BGPR01001402.1:169717-193065 GCA_013235015.1 Araneus ventricosus
CGCAGTGACCTCGTGATAGTGCCTCGGTTTCCGAACTGGAAGATAGCAGGATTGAGAACCGATTCGACTGAAGATCCGCCGTGGATGTATGTTAATCCTCTGACAAATAATAGAAAAACAAAAATTAAGTTAAAAAGAAAAAATATATAAAAGAAACAGAATCCTTTCTACAGAAAATTTGTCCAGTTTAGAACTACAATGGCGTGTGGTCTCCGAAGAAGTTCGCCATTCTGGTTCTTTTCCATTTTGATTACATTTCTTACTTTCTAATTTTTCTTTTATGTGTTTTAATTATTTGGGAATTTCTGTTGTTTAGTACTATAGTTTTTTGTTGATTAATTTTAGAAAAATTTTAATGATGAAATCACTTGATGCTGCTGCGCTGAGCGCGTATAAAGGTGCATTGTTATCATTATTAAGAATGTTTACTTTTCTGTTTATTTTTCTCTTTTTAACTTAATTTTTGTTTTTCTATTATTTGTTTTTTGTATTTTATTAGAAGTAGCTGCATATGCGCCTTTCTGTATAATCCAAAAGAGTTTCAATTAATTTTAATTTAATTTAATTTTTTGTTAAATTTTTTCAATTGTAACTGTCAACCCTCTGACTGCATATCCTGCGATTTCCCTCGGGTAGAAAGGAAGTTTTTTCCTCTCCATCCTCCGATTTTAGCAAGCTATTGTGTCTACTTAGAACTATTATAGCGTTGAATCGTATTATGCTAATAAATTTTTGCATATAAATAACAATTCGCTTGGGGTTCAACGGCATTTGAAGATGCTTGCAAACGTTGCATCTAAATAGTGATTTTAAAAACTCCACAGTCAAAGGGTTAAACCCATCTGAGTAAAACAGCCTCCCGCTGGTGTGGCGTGGAAGTTTAAAGAGAAAGTGCCGACTCATCAGTGGCGTAGCGAGAGTAAGTGCTGCCCGGGACAAAAAATAAATTTTTCACCAGCTCAACATATTTGACTTTAAAAAGTAACACAAACGCACTTGTGTTTTGTCTCCATGGGGCCCTCTAAGACAATGGGCGGGGGCCTTGTCCCCCCTTTCCCGCCGGGGTTGTTACGCCACTGTGCCTCAGACGTCACCCTCTTCTCTCAACCACGAATCAAAATAATGAGTCTGTTCCCCTGATAGCTCTTGTTTATCTTCGAAAAGAGACTAAACTACAATAAAAGTACAGTAGAGTCTCCCTACAACGAAGTCTCCCTACAGCGAATTTCTCCCTATAACGAAATTTTTAATCGGAATGTTAAATAACATTCAAAATATTCTCCATATAACGAAGTGGTTGTCTCCCTATAACGAATTTTTTTCAGACCTTTATCTTTTCGATTTTTGTCATTTTTGAAGAAAGTTGATAATTTCTGTGCAACCAATTCGCTCACACGTGCCTGTTTCTGGAACCACTCACTCTTAAAATGTGAAAATTTTTCTGAAAATTTAACATCACGAAATGCAAAGCAATGTAAAATAACGGAATTTTTCAAGTAAAATAAAAGTAAGCACATACTAGTACATATTATTCTCTAAATTGGTGAATTGTCTTTACTTTTGAGCATTTTATTTATACAATAAAAATTAGTATAATTTTAACAAATTTATAATAAATAATTGAAAGTCATAATTAAATATTTTTGAACTTATCGCACATACTAAAAGGTTCGTCACATTTACTTAAATAACTGCAAAAATCTCTAATATCCATATAACGAAATTTTCTCTATAGCGAATTTTTCAACTGGAACCAAGCAATTTCGTTATAGGGAGATTCCACTGTATTAACTAAACCATCTCAAGTATTGTTTAGCAACTTATTCGGAAACCCTCCGCGCTTTTGTGCATGCGCCGGGCGGAGTTATTTTCATCAAAATAGGGGGAAAGTGAAGAATGCGAAGATGATATTTACATTTTACTGAGCGTGATCTAAAAAATAACTCCGGAAATGCGCTCAAAATGAACCATTGCCTGACACCCTTTTTCCGGTGTAAAAACGGTCAAAAGTGGTAGTCTCGGAATCCGTTGCTGAACATTAGGCTCACGATATACGCAATCGCACCCAATTTACTGAATTGATTTATAGATAAGTTTCCTTTATTTTATTGTAAATAAAGTGATAAGGTCAGGGTCGATATGAATTGTAAATTTTAAATGAAATAAAAATTTGGATTCCCCCATGATAGCAAACGCTGGAACCAAGTCTATACCGAAAGGAACCGCGTCATTGTGAACAATGGTCAGATGACAAGGTTGACATAAAAATCAAAACGCAGAGTTATATATATATATATATATATATATTCCTCTTAAAAGCAAAGTTCACAGCAAAAATGTTTTAATCTAATTTTGTTCATAGCCAAATGATTTTTTTTCTCAATTTTAAAATGCTTATCTAGTTATTTAGAGGTTTAAGTTTCTTATAAGCAGTGTTTAACCCATAGAATATTTTTTCTTTGCAGCTTTTTTGGCTAGATAGACATTCGTTTGAAGTTACACAAGGACTGTATTCATCCACACCTTTTTTTAACCTTATACAGATGGCATAACCACTCGCTCTTGAAATTTCGACTTGACACCAGTGGGAAGATGTTTGACCAGACAGGCGCACGTTAAGTTAAGCTCATTCTATAAGAGATTGAAGAAAGTAGAATCTAGTTCATCAAGTGTGAAAAAGGACACAAGAATTTCATTGCCACACTCTTGGACCCATTTCTGTGACATTTGATCGATTATTCTATAAGAGATTGAAGTCTTCTGGTATCGTTAGACATTCATCGAATTATTCTGGTGTCGTTAGACATTCACCTACCTGAAAAAAATTAAAAAGCTTCTAAAAATAAATGGTAAACCTGGAGTCTATGGTGCCGGCCAGCTTCTCGCCAAATTTTCTTGGCGCAATTTCATTTGCCGTCGCCAAATACTGTTTTGGATGTGCAGTACGCTTTTTAATGCTCTCTTGCGCATGCGTCACCTGAAAAGGAGAAATTGAGTACGCATGCCTGTGGCATTTTTTAACTTAAAAAAAAACATCAGCGGCTTCGCATAGCAGGAAACTAGTGGCTCCGCTTTTTCATTGAATGCTGGGAATCCAGGTTTTTTAAAAAAATTCCGAAAACGAGAATTTCCGCACGCAATGCCTGCGGCATTTCAAGCGTGTACCGGGCAAATTTTTTAACTTAAAAAATACCAACGGCTTCGCTTTTAGCATAGCGGAATACTCGTAGCTTCGCTTATTCTTTGAGGAACGAAACATACAGAATAACACACACGATACTGAACCGATATTCATTCGTAAGAATTCCAAACGAAGTTTTATTCAAATTTGAATTTATCGACGAATCACATCGAAGAATTGAACAAAACAGTCCAATCGAAACGTGGCGCAATATAGCCTGATAAACAAAACACCGATGAAAAGATCAATTTGCACGCATGCGCGCTTGTCACTCGTTAATAACATCTAGACGCAACCACAACAAATGTTCTCTCATCGCCATTCTTGGCGGCACAAATTGGCGATCCTAAGAGGAACGAAGTAAGTGGGTACCGTAAACTTCACATAAACCTTATTCTTAATGAAAATACAAAGGAATATTTCTGCAAGAAAATTTCAAATTATAATAAATAAGTTATTGTAATTGTACCAGCTATTAGATGAAGATTGCACGCTTATCTGTTAGACATTGCGACTATCGGAAAGTTAAGGAGAAAAGCGTTCTACTGTGGCGTTCATCTCAAGATAGGAGCGCAGCTAAGTAGAATCAAACTTTTCCAAAAGACTTTAAAATCACATCGATATAAATTAATCAAAAATACTTTTTTCAGAACAAAAGTGCTTACCAGTTTGATTGCTGTTATGTTTCCAGAGCGTGGAAGGCCAAACCGTGGACGTCGAACAGTTCAATCGGAGGTTGAAATCTAGAATTTGGTACACACCCTTAAAACGCAGCCAAATCGCCAAAGCAAGACGTTGACAACTGCACTTCATTGGCGCTAAATTGCCAAAGCTAAATGCAGGTAATACTGGCATTAGCTTTGGCGACTTGGCGCCATTTTAAGAGTGTGTACCAACTTCTAGATTTCACCCCAATCGGAATCCTCGACACGACAATGTAGATCCGATTATTATATAGCAAGTGAATAAGCGTCTCCATTTGGTCAACATCAGACCATTTCGAAGTCCAAACTCTGAATCTATGGTCAAAACACACCAGCATTGTAAGATCTTGAACTTCAAACTGAATGAAGTCGTGACCACTACAGGCTTTGTTGCCGGAATAGAAAGATCATATTGTTCGCAAAATATTTGCAATAATTTTTTTAAACATTTTACCTTCGCATAGCGAAAATTGTGTCAACCTGGTAATATAAATAAAAGAGCAGTAAAGTGATTTGATTTGAAAAAGGGGTTTTGGGGATTTTCAGATACAAAGGCTATTATCCCCTATTCATTCCAAAGTTCTTTTCAATCCGTAATCAAAAAGGAAAGAAAAATTGCCATCAAAAGATGGTTTAGAACTGTTGCCGATCTGATTTGGTCAAGACAAAAAAATGGCGCCCTCCTAGAAGAGCTTCCAAATTCTTCCCTCCTAAGAACATGAACACAAGTTATAAATCACGAGCAGTAACATAATACAAGGTAATTGCAAAATAATAGAGTTTTAGCTCACTTCATCTATGAAAATATACAATGTCTCATGAAAATTCGAAAACATTTTAGATTTTTATCAAATAGTTACAAAGGTTTTATTTATCTTCCTTCCGTTCCGCAATATACATCTATCTATATGGTAGCTCAATTATCCCGGAGATGTTGAAAAATGCCATTGTCTATATTCGTAAAACCATTGGTTGATTTTGGAGTTCATTGAACGTCGCTGGTAATAGAGACATACAGTAGTCTCCCTACAACGAAGTCTCCCTACAGCGAATTTCTCCCTATAACGAAATTTTTAATCGGAATGTTAAATAACATTCAAAATATTCTCCATACAACGAAGTGGTTGTCTCCCTATAACGAATTTTTTCAGACCTTTATCTTTTCGATTTTTGTCATTTTTGAAGAAAGTTGCTAATTTCTGAGCAAACAAATCGCTCACACGTGCCTGTTTCTGGAACCACTCGCATTGTTCATTCCAGCGATAACACATAACAATAGAATTCTATGTGAAGGGTAATGCAGTTGTGGGCACCTGGGTTTCTACAGAGGGAGCAACATTTCTACGGGTCAAGATTCCAAGAATAGGGGTGGAGTGGGGGTGGAAACAGCAAATGGATGTGACAATACGCATTTTATGTTTATCCGTACTAGTACATATTATTCTCTAAATTGGTGAATTGTCTTCACTTTTGAGCATTTTATTTATACAATAAAAATTAGTATAAATTTAACAAATTTATAATAAATATTACTTCATTTTTAATTGAAAGTCATAATTAAATATTTTGGACTTATCGCACATACTAAAAGTTTAGTAACATTTACTTAAATAACTGCAAAAATCTCTAATCTCTGTATAACGAAATTTTCTCTATAGCGAATTTTTCAACTTGAACTAAGCGATTTCGTTATACGGAGATTCCACTGTATATACAGTGTTTTAATATGACCCAAAGCAAAAGATCGCAAACCGTAAGATATGGAGACTTTCGGAGCCACATATAAAACGCCAATCGACCACCACAATGCCAATCTTAAAGTCTTTGAATATTATGGACGAGTTTTCTGTTTTGTTTATTTTGGTTTAACAAAACTTTCGTGGTGAGCGTTCACTTCCGTTTTCCAGTAAAGCTCCAATTTAAGCGATCGCCAAATTCAGTTGGATTCCATACCAAGCGCCAAGTTCGAATCAGTTCTTTCTTGAGTAGAAAAGCGCAAAAACTAGCCATAAAGAATAATAATGGCAACCTTTCCTCAAAATCAGGCTCTTATTTTAAGTAAACATTGAGAGCTACAACGATAGGAACATGAAGTTTAATATTTTCAAAGTATCCTTAAGCCATAGCATTAGAAAACTCCACTTTAAACATTAATATCGTCAAACGTAGTGTTGAAATTTTGACGATTCCCATTGACTTAGCATTATCACCGGAAGTTGATGGGCAAGGCGGAAGTCCTACTTTACCGCACATGAACAAAACAGAAAACTCGTCCATAAACCTCTTCCTCATATTAAGCGAGAATGCCAGTGCGCTTCATCTAATAGCTCGCTTGGGGACGAGATGGCCTAATGTTAAGCTCCCAGCTTCGGGGCCAGAGGGCTCCAGGTTCGAAACCCGATTCCACTGAAGATCCACCGCGTATACGGGCCTGGCGCACGTCAACTCTAACGTCGTGAGTCAAACGTCCTCCAGCTGTTTTGGTGTGGAAGTTTCGTGAGTGGGGTGGCAGATAGCCCTCGTGTTACTTCAAAACGGGACATTAATATAACTAAAATAAACGGGTGGCTCACTTGGAAAAGTGAAAGTATGGAAACAACAATTTAACATCTGCTTCTCTTCCCCGGATTAACACTGAAGTGTGGAATTGATATTTTTTCAAGTTATGTCGTTTGAAAATCCGATGATTATTTTGTAACTCTAAACTTTATTTAAAAAAGACTACGTTGTCAAACGGAACAAAAAAGTAATAAAGCATCAGTGAAATAAAAATTAATCATTAGTTAATGTTTTCACTTAACAAACTACAGATGAATTTTAATTCATTTTTAGCCTTCTTTCTGTTTGCTATGGCTTGTTCTAATTGTTTAAATTTATTTTTAAAGGTATAATCTGCAATTAAATGTTTGATCATAATTACGTCATAAAGATACTGATTTCTGTTCAGTAACAAAAATGGCATTCTTTATAAAAAAAATTACTTTTCTACCAAAAATTTAAATTGGAAAACCTAATGATTGCTTTTCGATTATTATATTTAACAAAAATGTTATTGTTTTGATTACATCAATCCTGCCAGCTTGTATTAGAATCTAATTCAAACCACTTTTTAAGTAAGTAACTAAAAGCTCAAAATACAAAAAATTAGCAAAAGAAATTAAAATAAAGTAATAATTTTCAAAAAGAGCAATTGTAACTGTAGACGCAAACACAAATAATATAAAAATAATAATGTACGAACAAATAATAAAATTAATAGTATAAGACGAGATAATAAAAAACTAAATTGTTAACTATAATCAAGTAACTATTAACTAAAAGTTCCTAATTCAAATAGGAATTGAAAAATAAGCATTGTATTGTATTTGACTAGATCTTGAGTGGGTTTAGTTTAGTTTATATTTACGTCCAGCTTCGAAGCTACCTGAGGGCTATTTTGAGATGGACATCATCATTTTGAACCATGATCGGATGTCTAGGACGACGCCTAGGCCGTCGCTCCCATTCCAAGCTTTCGCACCACACCAACGGAAGGATGTTTGACCCTGAACCCATTTAGGTCGGGCCAGGTCCGTGTAATGGCCCCTCTCAAGGTATCGGGTGTCGTGCCCCGAATCCTCCGTTCCTGAAACCGAGACTGCTACAAAGCTGCCTCGGAACCAAAAAAGATTTCAGGAAAAGTGGTCTTGGAATGCTGCCAAAACCTGACACTTCGCGATTTTACGAATTTAAAAAAGAAAATTAATAATAAAGAAGTTAATTTCAGCAAGATCTTCAAAATTCCGCCGTTTCTTCAATTAAAATTTTCACTGTGATCTGAATCTTTCTTATCTTAAATTTTAAACCATCACAATAACGTAATATTTGTTTCAATATAACTTATTAAAAATGCAATTTTTGAATTAAAAATATTAACTTGCACATAAAAATGCATACTGTTACTAACAAATCTGTGTGCAGTGTATGATTTTATGATCGAATGGTGAGCTTTGCAGTAAGTAGCTGCAATACTTAGTTTAAACTGTCCAAATACAGATTTGTTTTGGAATATAAATTAAAAATACAGAAAAGAAACCTATCTGTGTCAATATTTGGGATTGATTTGATCATAAATCGGAATTTTTCAAAATCTCGATGATTGATATTTTTTCTCTAGATTGCAAATCTTTACTCTAGTTTTGCTAGATTCCCAAAATCGCACTGTAGCAGTTTGAGATCAATAATATTGAGGATCGCTATAACGGCATCAATGGGAGAAATCCACTTGCACAGATTCTTTAACATCACAAAGATGAAAAAAAAGTGTTTAAAATTTAAGACTGTGTAGTACATTCACTATTTATTCAATAAATATTCAAGAAGAGAAATTTAGAAAACTTTTGTGTTAAACACTCAGTGAAGTTGTAAATTACATTGTGAAAAAAACATTGCTCGCATATTCTATTTGATCTTTTGAACTGAGGATTTATAAGCAGTGAAAAATCTCCATCATTAATAATTATTACACCCAAGATATCCACCAAATCCTAAGAAGAAATAATTTCCATCATTTTATCAAATATTTAAAAAAATAAATACTTTTCAACCAATTAAATATCTATGTCATTAGTATGGAAAGTTTATTTTTATTTCAATTTTTAGAATTTATTTACAAAACTATAAAAGCTTACCTTTTGGAACATTGATTCCTATATTTATTGCCAATGGTTGTTTTTCCTATACAGATGAATCTTTATGAATTCTGCTTCTTATATTTATTGTCAATGGTTGTTTATATTTTAGATTATTTACTTTACAGATGAATCTTTATGAATTCATTTTCCAATCAATAAGATAGTTATGCAAAATGTTCTTTATTATAAACTTTGTTAAAAAAAATAATTTCGAACCTCTGTTTTGACTGTGCATTATTAATTCCATTTTTAATTAATTTTGACCTTTTTGGAATAAGTATTTAAGCGATGTCCTTTAAATTAAAATGAAATTAGTTCCCTGAAATGTGTTTCAAACATTAATGTCGTGCATAAAATTTAATTTAACTGTTCCTTGGAACTTAAATTCTTATCTTCGTGGATTCCTTTAATTAAAATAAAAAGAAAATCATTTCAATAAAAGTTTTCCATCATATTAAAACAGAAGTTTCTGATTTCAGTGTCGCATAATTTCCTCTTTCTCTTGTTTTCACTAAATTCAATTTAATCAAAAAGGCAGAAACTTTATACTAGAAATGAATCCATTGTCTTCGAAATAGTTTTATATACGTATATTAAAGACCTTACAGATTTTCAAACATTTTAACTTGGTACAAATAGGAGAAAAATCAAGTAGAAGAAATTTTTTCTTGCCCATAAAAAGTGCAAAGTAAATGGAATCAATTCATGCTCACATGATGCACGTCAAATGCGCCGAATCACTTTAATTTTGCAGACTACCGCGCATCTATCTGGCGGGAAATAACGTGGAATCACAGCACAGCGTAATGTGCAGGTAAGTGTTAGATGGCAGTCACAGTTACGTTAGTCATGTGACTGGAGCATCACGTGATTTGATTCCATTAACTGAAACTCTCCATGAAGGCAATTATATTAAAGAAATACATACATGCAGAAACCAAGAAACATCTTAGCAGAATTTAAGAACTCCACAAGTCTAAGTATTGGCCTTCGCCCTGATATGATTACATGCAGGGCCGGATTACTAAATAGGCAAAATAGGTGACTGCCTATGGGCCCCTCAACTTGAGCTGGCCCCGAGGCCTTGAGATTATATTTTGTTTTGATTTGTGCAGTATTTCCTGAGTAAGTTAATTTCGTACTTTCAATTGATTTCATTTTGTACATCATTTCATTTCATTCAAATTAAAATCAAGTCTCGTTTAAATTTTAGAACATTATTGTAACGACATTCCGAATTAATTAGCTTTTGTAAGCTTTATATTATTTTATAATTCTACAAAATAATGTTGTTTGATAATTTATAAAATGTCTGCGCGATCCTATAGTTATATAGTATTAAGATTTTTAAAACTTTTTGTTTTTTACCATTTTGTATAAAATTATTTTTAAATTTTTATTTTGCATTTTTTTATCCGTAATATACTGAAAACAACTCTCTTGAAAGTGATCCGCAATTAAACGTTTTGCCATATTTGTTTGTCAAAATTTTTTAATTAAAATTTCTTGTATAAAAATTACATTAAAATTAATGAAAGACATCCGGTATTGGAAGTTGGGGGAAAGGGAAAAGAGAGCCCCGAGAGCCCTTTATGGGGCCCTTGCAGTGCTTAAGGGCCCATAAAGGGCTTAATCTAGCCCTGATTACTAGTATTTTCGTGGTCTAGCTTTTCTAATAGCACTTGATTTCATACTTCAGCGCCTATAAGCAACCCTCATGTTAGTTAGAAGAATGCTTTCGAATTTTGCAAACGAAGCAGTTAACTTGTCCGTAATTAATATCACGTGCAATTGTTAGAATTTCCATGTTTTTAACGAGTTCCCATTTGACCGAAACTTGCCAAGTTGGCGAGAGTTTTGGCTCCAAAGTGTAATAATTTGTCTTGCACTGTCAAGCACTAAGAGAAAAGTTATGCCGGAAACTGCGCTAACTCTTGAAAAGTTGCTTTCCAGCAAAAGTAGTTTGATTGCAGGAAAGAGGCTTCCGGCAGTAGGAAACCATGCACAAGTGGTTTCATGATATAGTGAAATGAATCAAGAAACCATAATCAAAAAGAGGCTCCCACGAAACATATTCCTCTTGCGGTGGGTCCTGTAATGCTGCCTTTTCTCATCGCAAAAAGAAGCTACAAAATTAATTTTGAAAATTTCAGTTATTGTACATTAAAAATAATAATGAAATAGAAGATGCTTAGGCAACTTTATTGAAGGAAAAAAATCACTGGTGAAAAATAAATAAGCAATTATACAAATAAAAAAACTTGGGTGGACTGTGTCCGAGATTTTTTTCAAACATGCTATTTTTCATGAATTCATGGATGTTTATCTTCTGTTCTGTATAATTAACGAACCTCTAAACAGGAAATTCCTGCCGCTTATTGTTTCTTTATTATTTAGAAGCATGTCGACTTCCGGTAACTTCCCAAATGGAGCAGTTTACTATACCGAGGACTATTTATGTTTGCATTTCTTTTAGCACTTACCTTAAAGGAAAATAAAAAGATATAATGATTTTTCCGGGATAAAAATATTTCATGTTAATTTCAAAAATGAAAAATAAAATTACACAAATCACTGCTATTTAAAGTACGAAAAAGCTCAGTATAATATTAATATCAATGTTCAGAACACCCACTATTGATATTAAAATAGTTGAAATTGCCTCTTCATTCGAGAGATTTCCCATCAAATCTGACGTGTTTAAATGGATATATATGCGAGAGAAATTTTTAACATTTATTTAAAACAAATAAAATAAACGTATGTTTTATGACAGGAAATATATTTTTTATTTACGTATTATTTACATATTTCTTTATTCAAAAACCTCTTGGTCTAAAAAAAATCTAGTAGATATAATCTAGATAGATAGAAAATCTAGTTTCGAAACAAAGCACTTTTCTGCTTGTCAAACGTTGCCAAAAAAATTATCAAATTATATCATCACGATTGCAATAAATAATCAGATGAATCGTGGCGTCCAAACTATATCACGCGCATGATATACCACTGACGTAATTTACTTATTTCTATTGAAAAACGAAAATTAATAAATTAATTTGAAATTTTTGATTAATATAATTTAAAATTTCTCGGGAACTTTTGATCATAGCGAGATAAATTTTATTTTAGAAAATTTTATTTCACTATTTTAGAGCTATTAAATTTGAAATTAGTACAACAATTACTTTTATAAATTTAAAATCTCTGAAATTTAGGTGCTCTAACAATGAAATAATGCTGTTTAACGTCTCGCAGTGCTATGGTTGTTTCTTGTTGTTGTTGTTGTTGGTTTGTTGGCAACAGGTTTATTGTTGGTGACGTCAGAGCGTTACCGAGAGACAGATCTGGGTTATTATATTAGTAATCCATATTGACAGTTCAAATCTTTGCTATTTTCTTGCGCGATACCTTATTATTTGCGTGAATACAAGAGAAAGAATTATTTCTTAATGCGCATGCCCAGAATCCATCTCACTGCTTCCTTTCTTCATAAGGTATCCTATCTCTTGAAAA
Source organism: Araneus ventricosus (assembly GCA_013235015.1). Lineage (NCBI taxonomy): Eukaryota > Metazoa > Arthropoda > Arachnida > Araneae > Araneidae > Araneus > Araneus ventricosus. The sequence goes on from BGPR01001402.1 coordinate 181,792, forward strand.
TAACGACGCATTTACATCAATAAATAAAAAACGGAAGTTAAAAAAGCAATTAACAGTAATGAAAGACTATCTTACTTCTTAACAAGACGCCTTTGTTGACAAGCTTGTTTGCCGAGAATACTGATTGTTTTTAATTTCAATCGAATCTCTTATTCAAAATTTGATATTCACGGTTTCCTAAACAAAGTATTTTTTAAATTGTTATAGGCATTTAAAATGGTCTATTACAGTGGCCTTGCAGTTATTTTGTTCCTAATGGCGCATGACACAACTTTGCGCGTCATCTATCATTTAATTGCACGTTGTCAGTGCCAACTTCAATTAACTATTCCTCATGCAAAATATGCATTTTATTCCGACATTGAAATGGCGGGCCGCATTTTACGTCCAGCAGCATGTAAAATTATTTTAAAATGACGATATAAGGAATGGAAGAGCAGCAACCATAATCTTTGAGGTTACAGGCTATATTTTCTAATTATCTAATATCATACAGACACAGATTTCGCAAAAAAATTAATAATTTTTAAAAAGAAAGTAAAAGCCATTACGATATCTCTACTAATAATAAAGGATAATGTGTGTCTGTCTGTGCGTTGGCGCTCTACAGAGCAGACCGCTGGACGTAGAACTAGAAATTTGGCTCAAACATACTTTGGAGGGTTGGGATGCGCACCTCGGAGCCTTTTATTTGAAATTTTAATTAGAATTTTAATTAATTAAAAATTAAACGAAATTTTTACGTTTTTCCTTCCGTCCTTCCTTTTGTCGTTTTTCCTTGTGTATTTAAGGTACCCTCTTGATGGAAGAGAGATTGCAGAAAAAAACTACTATAAATTGGATTCTCTACTGGAAAATGTGTGTGAAGCAGAACTGGACACGCATACTCAGTAAAACTACAAGATCCTGGTGTGTGGAAAATTTCCGTCATGTCTGTCAATTTGTGTGTGGCACAAAAAATTCATGGAGACAGTGACAATCTCTACTAATAATAAAGAAGGAGAATGTATGTCTGTCTGTCTGTGTGTTGGCGCTCTACAAGACAGACCTCCGGATCTAGAGCTACGAAATTTGGCTCAAGCATACTTTGGAGGGTGGGAATGCGCGCCTCGGAGCCTTTTATTTGAAATTTTAATTAGAATTTTAATTCATTAAAAAGTAAGCGAAATTTTTGTGTTTTTCATTAATAACTTCCAAAACTATTATTAAAAACTAAGCACAAAAATTATTTTACACTATTTGAAAGTGCAAAAAATTACCTTTCCAATGTTATCAATTAAATTTCCGTACAATGTTTTCTCGAATTTTAATAAATTTTAAAAAATATTTTTTGGCATAATTTACAGCAATACTTTTCATTGTTGCAACGCAATTCAAACCATTTTCATTATTTAAACAAATATTTAATTGCATGTTTCTCTTTAATTGTTGTAATCTGAAATACAACAATTAACGCTGATACATTTCGCTTTCATATTTTATTTCTTCAAAATTTTTGTGAAATCTGTAAACCAAGCTCTCCGAGATACTACCTATATTAAGAAATATATCCATTAAGCTGAATGATTATGGTTGCAATTTTTTTCAGCATGTTTTAATCCAGCTGATATGCCGCTGACCATAAAATGTGCTGCGGCATTTTCATGTTGAAATCAAATGCATATTTTGCAAGAGGAATAAGAAAGTGAAGATGGCGCCGACAACGAGGAATTAAATGTTACATAACCTATTCAGTTATTTAACTCCATTAAGGACTTTTGTGTAGATAATGAACATAACAGGTCCAAGGCCATTAAAAGGACATGGGTTAAATATCCACCATACTCTGAAGTTTAAAATTTCATTAGGAATTAAAATGTTAAGGGAACCATGAATGTAAAATGGTGCAAGATTCAATTGGAATCATATTCCAGGCGAACAAGCTGGTCGCCGAAGGGGGCTAGTTAACAAATAAAATGAAAAAATAAGCAGAATCTTCATTCCTTAGCTGTCAGCAATGGATTGAAAAAGGCAATTAAATATTTGTATAAACAATGAAAACGTTTTGAATTTCATTGCAACAATGAAAAGTATTGTAAATTATGCATAAAATATATTTAAAAATTTGGTAAAATTAGGAAAACAAATTGGAGGAGAACTAAATTGTATCATTGAAATGACATTTTTTTTAACTTTTGAGTTGGTTTAAAAAGTATCTTTGTGTTGAAATATTTTCAGAAGTTATAGTGGCAGAAAAACGTCAAATTTTCAAAACACTCATTAAGAAATGGACTTCCCAACCTCAAAAGTATGTTTGGTAGCTACAGGAAAAGATTCTACGATTTCTCTTCCTTCTGATTTCGCTTTCGTGGATTGAATTAAAAATGGAATTAATTAACATTTGATAAATTTGCCTTCTCACAAATACTCTTGATCTGGTTTCAAAAAGTTAACCAATCCTTTAAATCCCCTCCAAATTTAAAAAGTTTTTTTCAGGTAATCCTGGATGTAAATTTCTAGACAGTTTATTTCTATTGAGCGTGTGTTCTCGAAAGCAGTTTCATATATCATGGGCAGTCCAACGGTCTGGCCTATAAATTACCAACACACACATTATCTTTTATTAGTAGTAGAAATCAATGTCAGTGCTGAAACGAAATTCAAATAGTGCGTTGTCAACGAGAACACATCAGTGTACAAAATTTCAAAACTCTAACACATCAGGAAGTGAGTGAAAAAATCGCTTGCAAAATTTTATATTTATAAATATCAAATAAATCAAGTTATAGTGTGTAAAAATTTAAATCACTGAATTAAAATTAAAACAACAAACTGGTAAATATTCTTTAAAAATGTACCGAAATAAACATTTTGCCATGTAAAACTTTTCTGCTTCGAATACTGCTCTTAAGTGGAATGAAAAAATAAGCATTATTTTTAAAACAAATCCTTCAAATGTTTGTAAGAAACTACAGCGCTAAAATTAGGTCAATTAACCGGACATTTAAAGAACAGCAAATTTAATAAAATTTAACGAATGCAGGGGGAAAAAAGAATATTTGAAAAAGAGAATAACGAAAAAAGAACTGTCGTTCCTTTTATGAGATTACAAGAATAGATATTAATTTATTTTACTTAAAGTTTTTCTCAACGCGCTAACAAAATAATCCAGCGTTGATGGGTTCATTTAAAAACTGTAAATATCACTTACAGGTAGATGTTGGTTGAGAAAAAGTATTTTAGCGGTTTAGCGAGAAATCACTAATTAAGTTAAATGACTCCAGAAAGGAGATTTGGGAAATGACCGTAAAAATGGCTTTATCCATCAGTAAACACACACGGGGAAGACTTGAAAAAACAACAATAGTAACTTCTTTCTAACTTTTAGGAGCAATAGAATCTATCATTCCGTTTTTTAACACCTAACAATGGCATCACAAATGAAATGTTTCATTTTTTAGAACGCCTTTTCTTTTTTTCTTGTCCTTTTCATTGTTTCGAATGAGCATTTATCGTCTGCCTTTTTAACAATGAATTTATTTTTATTATGTGTCGTTTTGGAAAAAGAATTTAACGGCCTAAATAATTTATTTCTGTATTTATTTCTCCATTCTGAAAAATAAATGTGTGAAAAAAAGTCGAAATCAATCAACAGTAATGAGAATTAAAATTGTATATGTGGAAAATTGTCTCTTTTTTTCGTAGAAAAAAGAAAACGATACATATTCAAATAAAAGACTTCCATTCTATTTTACTCTGAAAAATTTTGTTGAATTTACTGAGAAAAAGTTTAAATGGTGTAATGAACACAATTTTTTAGCTTACTAATGAATCATTCAAATTATTTCAGCTTTATAATAACCGAAATTGTTGTAAGCCTGGTTTAACATATTATTTTGAACTTGATTTAAAGAAGTGCATATTATTATTGTTTTCAGAGTTAATTCTCAGAACAGACTATTAAATTTATTCTTCCAAAAGAAAATTTTCAGTTCTTGAAATACCTCTTAATACCATCGAAAATAATTTTAAAATAAAGTTTCAGTATTTAATATTTTTGCTATACGAATTGCACCATTTTTAAATGTGTTCGTTGTATTTGATCATGTGTAAACTTGACTTGAATTGTATCTCCGAGAGATACGAGGTTTAGGGATTTTTAGCAACAAAGGCTGTTATCCCCTAGTTTTAAAAAATATTAACTCCAAAATTCGTTTCAATCTGTTTAAAAATCAAATAAAATTGACATCAAGAGATGAACTAGAAAAATTGCAGATCCAATTCGGTAAAGAGAATAAAAATGGCACCCTCCTAGAAAGGCTTCCATATTCTTTTTTTCATCATGTGTAAAGAGGATGTTGTTTCACGAATGATGTCAATTCATCCAGACATGAAGAGAAGTTTCGCCCCTGGAAATCTGCTTTCACCAGACTTGACTTCATTCGAAATTTTAAATCGCACGAATGATATGACGAGTTTTCTATTTTGTTTATTTTGGATTCACAGACCGTGTTCCGGTAATACTCCGATTTAAGCAATCGCCAAATCTGGTCGGAAGTCGGTGGGTACAGCGGAAGTTCTACTTTACCGCAAACAAACAAAACAGAAATCTCTTTCATATTATATCTGTTGCAAATTCTTTTCAAAAGTAAGTAGGTCAAAATACACTTAATATATTTTACTTGCGATAATAAAGGGCTATGGAACTTGTGGCGCACCGTGCTACGCCATCTTACTCTGATGTATACTAGCCAATATCCGCCTCCGGACATTGGGTACTCCTTTTGTCTAGTGGTTAGGATCTTCGGCTCGGAACCGAAAGGTCCCCGTTTCTATCCCGCCGCCAAAGTGGTGACTCGCAGACAAAGAACACGCAACAACAACTTTCAGTCCCACTAATAGATGGCAGCACCAAATATCAGGTCAATTCCATCTTCTGCTACATTCACCAGATGGCAGCACGACAACTCCTACAGCAACGCAGCTCTCCCAATTCAAAGCCTGTGACGCATTTCACAGCACGCAAAGTCTATGACCATTTCATAGCACAAAGTCTGCAAGTGCCTGCGCACCACCAATCTGGGCAGCAATCTGCGCAAATGCACGCAGCAAATCGCTTCCTTGATATTCAGATGATATCAAACAAGCTGGGGGTTGCTCCTGTGGCGCACCGCGCTACGCCATCTTACTCTGATGTATATTAGCCAATATCCGCCTCCGGACATGGGAACTCCTTTTGTCTAGTGGTTAGGATCTTCGGCTCGGAGCCGAAAGGTCCCCGTTTCTATCCCGCCGCCAAACTCTTTCATATTATATCTGTTGCAAATTCTTTTCAAAAGTAAGTAGGTCAAAATACACTTAATATAACTTACTTGCGATAATAAAGGGCTATGGAACTGAGGAATGCTAAGTTTTTGCCTTTGAAATCTTTCACTTTCAGAAACGTGCTTCTTCCAACTTACTTTTGTAAGCCTGATTTCACCAATCGTAGCCAAATGTGCATTGAATCCCAAAGCGCAATGAAATTTGGTGAGGATATTTCAAAGATTATCAATGTATTGGTATTAAAATTTTCCGGTGTGTGTACAGTGAAAGCAGTCGAACATGCAGAATAATGGAAAAAGACGTTTTATTCTCGAATATTCCGAAAAACACGAAGCGCAGGAACCAGGAAAAACAGCACTTGCGCGAATTAGAAATGCAAACAGACAGTAAATCACTAATAATAACGTAAAAGCACGAACGATCAACATCTAAGCTGACCAACTCGCAATGAGAACAAAACTCAAAAGAGATATTCAAAGACATTAATTTGTCTCAGCACCTCCAGATTTGTATACCTTTTCCGACATGATATGACGTCACATAGAATCATCTGGCGCATTCTCTATATCTCTATTCCTTATTGAGATAGAACGAAAATTCTAGAATTTTCGAGGACCTTCATTTTGTCGCCAAATTTATCGCAAAGGTTGAGGGGCATTGGCTGGCATCCAATACGAATCTCTGTAAAACTTTCTTTCCAACCACAAGGCTAACACGGTGGGAAAACAACTTTTCAGATTCGTAACTCTAAGAATGACTGGCAAAATACAACCAGAGTATTTTCTCGTATATTTATAATATGCGACGTGTTTTGTGTTAAGCTTCGTAGTATAATAAAGGAAATCGAGTTTCATTTAGGGCCTATTCCTACTGACTGACTGAGTCCGAAATCTGACATCGATTTATACATTTGGTGTCAAGACCAGAAACCAAATTTAATTTATTTAGCGTGTTGCTTTTTGAATTATAATGTTCACATATGAAGGACAGACAAACAAACAGTCAACTTGTTGTTGGATTTCATGCAAAATTTAACACATGCATGCAATTTTAGAATTACAACAATATGCCAAATCTTACCAATCAGCTAGTGTTGTTTTCGAATTTTCGTTTCCACATGCTCACAGACAGACAGACAGACTTCCCGTAAATGGAATTCGTCCAAAATTTGATCGAAATTAACAATTTTGGTCTAAGGACGCGTACCAAATATCATACGTCTAGTCGGCTGTGGTTTTAAATTATTGTGTTCACATGCAAAGAGGCATACAGTACAACCCTAGTTAATTGAGCTAAAGGATAAGGCCGTTTCGGATAAAGATTTTTTCGGTTATCATCTATTACTATTTTGTATCTAATTAAATGACTATTTTGTATCTAATTAAATGATTATTTTGTATCGTAATTCCTTTATTTTTACTTATTTTGTATCTTAATTCTGAAATGTTTCGAGTGTAGATCGAATTCAAAACTTTCCTTGTGGACTACACTTCAGTTCTTTATTAAAGTTAACCCTCCGTCGGGCGCAATACTCACACCGGCGAGTTAGGGAGCAATGCGTCTGACAGTAACAGGTAAACAATATCGTAATTAATATTGTTAATATCCGTTAATTTTAATTTTAGCACTCCAAAATTAATCACTAACCTCTTTGGGGAGGCTTGAAAGAAAAAAGTGGGGATATCGTTAAAGAGAAGTCACGCCTTCGCGATTATTTCCGTTCAGTAAAGTACATGATTTTTGGATTTGCGATTTCAGAGGCATTTCGGATAACACGGGTTTCAGTTAACCCGAGTTCGTTTAACCGGGGTTTTACTGTGATTCTAAAACAAATTGTTTTTTCTCAACCAGGGAGGTTCAAATCGTGGCGATTCAACAAATCTGGAGGTCGAATTTTTTGAAGATTACAATACTTTCTCTTTGTATACTTCGTATACGAAAATTTAAAATCATAGTTCAATTATCTATAACTGCACATTCTTTTCCAATTATGTATTTCAGTACTGTATTTGCATCTCTGTGCTCCAGTTTCAATAACGTATTCCAGGGCGAAATTTCTCCCCATCTCTTTTGAAGCACCCTGCACCTGTACAATAAATCTATACTTATAAAAGGCAATGTTTGTGTGTATGTGTATTTGGGTCTGGGATTCCCAAAGTAATCTATTGCACTTACAGACATGAAATTTGGCACACATATAGTCGTAATGGTGACTGAATGCACCTCGAAGCCGGAATTTTAAAATTTATTCTAGAAAATTTTGATTTAATATTTTGTGTTGTTTTGGGTAATTTTCGGCACGTTTACGGCTTTAGTATCTTTTCTAATGATAGTTGAAAAACAATCGATGCACCATTGGATAGAACAAACAATTTTTCTTTCTAATGAAATTTGTTTTGAGCTTCAAACGTAATTTACTGAATTTTGAGATTCTTTTAAGAAATAGTCAATTTGCCGACAAAATTTTGTTTTCGTATTTAAATTTAATGCATCCCCCGTTCTAATAACGTTATCGCTTTCATTTTTTTAGGTAATTAATGGAATATTCCCCCCTGATTTGAACAAGAACGGTTCAGATATCTTTTATGGTTGAATATTAATTAATTTGTTTCTGAAATGTTAAAATATTTTCGCTCTATTTTTCCCACCTTGATTCTTCGTAACCAAGTTCGCGGTGTTCTATTCCCAGCATGCATTTCGTCGAAACCACGTGACTTCATAATCCTTTGCTTTCAGCAAGATTTTGAAGTACGATCGTACTGATCCTGGTTTTAATTTGTTCGTTTTTATACTTTTTGATACTCGATGTAAAGTCTGATATCTTTAGTTTCAGAAGACATGTTCATCCTGCTTGTACTTTCGCTGAAACTGAAAAAATAAATGAAATATAATCTCAAGGAGCTATTTGCACAATGTGGCTTCAAAGTTTAAATCTGAAGCTGAAGATTTTAACCTTTTTGAAAATTTTGTTGAAATTCAGGATGTCATGGGCAACGCCGTGAGATTACGGCTAGTTTTAAATATCAGGGAAAGAAACAAATTTACCTTAGGTGAAGTATTACAATTTTCAGTTTTCAGCTGTCGGCATACTCAAGTTACCTTATACAACCCATTTCTCTTCGCTAATCTAAATAGCCCCAAAGCCTGCAGTTATGAAATAAATTTAAAATCCCAAGGCTACGACACGATTCTGCCATTCACGCCAATACAAAACAGCGCCTATTCGTATACTAATAAATTCATTCGGTGTGCAGATATCTTTCTTCCTTCCGCCAGTTTAACCGCCACACCCTGCACATTAGTCGCCAAAGCATGTCATTTGCCTATCTGTTGGTCGATGGAAGATTGCCAATTTAATAAACCGATGCGAGCGAAATCTTCTTTGTTGGCGTGCTGTTTTTCAAAAATTATGCGCCAAAGATTAGCGACCGGAACAATAGGGTGCTGACATTTTGGACAAAAAATATGCTTGCATGCGTCATCTGAGATTCCTTTGTTTCATTGAATTCATGACCTGAACGTACTGTTAAGAGATTTTTCAAAGTGAAATATGTATTTTTGTGCTTATAGAATGCAGAAGATGACGACGAACTTTTGGATGTTTAAATAATTACAGAGGCATATAATAACAAGCATGAACAACACAGATGAAAGTTTCTAGACTTATGTAGTGCTATGAATATAGATGAAAAATAATTATAATAATATATTAAGACAAAATGAGCAAAAGAAAAAATGTGACATTATTCAAAATCCATTGCAGCAGGATTAATTTTATACATGTCAGAGTTAAATTTTATTGTACTTTTTATTATTACTTACTGTAAATTTTATTGTATTACTAGCGATAAAGAACAGTTTTTCCTGACGTTCTTTTTCTCATGTAAGAAAGATAACTATATATATTTATATATTAATAGATAGTCTCCACTCGACTTTCTTCTGCACTTCTTCAATATGGAGCGTTTTGTGTTTAACTTCGTTCTATACTGAAAAAAATAGAATATATACTTTGAAGCATTAATCTTCTCTTTGGTCGATTCGATCTAAAAAATCTATTACATACCTAAAGTTTGGTGTGAAGACTACATACAAAATTTCTTCTATATAGTCCGTTACGTTTTTAACCTCTTAACTGGTTTGACCGTACCCCGTACGCAATGGTAATTATCGCAATTTTAAACTTAAAAACTAAAGCAAAGTCATTCACAGACATTATAATTCGTTCCAAAATGACGTGGAATCCATAAACATTTCAACTGTACTTCAGGTTCTCAGTTGAATTAAAATTAGAACGTATCCCCAAAGTAGAAGGTGCCATCCACTTAGATGGTTGAGAAAACAAACCAGTTAAGCGGTTAAGTCATCATACATACGGACAGGCAGACTGTCCACCCTTTGATGGCTTTAGTTTAAAATTTGACACTGATCTCCAATTTTAGCGTGAAGATCACGTGTCGAAATTCATTCATCTGGCATGTTGAATTTTCGAGTTATCGCCCTCATTTACACAGACCGTCAGACAATCAATCTATAGATGGATTTGGCTCAAAATCCGATATATGTTGTTATGAAAATCGTCCTACGTGTGTACGGTGCAAGCAGTCCAAGAAGCAGGATAATGGAGATGAAACTTTATTCACGTATATTCAGGAGAACACGAAACACAGGTGACAAAAAAACAGCACTAGAACAAATTAACAACACGAACAGACAGCAAATCACTAATAATAACAATAAAAGCACTTTCAATAGCGCTCAGATCACACTGCAGACAAAACTCCAAAGAGATTCTTCAAATACAATCAATCATATCAGCACCTCCGACTATTTATACCCTTTTCCGTCGGGGCGTTATGTCACATAGTGTCATCTAGAGAAATCTCTACATTTCCGTTCGTAATAGAGACAGGACGATAATTCTAGTATTTTCGAGGACTTCATTTTGTCGCCTAAGTCGCCAAGTTTGTCTCCAAGGTCGGAATTATTGGCTTGACCCACCCTCGGCACCCCACTTCTGACACCAGTGTTACAAGCCTCTGTAAATGTCCCTTTCTAACCATAAGGCTAACATTGTAGGGAAGCGACATTACAGGTTCGTAACAATATTTACGATTCTGGTAGTATAGCCATACGCCATTTTTCATCCATCCAGCTCGTTGAGTTTTGAGCTGTCTTGTGTACATGCACACGGATGGACAGACAAACAGATTGGATTTGGTACAAAATTGGATAGACATCTATAATTTTGGTGTAAAGACAGCATACCAAATATCATTTACCCATACTTTTCGATTTTGGAGTTATCGTGCTCACAAATAACATTAATTCCAAAACAAATTTTTGGCCTCAAGGAGGTCTAAAATACGGAGATTCATAAATATCTTATTGTTAGGTGGATTCCTTATAGGAAGTCTACCTATAGCAATGTTTCTCATGACTTGACTTCCGGAAAATTTCTGCAGATATTCATCAATTATGGTCCCTTTATGTATAACGCTTTGCCCATGTCATCGTGTGTACGCGATAACTAGAGTTAATATTTATTTGAAGGGAGGGTTCAAATCTCGGCCGAGTTCGTAAATGGGATTTCCAGCTCAAAGAGAGCGGAAATGGTGTGAGGTTGAAATTTTCCATTTCCCCATAACAGCCCTTACGATTGAAGATAGAGAGATAATTCAAATTAGGCGAACTGTCGCCTCATCATAACGAACAACTTTTCTATCGAAAGTTTATCGCTAACTGCAATAGCTTCGGAGTTAAGGACTGGAAATTTAATTTCAACCTCTAAATTCAACTGCCTTTTAACTTCAATTTATACCATCTTGTTGGAAATCTCTCATCAGTTGCATTCTCTTTCATCCTTATAGCTACAATTTTTATGAAATTAAGGGAGGAAATGGTGGAGGCTGGGTCTCCTTATACCTCTAGACAAATTGAATCGACCTTCACTTTCCGGCTCACAGATAG
>BGPR01001402.1:193075-229266 GCA_013235015.1 Araneus ventricosus
AAATGTGTATTTAATTTATTCGCAGTAGCTGCTCAATAGTGTTACGAAGCTGTAAATTTATTTCCCTGACATGCTAATCTTATGACAAGAGAGTTTTACTGGAAGCCAAGCCAATGAACCCCAAACTTGGCGACAAAACGAAGCTTCAAAAAAATACAAGAAATATGGCTCTATCTCTACTAGGAACGGAAATGTAGAGAACCTTCGAGAGAAGTCTATGTGACGTCACATGCTGTAGGAAAAGGTATAAAAGCCAGCTACTCAAACGAGGTAATCAATCTTCTTAGGAGTCTTTTACCTCAATGCCAATTGGCGAGCTGACAGACACTGAGAGCTATTGAAAGTGCTGTTACTGATATTAATTAGTGATCTACTGTCTGCTTGTGTTATTAATTTATAAAAGCGCTGATTAGTTTTGTTGCCAGTGCTATGTTTAGTTTTCTGAAATATTCGTGGAATTAAAGAGTCCTTATTTTTTATTATCCTGCTTTTTTGTCTAAATTCACGTTCACCTACCTGTTGATTTTTCGTAACAATAAGTTTATCACTGATAGTGTTCGATACCTATAAGTGTGGACTCCAGGAATGACACCCATCTTTGAAGGTGCTAAGGAAATCCGAAATAGTTGAGGCCAGGACCGAAATCCTTAAGTAAACGCTTCAAAAGACTGAAATTTAATTTTGTATGTAGTAGCACTCCACTACCATTTTGAATTGTTTGTAGATTTTCTAAGTTATGTTAACTCATATTTGGAAAGTTCAGAGTTAAAGTGGAGCAAGTCCATGGGATTCACTGACTGATCAGCTGTATTTAAAATAACAGTGGACTTCAAATTGTTCTTGCTACCTGTTGGATACAAATTGAACTATGGACTTGGATCATTATTACACATAACATATAATATTCCCATTTTGCTCTAACCATGAAAGTGTTAGAGTAAAATATGGGCTTGGTTCATTTTGACTCTGAACACTCCATATGTTACTGAATAATCCAATAAGATGACAGCTATTACGCTGACAAACATTAAGCAAGGATATTAAAATTCCACTAATTTTATTTAAAACTAGCCGCCTTCGGCGACCAGCTTGTTCGCCGGGAATATAATTTCAATTGAATCTCTTGCGTATAATTTGATATTCACGGTTCCCCTAAGAAAGCAATTTTTAATTCCAAATCGTAATAGACATTTAACTATGTTCTTTCAGTAGCCTTCCACCTGATCTGTTCATTGTCTGCATGAACATCCTTAATGGAGTCGAGTGTCATGTAACATCCAATGGCATCATTTTCACTCTCTTACTCCTCTTGAAAATACGCATTTGATTTTAACTTTAAAATGGCGCAGCACATTTTACTTCCAGCAGCATGTTATCTGGATGAAAATATGCTGATTAAAACATATCATTAAACATTAAAATATTACCTTAGCTTTCAACCATGAAAGAGAAAGATGCAAATAAATGTTTTTTTCAATGAAAACGTTTGAATTGCGTTGTCAACAATGAAAAGTATTGTTGTAAATTATGCCAAAAAACAAAAAACATTTTTTTAATTTATTATAATTAGAGAAAAAATTGTACGTCAACTTAATTGATATCATTGAAAAGGTATTTTTTGTGATTTCAGATGGTCTAAAAATTATTTTTGTGCCGTAATATTTTAGAAAGTTATTAAGGAAAAACGCCAAAATTTTGCTTAATTTTTGATTAATTAAAATTCTAATTAACATTTCAGAAAAAGCGGCTCCGAGGTGTACATTCCCATCCTTCAAAGTGTGTTTGTGCCAAATTTCGTAGCTCTACGTCCAGCGGTCTGGCCTGTAGAGTGCCAACACATACACATACATTCTCCTTTATTAGTAGAAGAGATTCCAAAAGCAAAAACAATGGTTGTCATTCACGAAATAAATATTGACAGTTATCAATAACTATTTGCATTTACATATAAAAATATGGACAAAAATGAAAGAATTCAAATAAGCTTCCAAATCCTTGCACCAAAGATATCAACCAAAAGATATTTAATAAATCTCTATTCCTTTTGTCATGTTTAAAAATTTATTTATATTCTTATCTTCAGGGATTTTTTATTTTAAGCAAGTAAATTGTTTTAAAAAATCGAATTTCGTTTAAGAATAAAAAATGCGAAAGCTTCTGAAATATTAAATTTCAAATGAACCGAGGAAAATGTTGAAATTTTAATGCAGAAATCACGTAAAAAAAGAAGTTATTTTAAGAAAGTTTGTTTGATTTAACTACTCAAATAAACATTTTCGTTTTACTTCAAAGAGAATACAAAATACAAAAAGGTAAATTATAAATAATAAATTCAACATTTTCTCAAAATGGAGTTATTCAGAAAAAAATACCAACACTTTAAGAATTTTTCATCTCCAAGGATCTTTATCTCTCGAAAGAAATGAAAAAATTAAATATATTTCTAACAAAACGTAATACTTGGAAAAATATTTAATATTTTTCAAGAATCAATAATGCAATCCTATCTAAATAATAGATTAAAGAAAACGCGTAATGTTTCCAATAGAATTCTTCATTTTAAGAATAAATTAATTCTTTAAGAAACTAAACGTTAGTAACTTTGAATGACAATTGTTTGAATTCAGCATTTTGCTGATTGGTCAATGTGTCTCAAAAATAACGCGGAAATTATCTCATGTAATTAGGGCGGAAATCAAACGAATACTTTATAATTTTGTTTTGTGGTCAAACCTCAAAATAAAATATCCGGCCTTTACTAGCTCTTGTATATCCCATTTATAAGTTTTATCCACTGCTTCTGTTCGGGGCATAGCGTGTAAAATAAATGTAACTTGTAGTCCCCCCACCGACCGTTGTAGGCCTTACACCACTTTGGGTAGGCTGGTCGGTGTGGGTCTAAAACAAAAAAAACATTTATAAGTTTGTCCCAAACCAGGCACTTTATTCTCCTGTGTCCGTCTTTGTTTTCCACATAGTAGAAGTATCCACATCAAAATAGAATCCAGTAAGTTTAGTTATATTAATGTCCCGATTCGAAGCAACAGGAGAACTATTTTTGGACGGACCTCGTAATCGTGAACTATGGTCAGATGACACCTGAGCTAGCACCCGCTCTCAAAATTTCCGCACCACTCCAGCAGGAGGACATTTGGTTCCCTAAGTATGCTTCAAGGTGCAGCAAGTTCACATACAAGACGGATCTTCAGTGCAATCGAGTTTCGAATCTGGAGCTCTCCTATCCTGAAGACCTTTCCACTAGACCATGGTCGCCTACAGAATCCAGTAGGGTAAAAACTGTTATTAACACCCTAATCTTTAATTTTTAAAAATATGCTTTCGTGCCAATGTTTAATTTTACCTAACCTAACCTTAGGTAGACAGAAGTAAACTAAATAAAAATGAAGGGATTGCAGTAACTGTGGTGTCAATTATTCATCCGTAGAGTGTCAGTAACCGATTTTGCCCTTTTAAATCTTGGAAAATACCTTTCAAGGATAATTTATTTTATCGAATCTGTTATTCAGCTCCAAATAGAGTAATTCAAGAAAATCTGTAATGAATCACAACTTGAATGAACTATTTTTACTATTTTTTCCGTGAATTAATAGTAAATATTACCTTAAGAGTGTCGATAATTGTCTTGTTTATCCTATCCGGTGCTTAAAGTTTTCTTTGTTGTGAGCTTGTTGCTTAATATTATCAAAATTATTTGGTTTGAGTTCCATAATTTAACCGAACGTCAATCCAATTCTTTAGGCATTATTTAATGCTCTAGGTTTTTCATCATACAAAAACATGTTTTATTGCTGAAAAGGAGATTATATTTTCCATTCTACGTGCTTATTCACTGACGCTCATCTGTATTTAAAAATCACCTCTAATTTCTGTGTTTATATTTAATATTCAACTCTAAATCGACTCTATAATATCTATATCTATTTATGAGTTATAAGGAAATTATATTTTATAAAAGGTATAATTTCGAACAATTCTTTCATACTGTTTTCCCAAATTAAATAATTGCATCCAATGCCACTTTCATACTTTCTGTCTTGGAGTTCAAGAACGGGAGAATTCATACCCACGTGATGCACGTTAAACACGCAAAGCCAGTTTAGTTTTGCAATCCATTTCACCATCATCCATTCCATTGCATCCATCAATTCATTTTCCTCCTGTAAGATTACATGAGAAAAATGAGAGGACGTCACATCACAGTGTAAGATCATTGACAGTTAAATGCAAGATGGCAGAGGTCATGTGGCTCTAACGTCTTACAAAGTGATCTATGCCTTCATTGATCTCACCAACCGATATCAAAAAGAATACTAATCAATTTTCAGATATGCCAATCTGCTTCAGACCTTACACCATTTGGGTAGCCTGGGTTAAAGTAGGTTTTCCAATTATTTTTTCTTAAGCAGAACAGTGTGTGTGGGGGAGTATTGATTCCCTAGGCGCCAGTTTTAGAAGGAGCACCACGGGTCAAAACATTACTGCATTTATGCCATTTTTTAAAAGCAAAATATGATGTGGAGGCCAAAATATAATACCTTTCCCCCGGGGCCATTTACGTTTTCTAAGCCACCGATGATGACTCGGGTAAAAAAAATCATATTATTCCTCAAACGCCACTGACCTTTTTAACAGCACCAGGGCCGTCTTAACAAATTTGAGTGCCCCGGGCTAAATTAATTTGGCGCCCCATCAGAACCGTAACTATAAACTTTAAAATCTGTGGCCCAACGTAATACCTACTGGGTAAAATAAATGAGGTGCAAAAAAATCATATTATTCCCCAAACGCCACTGGCCTTGTTAACAGCACCTAGGCCGTCTTAACGAATTTGAGTGCCCAGGGCTAAAGTAATTTGGCGCCCCATCAGAACCATAACTAGAAACTTGAAAATCTGTGGCCCTTCTTAATACCTACTGTGTAAAATAATTGAGGTGAAAAAAAGAAACCATTTTCTTTGATTAAAGCCTTTCAAATTTGCAAACCGGCTTCTCACTGATTGTTTTTGAATGAATATCTTTGAAATTATATAAGCACATGTTTATGAATCATTACAAAATTGATGGATATCTAGTTGCATGTCCTAATCCTATTTTTGCTTTTAACATATTTAAATTTGTAATTAAATATAGTTTTGGGTTCAAAATTAAAATAAAATCAGTACAGTAACTTTTTAGGGCCTTTAAATGAATGGCGCCCCTGGGCTACAGCCCAATAAGCCCATTGGATAACACGGCACTGAACAGCACTCTAAATAGGATTGCCATGCGTCTCGTATATACGGGACTGTCACCGTATTGCAGTACTCTGTCCCGTATTACTATTTGTCCCGTTTTCTCCCTAAATTCTGCGCGAATCCTCTAAGCGTTCAGTTACTTTGATCTGATAACTTTAATACCTAAAAAATTAGCTTCTAAAGTGAATAATTGGATCTTTATTGCTTTTAATAAAGTCTTTGAAAACATAAGATTATTTTTAACCATGGTAGATTAAGACATTATACACATGAACATTAATTATCTGCTTTTGAACTGAACACGAAAAACGGAAAAATACGGCTCAAACGCTAAGAAGGTTAAAATATGACGGGGCTAAAAAGGGTTAGCATTGCATCTTTTTTTTATTATTCTACGTGTTCATTTTATTTCATTGCGTAAACTTTATGGATTTTTTATCAGAGTAAAATAAACCATTGCCTACCCAATATTTTCTTGTTTTATTTATTTAGCATTTAAACGTCCAGTAACAATGCTTGGCAATCATGG
The DNA here is from genome assembly GCA_013235015.1 of Araneus ventricosus. Taxonomy (NCBI): domain Eukaryota; kingdom Metazoa; phylum Arthropoda; class Arachnida; order Araneae; family Araneidae; genus Araneus; species Araneus ventricosus. The sequence continues at coordinate 198,859 of BGPR01001402.1, forward strand.
CAACCCTAACTATAAAGCAATTACAGCGCTTTTTAAAGTCAAATGTGGTGTGAAGACGAAAATACACCAAGGCCTGGGCAACGTTTGCACAAGCTAAGCCACTGATGATGAAAATTATATTATGACTCGGGTGCCAATTACCCTCGCTGCGTCACTGAAGCAGAAATAGGACAACATAAGATTATAGCATTACCAGAAAATATTTATAATTATTCTGAAACATCTATTTATTTACTGTAAGAAGTCCTTTAATCTCATTTGATGTCACTGTCACATGACAAAAGTAACCGTCCATGTCATATACCTGCAAGTTGCGTAACACTGTGCTGTGACATCACGTCCGGTTTTCTTCCTGCACGATGCCCAATGAATTCAAAAATAAACAGGATCGGAGCATTTGATGTGAGCTGCGTGAACATTAACCCTTTCGACCCTAATGGGCATATACTTCCCGGAGATTAGACTGCATTCCTTATTGATACATAAACCCCACTTTTACATGGGTTTTTTTGTTTTCAGCGTCCTTAAGGAATTAGGGAATAAAATTATGGTTAAGAAAACTTGGAAACACACTCAGATTGCAAATGACGGACTTATGCTTCTGCTTCTTCATAACAAGATTTCACTGTAAAGTTGTTTCTCTGACACGCTAATCTTATGGCAGGAAAGAGAGTTTTACAGATGTCGGATTTTTTACTGGAATAGTCCCAGTCGACATAACCATTGTCACAGGAGAAAAGTGAAAATCTTTAAACTCGTCGTATACTTCTTTGCGTATGACAACATTAAATTAAACTGCTTTCAGTAGTAAAATTTTAATCATGCAGAAGTCGGGTCCATTTTATAAGAGTTAAACGACTCCATTTTATAAAAAGATTCAGTTAAAAGAAACTCGCAAATACTGTCCACAGTCTGAACCTCCAAAAGATAATTTCCATGAAAGGAATACAGATATCTACTAACTGGGAATATTATGTAAGGAAAACATTTTTTAGGAATTTAGGACCTTTCTTTTAGGAATTAAAAATAAGAATCAACAGGGCCGTCTTAATAATTTTCAGCCCTCTGGGGTAGACTAATCAGGCTCCCCATCAGAATCGCAGCTAGGAATTTGAGCGTCTATGGTCTGACGAAAATACCTTTCTAATAAAATGATTCAGGAGCAAAAAAAAGTCGCCTATTCTCTGATTTACGCCTTAAAATTCTGCAAATCAGAGTCTTTTCAAAATAGAACTTTGAAAATCACTTTCCGCCACTCCTGACAGGACCAATTTTAAAGGTTGCATTATAAATAAATATATATATTTCTTCTATTCAATATACAGAGTGATTTTTTTAAACTGACAGCACTTAGTCTTCTGTAGCTCGTTCTATGAGCTGAAATGCCACTAAATTTGGTAGAGGGACTAATGACGACATGGAGAAAAGGATTCTGTAATTTAAAAAAATAGTTCCGAAAATCGCCGATGGGGGGAAATGTGGCGCTTTTGTAGACTACACAACTGAGAATTAGGCAAATGAAGTACGAAGAAGAAATTTCAATGCAGCAAATGAACTGCCCCAAAGGGTTACAGAGATAAAATTACAATGCACCACAGCACCAGATCCCATTCAATGTGAACACTCTTCTCGTGGACCACACATTGCATTCTGTACACAACATTCTCGACGGCCGAAAGTAACGTGTCACCAAGAATGCTCAGCACAGTTCGCAATATGTTGTCCTTTAAGGTCGTCAACGTTGGGACCCCACCAAAATGGACCTTAGAATTCAAATAACCCCACAGGAAAAAGACCGGGAGAATGGACATGGAGAATGTTGTTTACAGGATGCAATGTGTGGTCCACGAGAAGGGTGCTCACATTGAATCACACTGAAGACTCATCACATGCCCTCTCCTAGGAAGTAATTTTATTGAATAAAGAAAATTTAATCTCTGTAACCCTTTGGGGCAGTTCATTTGCTGTATTAAAGAGGTTTTGCACTGAAATTTCTTCTTTGTTATTCATTTGTCTAATTCTCAGCTGTGTAGACTGCAACAGCGCCACATTTACCCCTGTCGGCGACTTTCGGAACAAATTTTTTTTTATTTCAGAATCCTTTTCCCCATGTCGCCATTAGTTCCCCTGCCAAATTTGGTGGCATACCAGTTGATAGATCGAACTACAGAAGGCTCTGAGTACTGTCAGTTAAAAAAACACCCTGTATATATTTAATACAAAATAAAACAATTGGAAATCAAATAAAATTAGTACAGTTAATTCTTAGGCTCCCTTGGGTCAATGGTGCCACTAGGCTTCATCCCAATGAATAAAATGGCCCTGAGAATCAATTAAAATAATCTTTTGATGCAAGCAATTCGATCAGAGTGATTGATAGATGCAGAAGTAACTGAAGGCTGAAAACGTGAGGATCACCTAAGCTCACTTAAAAGCAACGATCGACATCAACATCCAATAACTTTATTTTTTGTCAAGACGGAGATAATGGGCGAGTGTGGACTCTTTTTAAACTCAGACGGGGTGACTCACGCGGGCTGTCAATTGAAGTGTCATTTCAGTCCTCTTCTCGCCACCACAAAAGAGAATGACTAAATAAACCACAGCCATGAATCAGACGGCCTCTTATAAATCCCCCGTTTCCACAACCCTTCGACACTCGGCTAATTTTTTATGGCTTTTTCATGACCTTCTTTTTTTAATAACATTATTTCCCCACGGGATTTTAGCTGCTATTCCAGTCAACAAAGTTTTGTCCATGGGCCAACTCAAACAGTGTCGGTGATTGGTTGAAATCACACCAAAGCAAATGTTAAGATGTTGCGATATTCTACGGCTATATACGTTCTTCATAATATCAAATTAATAAATAAAAGTGCAAAAGTCAATGAATACAGTAGTCTTCCTACAACGAAGTCTCCCTACAGCGAATTTCTCCCTATAACGAAATTTTTAATCGGAATGTTAAATAACATTCAAAATATTCTCCATATAACGAAGTGCTTGTCTCCCTATAACGAATTTTTTCATACATTTATCTTTTCGATCTTTGTCATTTTTGAAGAAAGTTGCTAATTTCTGTGCAAAAAAATCGCTCACATGTACCTGTTTCTGGAACCACTCGCATTGTTCATTCCAGCGATAACACATAACAATAGAATGCTATGAGAAGGGTAATGCAGTTGTGAGGACCTAGGTTTCTACAGAGGGCGCAACATTTCTACGGGTCAAGATTCCAAGAATCGGGGTGGAGTGGGGGTGGAAACAGCAAACGGGTGTGACAATACGCATTTTATGTTTATCCGTACTAGTACATATTATTCTCTAAATTGGTGAATTGTCTTTACTTTTGAGCATTTTATTTATACAATAAAAATTAGTATAATTTTAACAAATTTATAATAAATATTACTTCATTTTTAATTGAAAGTCATAATTAAATATTTTTGAACTTATCGCACATACTAAAAGGTATGTTACATTTACTTAAATAACTGCAAAAATCTCTAATCTCCGTATAACGAAATTTTCTCTATAGCGAATTTTTCAACTGGAACCAAGCGATTTCGTTATAGGGAGATTCCATTGTATTTACATTTTCATTCTGAAATGAATTAGCTTACAGTAGCAACACTGCACTATGATACCTATGTCCTTCACCCAAATTTTTACTCTGTAACTCCAACTTTACTCAGTTCTAAGATTAAAGGCATTAAATTCTAATTCATTGCAAAGCCTGATTTCGCGTCAATTAGTGTTGTATTATTATTTTAAGGCAGAGAGTGTGTAATTTTTATCGGTTGTGTTTTAGGCAAGGACGTGTGTCATTGTATCGTGTTTCTAACCGATAAAAATGTAGTTTGAGTTCTGAAGTCTTATACAGAATGTAAGTAATGTTAGCTTAAAAGAGAAAAAGACAAGAAATTTTAATTAGCTCGCTTTTGTAGAAGTACAAAAATTTATGTAGGGGAAAGTCGGGTAAGATGGCGACCTTAAGCTTTGGGGATTTTTCCTGAATATAGAGAATTTGGGGACTTTTCCTCAATATTCGTTAAAGGAGGGTTATTGTTTCGGCAAAATCTTCTTGCAACTCTTTACTTGAAAATTATTTTTTTAATTTTTATTTTCAAATTTGAGACCCCGAAATTTCAATTTAGAAAAAAAGGCATTTTCGTCATCTTACCCTACTGTGCGGGTAAGATGACGAAAGGTGTCGGGTAAGATGACAAACTGAGATATCAATTTAATTTAACATCCATATGGTATCAAAAACAATTTAAAACTGTTGAGATCACATCTTGTTCATAACAAATTGCACATAATAAAAAATAAACTTAATCAGACTAAAGTAACAGCGTAAAAGAAATGAAATATTATCAATCAAAATTTTAGATTCAAACCTAAAGAAATGAAATCAATTGCAAAAATCGCCTCGCCATGGGCTTGGGTTTTGTGCCATCCAGGACAGGTGGAATGGGGCCAGAGTTTTTACATAAAACGTTGGAATCCCAATTCCCGCTTTCGTTGCTCATTGCAAATGATGCATTCTTCATTATGGAGGTCCTCTGGGTCCAGATTGTTGTCAGCATCAACGTAAGGAAATTCAAATGAATGAGATGAGTCTTCATATTCAGAACATTAGAAGTTCAGGTGTTTCTTAGCTACTTTCTTCTTTCTTGCAGAATTTTTAGCAAGTTTGTTGTGTTTAGTCTTATTAACTTCAGCCTTCATCAACTGTCACATTCTTAGTTTATCTTCTTTTCCCTCTTTCTCCTTTCTTAATGAAATTCTCATTCTTCATTAGAGTGTCAGTGATGTGCACTAAGGACAAGTGGCAGTCAGGTAGCACGACGAGCTCATGAATTAGCGTGGAGGGGTTCGTCATCTTACCTAATTTCATTTTTTTATTTCAAAAACATTGAAGGATATCATTTCATCAGAAAAAATTAAAATAATACATCATTGAACACGTTTTGATTAGCTCTTTACGAATATTACATATATAAATAAAAAAAATATTTACTCCGTGAACGCTATCCTTTACTAAGCAACCAAGAGTTGCGTAGGAACAACTCAAAAACACAATACTGCGTACTGTGAATCACACTAATAACGGGGTGGAATCTTTTGGTGTGACACGGTAGCTGGTCGCTATAGGTCTCTGATGGTGCGGAATCGGAGCATTCATCTAGGGTAATTTTCGAGAAAAATCCAATTCGTCATCTCACACTCTTCGTCGTTTTACCCGACTTTCATCTACGTGATTTTAATGTTTGAACAGTTAGTAGTTGTATAAATAAATCGTGTGCGTTTCTTCGAAAATATCTATCTAAATAATATCTAGCAATCTCTAAAAAATATCGAGCAATATTAGGCTGCCACAGTGCATGTTTCCTTTTTTTCATTGGCTCTTAATCCTTAACATAAATATCACACTATTTTTTTTCTGTTTCTTGGATGTTGTGAATATTTTGAAATATGTTATTTGTATCAAGAGAAATTTTTGTATTTACACATGATAATTTTTTTAATAAAAACCATATAGATGTTTGCCTACATACTTTGAACTTGAACTCTGAAATCCAATTTTATTGTCGCGTAAATTTTTAAAAATAACATCTTTTCTGGTACTGATCATATTTCTTTTTTAAAATATATCTTTAAGTTGCATATATAACATTTATTTATACAGAATTACAAAGCTGATATTTAAAAATAAAAAACAGCATTGAATAGTGTTGATTAAAATTTAATATACCTTTCGTTTTCAAGTAATTTGATTCTGATCAAAAATAGATCTTAATATTCTTTAGCATTTTGAGCATATGAATAACGGAATATAATAATAAACATTACCACGAGAAGACGTGTAAATGCTTTACAGCAGCTTTTTATACCAAAAATATACAACGAAAAATTTTAACACATGGTAATTTTACAAAACGAAAAATAGCTAAACCTTTTATAAACAATATTTTGACTGTAGGCTCTTCATGACTTTAAAATAAGCCACAAGTAATATTGTAGACGTAAATCAATGAACTCTAACTTGATTTAAGTACAGTCCTGGGAAAAAGTATAAAGTCGCAAAAATGCATGACATAAGACTAGAAATATATATCATATTTTTACGAAATGCAAATTTTTATGAAATGTAAGAATACTTCGTGATATAATGAAATCACAGCAAAAATATGTTTAAGTTTAATTACATTATGTAAGATTTTATAAAAATTAGAGAAATTACCATACAGTTGAAGTCGGAAAAAAGTATAGAGTCAATATGATTTATTCTTAAGTAAATGGTGTTGGAGCATCATTTTTCTATTACTTGTATTAATAGTCGATTCATAGAACCAGAAAGAGATTGGGAGGTATCCGGGCCAACTTTATTTCAGCAATTTTTTATTGTGGTTTTCTGATCAGACTTGTTTCTCTACGGTCGCCCATTCTTGTAAACATATCGAGCCGGAATGCCCGAAAGTTTTTCCATTGGATTCAGGTCGGGACTTCGAGATGGCCGTTGAAGAATTTTCACCAGGAATTTGTAGAATACCGCTTTCATCTAGGATGTTGTAGAGTATGAAATATGAACAGATGCTTTGTTTTGTTGAAATGTTCAGTCTCCTGATGTAATCAGAGGAGAAATTGGCAACAAATTATCTTCTAGCATGTCCTGATAAATCACTGAATTACATTTTGTTTTCCACAAAACAATCTGAGTTGCACCCCCGGCGCCACATCCCTCTCCGAATTCGCGTTTTTAAAAAAGGTCGTATTTTTTATGCAGATCATACCAGTAAAAGTTAAATCCATCTAAATCATTTAAATTAAACATTTTCTGGTCCGAAAACACCACACCATTCCGGTTGGTGACAGTCGTTAGATGTTCCCGGGGAAAATTTATATGTGAATCTATAATCCTTTTAGAAAATGGAGGTTTCCTTTCAACTTCTTGTACACAGCATTAAGATTTATATGCAGTGCATTTCTTATTGTTCTGTATCTCATCTTTAATTTGCGCTAAAGACATTTTTTGCTAGCAGACGAGCCTCTGTATCTGCCCTTCTGGCCTTGAAGAAATTATCTCTTGTCTTCCTGCTAGTTTTCTGGGCCATAATTATCAGGTTTAATAATAAAGCGGTTAACTACAGCCTTCGATCTGCCAATTTTTCGTGCAATTTCAGCACCACTGTAACCAGCATCTGTAAAAGCTAGTATTTTGGCTTTTTCAGTTTCTGTTAATTGCCATCCTCTCGGAATGGTATTAAAACGGTAAATGGTAGTAAAACATTTCTGTATTCACAAAACTTTTGTGTCCAGAATCGGAGAAAATGTTTTTTCAGTTTATTTATTCGTTCAGATGGTGCAATCACCAGACGACTTTATACTTTTTTCCAAGTTGCCATCAGCTGATTTTGATAATTTTTACATAATCCAAAAAATATCAGGGTTTTTCTACAAATATATTTTGTTACATTATTCGGTAGCATTAAGTTAAATCCTAAAAAATTTGCATAGTTTGAAATTGCAGTAATTTTCCAAATATGGCGATTTTTTGCCTGACTTTATACTTTTTTCCAGGACTGTATTCTTAGGAAGATTATTTTGCTTTCCCTCTCCAGATTTTCTGTCTCTACTTTTTATATCTGTACCCAAGAAGTAAATTATTTTTATCCAGTTTTGATGATTTTTATGTTTTTATCGTATTTGCATCGTCCTAACAGTATCAGAAGCTGTAAGTCGAAAAGAACGAAAGGTAACCGCTCTCAAAAAATAAATTGCGCATTACAATACATTGCACTCTGCTCAAAAAATAAATTGCGCGTTACAATGCATTGCGCTCTGCTCAAAAAATAAATTGCGCATTACAATACATTGCGCTCTGCTCAAAAAATAAATTGCGCATTACAATACATTGCTCTAAAATTAAAATTTTAAAAAATTTACTTAAGATAGTTTACCTGTGACGGACAGATATGTATGAACACATATTTATAACGATTTTATCCTGACATCATAAAACAGTTCACTTTTATTTTCAAATAATTCACACACAGTTTATGTTTCTTCACAATATTTTCAAAGTATTTTGACAAAACATTTTGAAAATCTTGTTACCTTTTGCTGTGGATTTCTTACTAATTTTTACCTTTATATATTACCACAGCCATGAAATGACAGAAAATTAGATTTGAGATAATTTTCAGTTTAATGTTTATAAAACCATTCTTAACGAAAAAGAGAAAGGTTTAGATTATCCGTTCGTTATTTCAAATTTAAGGAACTTCCATTTCATAAATATGCCGAGGCAGTTTTAAATAAAATTTTAATACAGTTTATGTTTCTTCACAATTTTGGCAAAAGTTTTGAGAATTTTGTTATGTATTGTTGTTGTGTTCTGACTAATATTTACTTTCATATACTATTACAGTCATGAAATAACAGAATTTTAGATTTGAGTTAATTTTCAGTTTAATATTTATAAAACCATTCTCAACGAAAAAGAGAAAGATTTTGATTATCCGCTCGTTATTTCAACTTTTAAGGAACTTCCATTACAGAAGTATACGATGGCAGTTTTAACTTTCTCCATTTCGGCAGGATGCAACTTAGTTGATACTTGTGATTACTTCGGGGTGAATTTTTCTTTTATTTGAACCTTTCAATTCCTTTCGGGCGTCTGCTTTCGTTTGTTTTGTCCTTAACATTCCCGATTGAATTTCCTGTTACATCTGTGATTGGAAATTCTCCCTTAAGACTGAAAAGAACAGTTTTTCTTTTCTAGAATTTTCCAAATTCGATTAAGCCTTTCGACAAAGCTGAAGCGTTAAAATAATTACTTGGACAAACTATAGTGCAGGCGAAAGCAGGAATGCGTTTCGGAAATGCATTGTTGAAAATGGTGGAAAGTTTTAAATTCTGAAACGAATGCTACTATGAAATTGCAATCTGTTTTGTGATTAATGGTAACAATATATTTAATTTTTATTTCTTCTGATAATCCCTAAAAATGCGCATGTAACTTATCAGAAGTTTTTTCTTTCTAAAAACGTTTATTTCGAGCTTTGTATAGACGAGTTTTCTGTTTTGTAAATTTGTGGTAAAGTAGGATTTCTGCCTTACTCATCAACTTCCAGTGATATTATTAAGTCAATGGGAATCTTCAAAATTTCAACACTCTGTTTAAAGAACATTAATGTTTAAAGTGGAGTTTTCTAATGGATACTTTGAAAATATTAAATTTCATCTTCCTTTTGCTCTGAATGTTTGCTTAAAATAAGAGCCTAATTTTGTGGAAAGGTTGCCATTATTATTCTTTATTGCTATTTTTGGCGCTTTGTGTACTCAGGAAAGAACTGATTCGAACTTGGCGCTTGATATGGAATCCAACTGAATTTGGCGATCGCTTAAATTGGAGGGTTACTGGAAAACTAAAGTGAACCCTCCCCACGGAAGTTCTGTGAAACCAAAATAAACAAATCACAAAACTCGTCCATAGCTATCTCGTTATGTTTTTAATTTCTCGTACAAATGGTATGCAGTAAATTGTAAAAATTGTCGCGAAGTTGCAAAGAACTACTCAATACAATTTTAAAATAAAGTATATATATTAGCTTGAAGCAACTCGTAATACAAGGGAACAGAAAACTTGGCCATAATTTGTGGGACTCAGCATTTTATACGCTTATGGAATATTTTCTTCAACTGACATTCAACTTTCATTTCTCTCCCCCCACAATTATTTTTTCCTTAATATACCTTAATCCGATACACTTATGTTGCTTTTGTTATTAAAAAAGAAGAAGAAGCGTTACGTGATATGATTTTTGCATGATTTTTAAGCTTCGGCTGTTATTTTAAATTTTGTTTTTTCCGTGCTGCCATCTGTTGTTAAAAAATACTTCTTGTAAGCAAATATTGAATAACAAACATAAAAAGAATATTTTTCACTTTTTTCCCCGCAAATTTATTAAGAACACATTTCAAACCGGAAACGTTCATGAAAAAAAATTTCATTCAAAGATAGATAATCTGATTAATAAAATTCGGCTTAGCATTTCATTGGCATCAAATTACATTCATAAAAATTGATGATTCAGCTAATATTTGAAATTCTGATTGCATGTGAATCCAGTGTAAGATCTTGGGTAATCATTTCATTTATTTATAACCAATTATACAAATATTATACGAAATAAAATTTAATATAATAAAACACCTATTAATATTTGACTACGATTAAAAACACATTTCAATGAATCTGAAATATTTACATTCCTTGGTAACCCATAAAAAAGAATAAATAGTATTTAAAAAGGTCAGTATAAAGTGTAAATTATTTGATTATAGTTTATTTTTCTTAGTGAAGGAGGGTTTTTTTAATATAGTGCGTTTGTTATTCAAATAAGGTATCTTTTTTCTTATTTTGCAATATATGAATTTTCTTTTAGGTATCAATTACCAAGTCTTATGAATGTTATATTTTCCGAGTATTCTATTTTTAGCTTAAATTCATTAGATTATTTTCTAAAATCCAATCTATAGTAAAATACATTGTATTGAAAAGAAAGAAAAAAAAAGATAATGAAATCTTCAAGATAGTTTTTGTTTCACCAGCGCTATTAAAAGAAACTAAATTAGAATAACAAAAAAGAAGAATTATCTCCCCTAGCTTCTCTTTTTATAAGTAAAAAGAGATAAGATGTAATGAAAATATTTCTTGTCCTGCTTGATTGAAGACAATCAATTAATCATCGCTAAAGGCCATTCACTTCGCAGTGAACATTTGAAACACAATTGATTTCTTATGTGTGCTGATTTTTTTCTTGTATAGGTAGAAATGCAAAGATAAAACACAATGAAAAAACATTTGTGATCCATATTTTTTGTTCTCCATGTTGTTTTATTTTTACATTTTTAGGGGCTCTCCATAAATGATTTCACACTTTTTTTCAATATTTTTGACCCCCCCTTTGTCACAAAGTGTCACACTTCACCATACCCCCCTCCCTCCCCCTTGTCGCATGTCACACTATATTACATAAACATAAACTTGCAGTTCAGAAACAAAGCACTACGTTATAGATCATATTTCAAATTTTATTTTTAGACTCTAACTATGTATTTTAATGACATTTGTGAGCATAACAATAATAATGATTATATGTGTACTTATTTTGTATGAAATAAGATTAAGGTTTACAGCAAAAAAACCTAATTAATATACAATAGTAATGAAATATTAATATAAAAGAGCAATTGTAAACAGTAGTATTTTGGAATTTGAAATGGAATTTGATATATTTTGCTTTAAATCTTATCTTTACTTTCTGAACACAAAATACTCTTAAACTGATTGAATTTTTAAAAAACGCCTCAATGAGATCAACCTGTTTGTGCCACTACTACTTCTACCACTCACCCAGGTGGGGCGACGTATCTTTTGTTGGACATTTCAAGGGTGTGACAGGGGGAAGTTTTCTTCTAATGGTGAAGAATTTTTGCTGCTACCATATTCTCAGAACCAACCCTGAATGCCTTTTTCGAAAAGAAAGGAATATAAGTGGGAAAAAATCAAATGAAAGTTGTTTTAGTCCCGATTAAAAAAATACCCTCAAATTCTGGTAATTTCAAAATAACTTCAAAATTTAATCTGCTGATTTTAAATGTTTTTATTTTAACCAAAATGTGTGATGTCACACTTCTTGTTACCCCCTCCCCTTGTCACAAATTGTCACAATTTCACGAACCCCCTCCAAGCGTGACATCATTTGTGGACGACCCCTTATATGAAACACATCAGTATATGTTTTGTCTACAGAAAAAGTTTAAGACTAAATTTTAATTACAGACTAAGTTTAAGACTCGCCTCTAATCTGCTCATAAAACAAAATAATAAAAATCTGCATTTAAAGCAGAAGTTGCTTAACATCAGGGAGTAATTTCTGTAGTCCTAGGACATGTCGAAACACGTATTATGTCATTCAACTGTAATCCAGCCCCTCGCTGCTTTTTACATTGCGTAAACTTAAATTGTCACTGACTATTCACATTTCTGTAAAATTTTAACCATAGAACATGTAATTTAAAACTTTAAATGGGAGTAAAAACGGATTGAGCATTGCTTGATTCGAGACTTGGGGGTCTATTCTGGTACCCCCAGTTGGGTTGGGAGACGTCACTTTTTCCGTTGTTAACGGCCGGGAAAAGTGGCGTCTCCCAACCCAACCGGAGGTACCAGAATAGACCCCTTGATGTCAGATGGATTTCGAAAGAAGATCAGGAATTTGAGGTTGATTGTTGAAAGTCCTATTTGGGTTTCATGATAAATTTATCTTTCCGGAAGAAAACATTCAAATTATTGACGGATCAAAAATCAAACACTGAATTACTTCTTATAGAAAAGAATAACTTATCATAAGCATTTAAGTCAAACAAAAGAAAATGATGTATTATTTATATCAAATTCCAAAAAGAATTCTTAGACACTTCTTGTTTGCCTCTGAAAAAAGGTTTGAGCAAAAATTTTAAATTAATTATTTAAAGAATTAATTACATTAATTCCAGAAAGAAATATTGCAATAATTATGAAACAAAAAGCCATTATATATTGATTTCATTTCTTTAATTTTTATTATTAGCACTTTTTCATATTCATCATTATGCTAATAATTTAACCTTTTTATTGTTTATTTTAGAAAAAAACTTGTATAAATGTGAAAGAGCTCAAAGAATTAGGTCTTTGCTGAGAACAAAGTTCTGCAGGCCAAAATATTGTGTCATAACTGAGCTGACCATGTAGGTTTTCACACTCAAGATAAAAAGGTGCAGACCACTGCAAGAATCGACGAATTAATTCATTTAAAGAACTGCCCTACTATCTTTCACAAAATAATTCTATTTGAATTAATTATATTCTATATGAAGATGTTTTATCAGATCTATAAATTTGTATTTCAAGAAATCTGATAGACGCTCCCACAGAATTCGAGTTATTTAAAGAACGTCCTTATTGTCTTTCGCAAAATAATTCTATTTGAATTCATTTTATTCTATGCTATGTGAAGATGTTTTATCAGTTCTATAAGTTTGTATTTCAAGAAATCTGATAGACGCTCCCACAGAATTCGAGTTATTTAAAGAACGGCCTTATTGTCTTTCGCAAAATAATTCTATTTGAATTCATTTTATTCTATGCTATGTGAAGATGTTTTATCAGTTCTATAAGTTTGTATTTCAAGAAATCTGATAGAGGTAAAAATTTTTCTGGTACAGCAGGAAATTAGAACAGGCCCATAAGGAATATGTTACGACTTTTGAGGAGAAATTCAGATTAGAAGCAACTGCAACTTATGATTCACCCCTGATTCTTTCGCATATTGATTCACTGATAGTTAAAGCCTCCATTAGTTTTCTTGTGGCTGGTTTGTTTTCTGGTAGACCCTTAAACCATGGTTTTTGAGCATCTGCAGGCCTTTTGAGATAGTAGTCTTTACTGAGTGAGCAGTCAAAAGTGAAATGATCTGAATCAACCACCAGGCCGCAAATACAATTAAATTAAATCTGTGTTGATAGTGCGGAAAAGGGCCATGCCCACTTAAAGAGTAAATTAAAAATTTATTTCTAATTAAAAGCTCTTTATCCACCTTGTCCGCATAAATTCTGACTCTAAGTATTGAATTTGATTCATGATTTTTCAAAGTCTTCCCACTCCTCCATACAGTGGCGGACTGGCAAGGTTGCCAGCTTGCCTGATGGCAAGTTGGCCTCCTTACACATAAGTCAATACGGGCCCCCCAGGATATAAAATTAAATTTGAAAGAACTTTGTCTTTAAGGAGTTTTAAATCCATTTTTGAGTGAGGAATAATGTAATAATATTAGTGAAAATTCGAAATTCATTTTCTGAGGAGAACTTATAAACCTATATTTTATTCTCTATTCAAATGGAATTGTTATATTATTTCGATGCGGAATAATTATTGATAGATTTGCACAGTCATCTAGTGAACTCAAAAGTTTGTAATACACTTCTGTGCTTTTGAGTTGTTAATTTTTGACAGAAAGAAATATTTATTTAAAAAAAATTAAATGGTAAATAATTTGCACTTTATTTTCAGTTTGGTTGAAAAAAATCTCAAAATTCCAGTATAGTTCAAAATTACAGTACAACTACCAAAATTAATTAATATTTAATCATAAAACTCTAATTATATTTTATATTTCTTACTTTCAATAATATATAATATGTATAAATACTGTAATTAGTAATAAATTTGACAGATATTTATACTAGAAAAAGATTACATTAAATTATAATTAATTATTATCATTAAATAATAAAAATATAATCATTAATTTATTATATTATTGTTTATCATTAATTTCATTTATTGTATTTTTAAGAAATAAAATTATATATAATTTAAGATGGCAGTGTAGATGTGATAGGGCCCCTATTGACTCATGGCAATCACTATTTTCAGACCCCGTCCGCCACTGCCCCATAATATATTGATTGATTTTTGATTTAACTTATGAATAAGGGGCTGGGTAGTTCAGTTGTATCCCGTCTCCGTGGCTAATTTGGCTTGGCGGCCCACACGCTCATTACCTGGGTTACCGACATGAGCCTTCACCCAGATCACGCCGATCAACTGTCCTGCATTAAAAATATCCCTTTTAATATTGTTAACAAATTCAGATGTTCAGACACTATGCTACTGTTCTATCCAGGACTGAAAATGGGACCTTACCCTAAATGTTTGGATGGAGCCACAAGCTGTTTAGTTAACCCACTGTTCTAGGAGCTGACGGATTGATCCAAAATTGTATGAATTATACGTTTCAATTCATTTTAAGAGTTATTTATTTTCCTTTTATTTCACTGGGTGAATAGGATTTTAGTGGCAAGACACTGAACATCAAATCCATTCTTTACGGTAGACCATGTCTAGGGGAATGTAATTGTTTCTTCAACGGCAATAATTAAGGTTTACAATTATATATTGGCGTAATATATTGTAGAAGACTCTGACAAAACAGTGAGCAAAAAAGTTTTAAAGTTTAAGAAAATTTCTGAAAAAAATATTAAGTTTGGAAGATTCAGAAAATGTTCATTGCTATTAAACAGTAAAGCAAATTGTACATCAGTAGGATCTCGGTGGCCCAGGGGTAAATTCGCGGCGGATTCCAGGTTCGAAACCCGATTCCACTGAAGACCCACCATGTATGTGGGGTTGTTGCACTTTATATCATATACAGTCCGACCTCGAAAATTCGGACTTCTAAAATCCGGAAACCTCCGAAAACCGGACGATTTTTTTCAACTTATGACGAGAAAAAATTAGCTAAATAAATTTTAAACTAGAACGCTTGAGTCAAGATGCGGAAATTCTAGTCATTCTATTCATTTTAAACTACTATTTTTTGTCTTTGTATCATTTTTTAATGTCTCTTTATGTTTTTATTGTTTAAAACGTATTTTTATATGGAGTTGTTGGAATTGACGTCAACCTGTAGATCAGCATACGTTGGTCGATTGGTTGCGCATGCATGTGCAAACGTCAGAGACGTTACCAAGGTAACCATTTGCCGTTGCCTTGAGATTCCCGGGTCTGTTCTGAAGACGTTGACGCAACTTGCCCACATACTGACATCAGAACTTTGACATCTCTATTGGTTTAAGTAAGATATCTAAAATCCGGACCTTCCGAACCCCCGAGCAGTCCTGATTTCCGAGGTTGTACTGTATAGGGCGCTAGACGTCTTCCGGCTGGTGTAGAGCACCTGGCCTATCCAGTCGGGTATAAGGACTGGTAACATGGCGGAGGGGTCTGATGTGGTCCAAAAGTTTGGAGACGGGGGTACCATCTCAGGTGTCGTCCTCGTCATCTGACCGCGGTTTAAAATTGCGGGGTCCGTCCCAATACAACCCTCGTGTTCCTTCAAAACGGCACCTTAATATAACTAAACTGAATTGAATTATACATCAAAAGACTATCAGGTAACAATCGAAAATCCAGGAATCTTAATTTTATATCATCTTCTATAATTGGCTAGCTTTTCACGATCTTATTATTAATAATTCTCACGTCACACCAATCTTTGAAATTTGGAGTTAATTTCGATAACAATGTTAAAAAATTAACAAACTGTTCCAAATAATAAAATATCTTCTGAAAAAAAACACTGAAATTCTAAGAATTTCATTTTCATAACATTTTCCACAAGTGAACAAAATCTCAAAACCATACGAATCCCATTTCCGACATTCTGACTTTTTATTAAAATTTTAAACGATTTTCTCAGTCGAGTATAATGGTAGGTAAATAAGCAAATTATCGCGTTTAAAAAAAGATGGAATATTACAATATTAATTTGAATATACACTGGCATACAAAAGTTAAGGAAATTTCGTAAAATGCAAGAAATTTGCAATAAATACGAAAACTATGTTTCGAAATCAGTTCTGGAGAATCGTGTGACATTCAATAGAGTATCATATACATATTACAGTGAAGATTCGGTCACGAGGGCAATTAGGGGGACCACCAGAAAGGGTTGAAGGCGAAAATGGAGTTTCGCCCATCCTGTTTCACAGAAAGCTGATAATGAGATGTAACTTTTATCAATGGTTATGGTTGAATGTGCATAATATTTACACGCATTTTCGTAAGCATAGCACAAATATTCGGGAAAATATAAATGTTTCTTTAAAAAATCCCAAATTTTTCCGCATGTGTTTTGCTTATAACATGCAGAGTTTTCATTCAAATTATTCCAAATTTGCAGAACACTTGTCAATATGTTACAAACGTATTGTATTAAACTTTGAAGTAAATACGTCGAATATTACAGGAAATATCAGTGTTTGTTCTAAATAATTTTTTACTGTGCATGTGTGGGATGCAGCGGAATTTTTCTTTCATAACTTCAAAGCCAGATGTATAGAGCAACTTTAAAAAAAATTCTAGTTGAATCCCATTAAAATTCAGAAAGCTGTAGGCATTTCAGTGAGGTGAATTTCAATTTATCTTTAAGAGAAGCTAAGTGATGAGGGTTCTTGTACGAACTGATATTTTTTAAACTTTAATCTTTGAAAAAATGCAATTTAAATAATGTATTTAATTTATAAGTGTTCATGGTATTCAGGATATTCAATTTTCCTAAAATTCAATGTTACTGTTCGAAGATTCAAATTTCAAAAATATCAGTTTGTACAAGAACCCTCATCATTTAGCTTCTCTTAAAGATAAATTGAAATTCACCTCACTGAAATGCCGACAGCTTCCTCAATGTTAATGGGATTCAACTGGAATTTTTTCTAAAGTTGCTCTATATATCTGGCTTTGAATGTATGAAAGAAAAATTCCGCTGCGTCTCGCACATGCGCAGTAAAAAATTATTTAGTACAAACACTCAAATTTCCTGTAATATTCGACATATTTACTTAAAAGTTTAACAATAGTTTTGTATTATATTGGCAATATTCTTTTTACTATTAATATTACTTTATTATTATTATTAATATTACTTTTGCATTGGTTCTGCAAATTTCGAATAATTTGAATGAAAACTCTGCATGTTATAAGCAAAACACATGCTGTAAAATTTGGGATTTTTTAAAGAAATATTTATATCTTCCCGAATATTTGTGCTATGCTTACGAAAATGCATGTAGATATTACGCACATTCAACCATAACCATTGATAAAAGTTACATCTCGTTATCAGCTTTCTTTGAAACAAGATGGATGAAACTCCATTTTCGCCTTCAACCCTTTCTGGTGGTCCCCCTAATTGCCCTCGTGACCGAATCTTCACTGTAATATGTATATGATACTCTATTGAATGCTACACTATTCTCCAGAACTGATTTCGAAACAAAGTTTTCGTATTAATTGAAAATTTCTCGCATTTTACGAAATGTTCCTTAACTTTTGTATGTCAGTGTAGTTTAAGATTTTGCCTTTACTCCACCTTTGATGTTAAGCATTTTCTTGAAGTCTAAATATCAGCTTGAAGGCAGCCGATTTCCGGATGCTCCCCACGCCTTCCCCCCAATAAATAAAAATAAGTGAACTTAAATACCTCGAATAGTATTTTATAATGTCACTTTCATGGTGTATTTCTAATTCATTGATATAAATGGCGAAGAATTGTTAATCTTATTACAGTTATTTCTCACGTTATAAATTTTAAGCCTCTCATTCGCAATACAAATCATTGAGTGACCTATGGGTATAATCTATCAAAAAAATGTTTTTGAGATGTTCTTCGGCATCAATATTTAGTTTGAATTCATGTTGAAGATAAGGTATGCAGAAAACTGGCATCAAATCAGACTTAATTTAAATATTGAACAGCTTTGCCTGTTAAAAGATTTATTCCATATACAGTGAAACCTCTCAACAACGGCCACCCGCGTACCACGGAAAGTCGACCGCTCAAAGGAGTGGCCGCTCTAAAGGGATTTTATGTTTGAAAGTACAAAATATGTGTTTAAACAAGCCTTAATTCGTTATTTCCGATAATACAGATTTTGAGAACCATCTAAAGAAAAAAATTACTCTGTTTGAATTTTACTTATACGTATATTGAAAAAAAGATGAAATTTGTGTTTCCTTGGATCTTTCAGCTTTACCGAAGGTAACATTTTTTAAAGCTTTTTTTAATTTTAAAAATAAATCGCTAACAGTTTCGCCGACAGTTGTTGAGAAATGTGCAATAATATTGTCTATTTTTCCTAAGTCTGTTGATTTGAAAGTTTCATTTTCCGATGGTCGCAACCCATATCAGCAGTTTCTTTGTCAGAGACCTAATCAGCTTCTGAAATACACAAATGAATTCACGTATGCCGAACCCTGGTACAGGCCGAACTTTACTTTCATCTTCACGTTGAGGAAGGAATGATTAATTTCGATCTGATTCCCGGTATTGCTTTTGAGTGTATGATATTTTTGTTTTTCCCATATAGCAATTTCAGTTTGCAACAAAGTTGCAACAGTCTTGCTATGCAAACCTGTAATCTTGCAGCAAGTTCAGCACAGCAAGACCGCAAGTTCATAACAATACTGCAGGCAAGTTAACGCAAACTTCGAAGTACTATCAGTGAACTTGTCATATCAAGTTCATTGAAAACCAGAAGAAAAAAATAGCTCACCGTGTCAAATTTACTGCATACTCAGGGATATTTCCCCCTCTCCTTCTTCAAAGCCGTTCTTACAGAGGGAAATTCCCTTTTCCACCCTCTTTTATTATCGAGTAATAGGACGGTGGGTGTGCCTTCCCCTTCTTCTGACCGCAAACGAGGAGTGTACTGAAGTAGTTTTAATGGATCTTACTTTTACGATCCAAGAGCATGTAGAAGAGATCTCGATTCGAACCCGCGATCAAAGGATTCGTAGGCGCGTGTGCAAACCACTGTACCAGCTCGCACCACAGCCAGGCGAAGAAGAAAAGAGTTTTCCCTTCGTCACTGTGTCATGAGCCGTAAATGTTCCGTGTCAGTTTCATGGCAAACATGGTTTGCGAGGTGATCGATTGTGCTATGTTACTTTGCAGGAGTTTCGCTGCAGATTTGTCGCGTCAAGTTTGTCATGACAAGCCCAGATAACAAAGAAAGCTTGTCTAAAAGGTTTTGGAAACCTTGTCGTCAGCAAGGGTAAAGGGTTGTCACAAAGTTTTCCATGACAAGGGTTGAACATTTCGGCAAGGTAGCGGAAAGGTTCGCTAGTCAACAAGAAACAAGGTTTTCCGTAAGATTTCCCCAAGCTTTTATTACAAGCTTGTTTCAGGACTTTCAAATGGTTGTTAAGATCCCTCCTTCGGCTGACAAAACAGAATTCCCCTTTCCCCTCCGAAGCCATACTCTTACAGAGGGCATATATAATATTTGTCTCTGTCTTTTTAAAAAAAACACTCGATTTTTAATAGCATCTCCTAGACAGTCCTTCTTTTTATTAATTCAATAAATAAATGATAACTTGTAAAAAAAACTAACTTTTTTATAAAAAAAGTTTGAAAAATTCTAAATCTTTTTACTAAATATAGAACTCGCGTTTTAAAGAAAATTATATATTGCCTTTTTCTTAACGTTGAAATTTTAACGTTCATAAACAAAATTAAACCTGAAAAACAGTCAATGTTTGTTGAAAAATAGTAACTTACATTTTGTCCCATTTTAAAAGTAATTACTTTTGAACCCTAATTTCATAATTTATTGTAGTAGCAAAACGTAGTTATTAGCGAAAATCGCTGTCTCTTTCACTTCAAATCATATTCTCAACTCAAAGTTTAAAAAATTAATGAAATCAAGAAAACAGTTCAAAATAAATCGTATAGATGAACTATCTATTAGCACAATCTATCTTCTCCTCTCAGAGTCTAGCTGGCTGAGTATTTAAGACGACAGGTTTAGGAAGCCGGATGTCGGGGTTTCAAATCCGAGGTTGTCTTCGTACTCTGTTTGTACTATAGTTTGCAATGAGTTTGATGTGTGAAGCTTGTGACAAGTTTGACTCGTGGTGACCCAGATAGGAATTTTAGTTTCCAGCAAGCTTGCAACAAATTTGACATGACAAGAGTGCAAGCTTGAAACAAGTTAACGCAAGCTTCGAAGTCACCATGGGACGAACTTGCAGCAAGCTTGCCGCGTCAAACTCATTGCAAATTATAGCAAAAACGGAGTACGAACACATCCCGGATTAGAACTCGCTACCTACCGGTTCCAAAGCTGACGCGCTAACCACTCGGCCAGTTAAACTCTGGGAGGAGAAGATAGATTTCGCTAATACATCGTTCGATTCGATTCGTATATGATTTATTTTAAACTGTTTTCTTGATTTCATTAATTTTTTGAGTTGAGAATATGATTTGAAGTCAAAGAGAGAGCGATTTTTGCTAATAACTACGTTTTGCTAGTAGAATAAATTATGAAATTAGAGTTCAAAAGTAATTACTTTAAAATGGGACAAAATGTATAAGTTCCTTTTTCATCAAACATTGACTGTTTGTTCGGTTTAATTTTGTTTATAAACGTTAAAATTTCAACATTCAGAAAAAGGCGATATAGTTTTCTTTAAAGTGCGAGTGCTATATTTAGTAAAAAGATGGAAAATGTTTCAAAACTTTTTTTATAAAAAAGTTAGTTTTTTTACAAATTATCATTGATTTATCGAATTAATAAAAAGAAGGACGGTCTAGGAGTTGCTATTAAAAATCGGATGTTTTTTTTAAACAGAGACAAAGATAATTATCTCTTTGTGCTAACTTCGCATCAGGCTTGTTTTGAAAACTTACAGCAAGCTTGCATTGCAAGCAGGTGGCGTTATTTGTCACAGCGAACTTGCCACAAGTTCGCTTCAAGCTTGACGCGTCAAATTTGCCATGACAAGGTAATATCAAGTCAAAATCAAACTTGCTGCAAACTTACGAGCTATCTGGGGACAAGAGCTTGCACTCTTGCCGTGTCAACCTCCCAGGTAGCACAGAAATATTATACAATGTTTACACAATGTTATACAATATTATGAACACCGAGAAACACCGAATACTGTAATAAAGTATTGTATTGTATGTATCAGTATTTCCGAGATACTAAATTTTCACAAATAATATAAAAACAATGTCTATTTATAAAAATCTTCATTTTAACTCAGGATATCACTCGATTGGAGGTTTTATTACAAAAACACCACTGGAACAATTATTCTTTAAGATGATGAATATTATATCATACTATACAATACAATGCACATGATATTTTGATTTTTACATTAATCAACATTGATCAATATTTTAAGGTGAAATTATTCTCATGTTCGACAGATGGCAGCACAAAAATACCGTAACACTTTATTAATCAACGTTGAATCTTGTTTTGATGTGAAGTTATTCTTATGGCCGCCAGATGGCAGCATGGAAATACAATAACACTATATTACTCAATACCCTGAAAAAGTATTTTTAAAAATGTTCATTTGAATAATAATGTTTACATAGTCATTTTGTTTTACTGTATATAAAAGGTGGACCGGATTCAACTAATGAAGTTAACCATAAAACAGCTCTCACATATGGATGGAAAAAAAATTCAGTATCATTCTCATCGTAAAAATTTGCACGTGATTTTTTGTTCCGAATCTTGTATTTGATTTTCAATCAATACTGTTATTATAAATGTTCAAGGCGTCTCGTAATACATTGAAAGAGGAATAAATAAATTTCAAAATTATTTGAAAACCTTTCAAACATATTATTATAATTACTTTTAAACCTTATTGCCTTTTAATTTATTAAATTAGCAAACTTAGATATAAGAGCTAAAATTGCTTCCTCTTTGACTTCTAATTTCATTTTGAACTCGAAATTGTAACGATAAAAGATAATTTAATTAAGAAAACTATACAGATTAATTGTGAATGAACATGAAATTTCGTAGAGATCCGAACTTTGTAGCTACATTTTATTAACATCATTCCCAGATAACACGTAAGTTTGCAGCAAGTTTGATTTTGACTTGTCATGGCAAAATTTGACGCATCAAACTTGAATCGAACTTGTAGCAAGTTCGATGTGACAAATAGCGCTACCTCCTTTGCAAATCAAACTTGCCGCAATTTTGCAAAACAAGCTTCCTGCAAAGATAGCACAATAAAGAGATAATTATCTTTCTCTCTGTTTTAAAAAACATCCGATTTTTAATAGCATCTCCTAGACCGTAATTCTTTTTTATTAATTCAATAAATCAATGATAATTTGTGAAAAAATAACTTTTTTATAAAAAAAGTTTTTGAAACATTTTCCATCTTTTTACTAAATATATCACTCTAACTTTAAAGAAAACTATATCGCCTTTTTCTTAATGTTGAAATTTTAACGTTTATAAACAAAATTAATTCTAAAAAACAGTCAGTGTTTGTTGAACAATAATAACTAGACATTTTGTCCCATTTTAAAGTAATTACTTTTGAATTCTAATTTCATAATTTATTCTACTAGCAAAACGTAGTTGTTGGCGAAAATCGCTCTCTCTTTGACTTAAAATCATATTCTCAACTCAAAAAATTAATGAAATCCAGAAAATAGTTAAAAATAAATCGTATACGAATCGAATCGAACGATGTATTAGCGAAATCTATCGTCTTCTCCCAGAGTTCAACTGGCTCAATGGTTAGCGTCTCCGCTTCGGAAGCAGGAGGTCGCGAGTTCTATCCCGGGTTGTGTTTCGTACTCTGTTTTTGCTATAATTTGCAATAAGTTTGCACGGCAAGCTTGTGGCAAGCTTGCTGCAAGTTCGTTTCCTGGTGACTTCGAAGCTTTCGTTAACTTGCTGCAAGCTTGCACTCTTGTCATGACAAATTTGTGGCAAACTTGCACTCTTGTCATGACAAATTTGTGGCAAACTTGCAGTCTTGTCATGACAAATTTGTGGCAAGCTTGCTGCAAACTAAAATTGCTATCTGGGTTTACGCTCACTGATGTAAGTCTCGGTGGTCTAGGGGTACGGCTTCGGATTGGAATGCAGAAGGTCCCGGGGTTCAAAGCTTGCTGTAAGTAGATGTGTTCAAAAAATAACGAAGTGTCACCTAGAAGTTCGGAATTAAGTGTTTAATATTTTTCCATGCTTCTAAAATGTATTTTTAAAATATTCACTATAATGTTATATTATATAATATTATTCAGTATAGTACAATATTATTTAATATGGTATAATATTATACAGTATTATATGACATTATCCAATATTATGAAAAAACATTGTACAGTATTGAAAAAGTCTTATGTTTTACATTGTTTCAATATTGGGAAAAATATTGTACAATATTACTTTCTCGAATTTTATGATATGAAACAATGTCTTGTGCTATGTGGGCTTGTTGCAAGCTTGCAGAATTGCAGAGCATGACTGCTGCAACTTTGCTGCAAACTAAGGGGTCTATTCTGGTACACCCCGGTTGGGTTGGAGCGTCACGCGCGGCCGTTAACAACGGAAAAAGTGACGTCTCCCAACCCAACCGGGGGTACCAGAATAGACCCCCAAAATTGCTATCTGGGGAAGATTTTACTTTATATGCTATACGATATAAATATTTTTACAATATTTTTTGTGTACGGAACGCCTCATCTTGATTTACTGAGCGCATCGGGTCGATTCTGGTACCCCTATAGCAGGGCTTACACGAGGCCAATATTGTCTCGACAATAAGTTCACGCAGGATGAGAAATAAGACCAAGCATACACATAAAGATTGGAAAATGGCAAGTACTTGTACCCGACGGGACAAGAACAAGCCGCCTGTGCGCACTGAAACTAAACATTTCGGGATCTATTCTGGTACCCCCGAATACCAGTACCAGAATAGACACGTTCGACAATGCAGATTCAACTGTACAAAATGATTCAAAGATGTTTCATAAAAGTGAATGCATTATATTCACACATTCCAATCTAAACCTTGAGTGCTATAAATAATATTGAAAAAATATAGTAAATATGTTATATCTTAATATTCTGAGTATTCAACAAGCACAGACAAGCTAAAGTTTATTGATCTAACATTATTCGTTAACTACTATTCTATTATAGCGACATAATTTTGTCTAGTCAGTTCGGAGTTGAGTATCTGGCAACAACTCTTGAGAAGCTGCCGTTAAGGCGTGACTACTGTTTTCAAAATGTTGTCTGTTGGTATTTTGATATTTTTTGTAAACATATGCTGTTTAGGTAAGGTTTCTCAAAATATTTTGCACCAATTTTTGCATACCAGCTAATCACATAATCCATGTTATTCAACAGGCCTTCTCATTTATGCATTATTTATCAATATGTGACGCGTTTCAGTTTCTCTGCACAAGCCCGTTTGAAAAGTGACATGTATTATTTAATACCACAAAATTTATTCCCATCTAATGTAGAAGTTCTGGAAAATTTAGTTTATTTTTCGCGTTAGAATAAACGCGGTAGAGAAAATTAATCTGTGACTAAAATATTGGAAAAATACCTGATGCGTGAAAGTGTATCGTTTACATGAAAGGGTATTTGTAAGGATTCCTTGATTTCGAATTAAGCTTTCGTTTTCAGCCGGGGAAAGACTGACAGTAATTCGTATTCTCGGAATATGATATTCCTCTATTAAAAATACGGATAATTTAATAATTGTCAGGTATGCAAACTGTTGACAATCCATTCTAGTTTCAGATTGCAGAAATTAAATACCTTTTTAGATTTTACCACCTGATGATATTTTGTGACTTTTAATCGCTGAACGTTTATTACAGAATTAGTTTTCCATAATTTAATTAAATTAATTTAATATATTTATTCCTCACACAATTCAGACAGCTTGACTGACTAATTTTACACTTCAGATGTTGCTACCAACTTTGCATATAATTTTTTGGACATTGCATGTAATTTTCTTGTATTTGTTATTTATTTTTTGTTATTAATTGTTTAAAAGTATCCTGACATTGTGTCAGAGAGGTAGAATTACAGAAGTAAAAAGTGCTTACATCCATCGCTATGTCTGCCATGATTTTGAACCTCATTAATTGAATAAAGGTTTTTTTTTTCAGGCATATTATGATGGAATATTAATTAATTGTTATTCGAACTTAATGATATTCTTATTTATCAACTTATTACTCTTGTGATCAGGGTTGTCGATTTTTTTTCAAAAAAATCGATTTATTTGATTTAAATCAGATTTTTTTGATTTAAATCAAGATTTTTTGGATTTTAATGATTTTTTTAAAACTAAATATATTTAACATTTGTTTATCAGACAATGAGCCCTACAGTCATAGAATTATATATATAAGATAGAATTATATATAGAATTATATAAATAACAACATACCAGTCATTAATTAAGCTGTACTTTCTTTAAAAAAAAAAAAAACATTCAAAAAATTTAATTAAAAAATGTAACAACTAATTAAAAATTATTTGTGAACTAAAATATAAAAATAATATACTTTTGAAATATAAGACAATTTTATTAAGGAAAAATAGAACAATATAATAAAAATTGTCATTTCGTGACTATAGATATATTATTGTATGTTAGAATATTGGAGAATTTTACACTCAGATGTTCATTTGTTTCATTACAAACGCAAGTTTTGAAGCTTTCCCTAGTCTTAAACTGTTTCACCCAAAACATTAAATAAAAAATTTTCTACATAAAATTTTTAAATTCAGGCTTCAAGGTGCATTGAGTCACCATCAGGACTACCTGTGCACCAAATTTCATGACTGTAAGTGTGATAGATTCGTCTGAACATTGCGCACACACTCACAAACATTGGTTTTCATAAGTGTAGACCATAGTTTAAATTGCACTATGTAGATGTTTGTATATCTTTTGGAGCATTTATATGCATTACTTAATTATCTTGCATTTGAACATTATTGCAATATAAAAACTTTGTTGTCCCCAACACTATCTAGATTTCTCCAATATTAAAATGAAACTCACTGCATTTTACTATGTTCTTTCTTTGTGAGCATGATCCTTTCACAATATTTATTTTATTTTATAAAAGAAGGAGTATCTCATACTTTGCATTTTATTGTGTTGCTCATTAGAAATTTATTTAACCCTTTGCGGCGAAGTATGCCAGTTAATGGCAGCAAACTGTGAAATATAATATGCTGAATTGCGATTATTTGCTTAACCCTTTGTGGCGCACCTAATTTCACTCGCTTCTCAACCGTTAATTCAACTATAAATGGAAAATAATAGGTTTAGGATAGGGATAATAGGAATTATTAGAGATAAAATTTGTGAAAATTCCTTGACTCGGAGACAAGAAATTTTTCAGTTGTGGGCGTTTAACAATTTTAGCAAAGTAACTCGAAAATTTGCTCCAGTATTCTTGAAGTTTTAATTTATAATTTTCTGTCAGATTCAACAATGATTTTTGACTGTATGAAGGTGGTTGTATCTAAGGGGGTTCTCATGAGGGGGGTGACGCGAAAGGGGCTCGGAATGAAAGAAGTTTTTTTTTTAAAACATTTTTGTAGATTCTATGTCTAGCAATAAACTAAACCCATTCACGATGTTTTCTCATCATATTTCAAAAAAATTATTGCCTTGTGCCGCAAAGGGTTAAAATCTAATGTACTTGTGTTCTCAAAAATAAAGAGATGGAAAGTACTCTAGTTACATCAATTCAATGAATTATGCTCTATATATTCTTTCTTTAAATATACATTTAAAAATATTTTAAAATCACTATTTAAAGATACATGAACAATTTTATTTCATTAAAGCAGATTAACTTGATTTTTAAAATAAAGTGATTTAAATCAGTGATTTTTTTTTAAAAAAATCAGTTGATTTTAATCAACTGATTTAAATCACCACAACCCTGCTTGTGATAAATGCCAAGAAAAATATAGTGATTATTTCTCAATTGTGATCAGATGCTTAATTATAAAATTGTGAACTGTAAGTTTTTTTTATTTGTAAATGACTTATTTGAAGAAGTTATAAACAGCTGATAAATTTAATAATTATTTCTTTTTCTTATCATTCATTTGCACAAAATATGTTATAAATATCTAAATGATGTTGCACTCATGGTGTGTCGGAATACAAAAATGGTTAAAGAACCTATCTTCATCCATTAACACTCGGTTAATTTAAAGCATAAATTTATTAATCTTTTTTTAATTGTGTTGAAAACACTTAAAGATAATTTTGAAATTAAATTTCATTCATTTTTTTTTTTTTTTAGGAAAATGACTAAAAATCAGTATAAAATCATTAAATAAACATTTTTATTGATACACCTTAAGGTTTTTAAAATAATGATTAAGTAAGATTTCCTTGCAATATCAAAATGAAGACACTTTAATTTCAAAAGACTTGTAAAATTTTCATATTAAAATTTTTTTTATAAAACTGTCATAACATAAATTGTTTTGTTTTAGTTGTTGCTCAACGTAGCCCTACTATATCATATATATCCCAAGAGAAGGTTGTAAATATTGGTGATACTGTTGAACTGGATTGTACCGTTCAATATTCTGAGGATTATTCTGTAAGTATTCTGTTAATAAGGTGGATAAACCTAAAAATCTCCATTGAGGTTATTGTATTGTGTGCTCTCTTGTATTCTTATACATTAATCTTCATGTTTTATCACTGCAAACATTTATAGTAAAGTATTTTTCTAGGTGGTTTGGTTAAAAACAAATCCGAGTACGCCCTCTGATCAGTTATTTATATCATCGGGAACCAATCAAATTGTTCCAGGCAACAGATACTCTGTTCGATTTGATGATGGTACAGGAACATATACCTTAGCGGTGGGTCTTTTTTTGTTAACCTTTTAGTGAATACATCGATAAATGTTTGTTGGTAATATTTCAATATTAATTATTATTTTTTATCCTTATATAGATAAGTAAACTACAAGAGATTGATGCTGGTCTTTATGAGTGCCAAATCATAACAGGTCCTGCTACCAAGTTAAAAGCAAATGTATGGGTTTATGTCCGATGTAAGTAAATTTCTTTTAGATTCTTTGTATGGGTTGTTAACATAAAAGTTCTTGTATATGTATAGAAATGGGGTAAAAAGTTAGAATTTTCTCTTATGGTGTTCCATTTTTATCTCATAAACAGTGAATTTATCTGCATATTTTATTTTGATTAATAAGTATTTCTTGTTTTTAAACTGATATCATTTGTAATAAATTATAGGGTGACCCAGGGTAATTATAGGTCATGCTCTTTCTGGGGTAATTATGGGTCACCTAGTTTTTATCCCTATGGTATCTACTAGACAAATTCTAAAATGGTGGATAGGCTCTCTCATTAATCTACTTTATTATGTATAATATTTTTTTTTATTTTAACTTGGCTGCATAGTATGAGTTGAGATATTTTTGTAACATGCTATAAAATAATATTTCAGAAAGATTGCCTGCGAAAATTGCACTTTTTACCAAGATCCATGCCACAATTACATAAGTGTGGTTTTTTTTTGTTTATGCTTTTTTTAAATATAGATACTGTAAGGTTTTTAAATACATGCACTTTTTATTCCTATTTATTTTCACATGGATTCTAGATGTATATACCCTTGTAACGTCACGGCCAACGGCCGCGGTTTGATGGCTGAGCAAATTCGAGGCGGTTTCAGACAAGGAGTAGTCTTTCCGAATTTATTTACAGCTAACTTATATATATACATTTGTAATAGACATTTTCTAGGTTAGAATGTTTATGTACAAAAAATCAATAAAAATGACCTCGAAGGGAGGAACTGTAACTCTTGGTCGAGTAGTTAATTAATTTCGCTAACCAACCTGCACTGCCCTGGAAAAAACAATTAAGTTCCGGAGTTCAATGTAAACTCCTACGAGATGAGCCCGAGGACCGGGTCTATCCGTAAATATCAGAACTCGCAATCCCTGATGGGAGTACTGCCGAGTCTCGATTCGAAGCCAAACTTGACGCTCACCAGCGTAGGTGAAGTCCAACTCTCAACTCCTCCCGACAAACGAAATCCGCCCGTTTTATGTACTGATCCGGGTCTCCTCATTAGCCAGGTGGCATTCCTTTCTACCACCTGCAAAAGGTTCCACATTTATGTCTCCCTCGTTAGCACTTTTCCTACAAAGGTAAATGTTATCCATCGTCCATCGAATCCACGCTTCGTTACTTTGAATTGACCAGCTCCCTTCATGTAGGCGACATTGTCAATCAAAGCTTTTTAAGGACCCTGTGGTCTTGTCTGGTCTCCAGCAATTATCGTCGCGTCTGCGGACGCTTTTGGCGCCTCTGTCCCGCTAAGCTTTGTTAGAACACACCTGCACAGAGAAGCATTGTCATTCCTCAGATGGCCGACACTAGTCGAAGAATGTTGTGTTATATTTCACCTGCAACCCTAAATCATCGTTTCGTTACAGCTCTCCAAAATCATAGTTGTTATTTGACCACTTTGTTACACCCTATTATACCCAAGGGGTAATTAAGACTCGGCATGTGTTTTCTATTTTTATGGAATTTTTTAAAACTTTAGACATGCAAAGTATATCATATTTAGATGATAATATTAAGTTATACTTGCAACCACTGGACAAGTGTTGTTTTAAACCTGTGAAGACACAGTGGGACAAAACACTAGTAGAGACTTGGTGTTTATCTAGTGGAGCAAAAGTATCCAAGGCCTGCTTCACAGAACTTGTAAATAAAATATGGGGTCATTCCATGTCAAGTGATCCAGAGCTGGTTGCTTGACCATTTTATAATCAAATGATTTTTTTTATGTTGATTCCTACATAATTAGAGAGTCCAAAAAGACTAATTTTAATTTTTTTATCTTTTTCTGAATTCCGATGGCAGCCATTTTTGTTTTACCAAACATGCTGATTTTTGCATTTG
>BGPR01001402.1:233684-261321 GCA_013235015.1 Araneus ventricosus
TCATTTACTGATTCAGTTACGTATTGCTAAATTGTACTTAGTCCAAATTTGTATAACATTTTCAGC
The DNA here is from genome assembly GCA_013235015.1 of Araneus ventricosus. Lineage (NCBI taxonomy): Eukaryota > Metazoa > Arthropoda > Arachnida > Araneae > Araneidae > Araneus > Araneus ventricosus. Next base: position 233,751 of record BGPR01001402.1, read on the forward strand.
AAAAAAAATACGTTTTTTGTAGGATTTTTTTAAAGTGCTCTAACTTGACTTGTAGATAAATATCAAACATGAAATTTTACAGCAGTATAATATTACACTATACTTAGAGGTTTATGCTAAAAAATTTCAGATTATAACTTTGTCCCAACAAAGATATGAGTGTCAAAATTTGGATTTCTTTGGAATTTTCAGGATTTTGAAAAGCCTATAACTCTTAAAGAAGCAAATCTCAGGGTTGAATTTTTTTGTAAATATAGTACATTAAGGTAGCTACATCCCACAAAAATAATATGGAGAATAGATTCCTTTTTTGAATTATATGCCTTCAAAATTGAAAATTTGTCAATTTAAAGTCAAACTTTTAAGCTGATTTTTTCTATTTAGGTTGGTTTACAATTTTTTCTTAAATGTGTACTGGAGATAATAAAATCTTCCTGTAGATAAAATGGTTTTTTTGTTTCATCAACCTCGGGTTCACCAGTTCAGTAATGTCGGTGCATGAAAGCCCCGCCTCAAATGCAAAAATCAGCATGTTTGGTAAAACAAAAATGGCTGCCATCAGAATTCAGAAAAAGATAAAAAATTAAAATGAGTCTTTTTGGATTCTCTAATTATGTAGTAATCAACATACAAAAAATCATTTGATTATAAAATGGTCAAGCAACCAATTATTTTTTTTCTGGATCACTTGACATGGAATGACCCTATGGCCAGTGTCTTTAACGACATCAAATATAATAGCTGGATTTAAAGCTACTGGAATTTTTCCTGTTGATTGCTCCAAATACCCAGTGGAAAGATTGTGCAGCAGGATGCTTACTTCATATAATGCACAAAACTCGCCAACAGAAAGAGATAGGTATAGGTCTATAGCCACATCCAACAATTCTGATGCAACAGCCACATCCAATAATTCTGATGCAATAGCCACATTCAGTAATTCTGATGCAATAGCCACATTCAATAATTCTGATGCAATAGCTACATCCAATAATTCTGATGCAATAGCTGCATCCAACAATCTACAGCACAATTCTAATCAGAAACATAGTAGTATACAAATTCTATATTCAGTCGAAGATGGTGCACCAACATTTGAGGATATGTTAAGCAGGTAGTTGCGACACACCATCTATACAGAAATCCAAAGCAGGAAGAAAAATTGACACTAACTTGGCTGCTATTACCAGTAAGGATTTTCTGGATATAGTTGCTGTGCATGAACAAGAATTGAAAAAGAGGCGGCTCTAAAAGCACAACGGATTGTTGCTAAAGGTAAAAAGAAGTATGTCATCAAGAATAAGAATCTAGAAGAAACAGATGAACCACAAGATAAACAAGCCCTCCTCTCAAATACATCTAATGAAGAACTCGAAGTGGAAGTGGAGATATTGAACAATTAAAGAAAAATACAACCCTGGAGCAAGCTAAAATATTGCTTGCAAATATCCATGACACTATAAAAGGACAAGTTAACTTTGCTGTGTGCTATGATAATGACCCATTTTACATAGGAAAAGTTACAAAAGTAATAGATGAGCAAAATGTCTTGATGAAATTTCTTGAAAAGGGAGCTGGTAACTTTCGCTGGCCTTAATGTGACAGGTTAGAGATCATCAATGCAAAATACCTATTCTATGGGCCAGTAATTTTAATTGGTTCAAATCCTTTTGATGTTGATAATGCTGCTATAAATATGGCATACAAATGTTATAAACGATTCTGTCAAGAGTTATGGTTATAAATCAACTAAGTCCAATTGTAAACATTCCATAAAATTAAATAATATTCTCATTTATTTTTTTATGTCTTTTATAAATTTTTGAAGCTCTAATTAATGAAATTGCTACTTTAGAGGTAATTTCCAGCATCATCAAAATATTATATTTAAAAAAAATATTAATACTACTTCATAAAGACAGTGACCCATAATTACGCCATTGCCGGGGTAATTATAAGTCACTTAAAAAATTCAATTTAAAAAAAATTAAAAAAATATTTTGGGTAAAATGAATGTTTAATGCAAAAGATTTCTAAATTTTATCTTTTATATTTTTCTTGATATTGGGATCTTATTGTTTATTGACCCATAATTACCCCAGGTCACCCTACACCTTCTGATTGATGCAAGGTGGGAAACATTTCGCCCATTTAAGTAAGGGATTTTTAATTAATTTGATTCGTGGATAATTGGTGGAAATATCAACAGAAATTTAAGTGCTACTTGATAGCAAATTAACTATTCACTCTAAATGAAAATAATGCTTTCTCTGCTTATAAGTAGATTTGCAAAAGTGTGAAGTACCTGGAGTAAAGTGTAATGAATTTGGATTCCATGATCTCTTCTTTAATTTTGTAGTTTCAATTTTAAATGTTTGTTGCCTGAATCTGCAAATTTTAGACATTTGTGTATTATAAAGTGCACCATTGTTTTATATCAAGACTTCTTAGCCTTTTGAATGTACAACCCTTTTGGGGGCAAAAAAATTTTCCTGGCACCATTTTTGTTTAAAAAGTTCCCATCACTCAAAGTAGAAAAATAAATAAAATGAAGAACTAAACACTGAAAATTGAGCATTACCGTGTTAAATTACATGTAGTAATTTTTTCTAATTTAATTGGAATCTTTTGAGACAAGATTTTTTTTAAAAATATTTTTGTTACAAATGTTGAATTCCCTGTAAGAATTGTGCCCACCCATCCCCCTAAAATTTTTCTAGTTGACTCCATTTCGCATCATGACAGTTTTAAGAAGCCCTGTTTTGTATTATACTGAAAACTTCTATTTCATTAAATTCCTTTACATTCAACGAAAAGCCTAGTTCATCCAGTAAGTATTGATACCCATGAGTGATTGATTAGTTTTGATATCTAATTATGTCATTAGTAATTGTAATTAATTTACAACCAAAATTATTAAGAAAAACTTAAATATTTGATGTTCTATAAACTCTTATATGAACTGAAATAAAAAAGGATTCTGAAAACAAAATTTTATGTAAAAGAAACAAGTCTGTCTATTGGATAGCTTATTTACATTACTTATAGAATTAATTAGTAATTGTATCAGTTTAGTCAGAGCTGTTTATTCATACACATGTAAGCTTTTCATTTTAGTGATTTAATTAATATTTTCATTTCAGTGCCTCCCGTCATATCGGATAACAGCACCAGGTCTGTCATTACCAGTTCCGGTTCTACAGTAGAGCTGAATTGCTATGCATCTGGATATCCGCCTCCTAGAATATCATGGCGAAGAGAAAACAATGATCTGCTGCCTACTGGTGGCTCTGTTTACATTGGCAGCAAATTTACAATTTTCAACATTACCAAGGATGATAGGGGCACCTATTACTGTGTAGCTGACAATGGAGTCGGCAGAGGCAGTCGCAGAAACATTGGTGTTGAAGTCGAATTCCGTCCATTTGTAACCATCGAACGACCTCGTTACGGCCAGGCACTTCAGTACGATCAGATTCTTGAATGTCACGTCGAAGCCTTCCCTTCTCCTTCCATTATGTGGATAAAAGATGGAATACAGTTGAATGATAATCAGCATTATCAAATCTCAATTTTTCCAACAGCCCAAGAGTTTACAGACACTACACTTCGTATCATTACTGCCGAAAAGAGGCAGTATGGGTTCTTCACTTGCAAAGCCATTAATAAGCTGGGATCGCATGAGAAAGTTATTGAGTTTTTTGGTAAGTTTCACATTTTATTTGTTATTGGTTCCTCTTTGTTCAGTTTATGGATGTTCATTGCAAATTAATCTTTTTTTATGATCTGTGTAAATACTGTACCAGCGGAATTTTTATTCCTGTTTACAGGATGGTACAATTACTGTACCAAAAAATAAGATTTCCTCCCCCTGTTGAACTAATTTGTCTCTACTGCAACCATCTATTGTGCTGATTGTTTTACTTCTCTGCCCTATTCAGTCTTCTCATTAATTATGAGTAGATTTATTGCTAATTATGAAAAACAAGGATAATTTACTCTGAGGGTAATCATAGGAAAGCACAAACCTTTTATTCCTTATACTCGAAACGGAGAAAAGCATCTTGTTTCTTCTTTAAAGTCTCTATTGTAAGAGAATGTTGATTTTTCCTCTTGTTATCAAAAGGTTAAACTGTTGGTACTTTTCTGTCAGTAGGATCCAGATAAAACTTGCCAAATCTTGGCGATAACTCACCATTGGAATGGCACTAACATTTCAACTTTTGGGAATGACATTCCCAAGAATGTGACAGAATAGTATTGCAATGTTTTATTATTACCTGTTTTTGCTTGTGCTATTTTCTTACTAGGTCATACAAGAGATTGACATCAAACATTACTTTTCTTCATATAAACTGAAATGTCTCCCATCTCCTTCAGTTGAATGTAAATGTACAAAACTTTTAGAATCAATATTTATTTTTATAAAATTATTAAATTAGGTTACAAAAATTTTGATCAGTGTTCTTATTTGTACCTTGATTTAAACTTCAATTTCTTGCATATATAGGGTGAGTTTGACCTATTCTGTCAAACAAAAGAGGGTGGTAGAAGAGCCCATGGGGATCATAAAACACTATAGCAACCCTGTCCCATTTCGATCCATTTGCAAGTTAAGCGTATGAAATGATTTTGCTAAAAGTCGTGAAAAAATTCAAATTTAAAAAGTTTTTGGCAGATCTACATTTTAAAAAAAATACATTTTCTGAGAGAGCAGTTAAAATCCTTTAAGATGACAGCATTTTCTTCAAAATACCTGGATTTAAATCCGAGTTACAAGCGCCGAAACATTGGCGAAATGCAAAATCAAATTATTGCCAAAATCTTTAATATTGAATACCGCAAACACTGTTCAAGCTAAAATCTATTAAATTTGGCATAAATTTTTCCATTCTATCAGCTTTCGATTGAGCTTACCATAAGCCATATCAGTGCTTTATTTCAGGAGAAATTTAGTCTTTCATTGGCAATACATCACTGAAATCGGTATTCATCAAAATAGACATTCGACAAAAAGTCGCCATGAAACTGGTGGTTAAATTAAATATATGCAAATCCGCCACTATGAACTCTTTCAGATATGCAGATGTGTTCCAACCTATTTGCGTATAAGAAAGAGTTCATAGTGGCAGATTTGCTTCCATTTCATTCTAAAAATTGAGAGTATAACTGTTATTATCTGAAAGTAATGCAAGCATTAGTCATTACTTCTGGACAATAGTTACATTGCCTTCTTATTAGAAACTCACTTGTTCATTTTTTCATCTTTTTGGAATTTTTGTAATTTTTTATAAGAATTGCTAAATTGAATAAAGGAATAAAAGCATATGGGCCTTTTTTTAAAAAAAAATTAATATGTGGGTTGCTTGCTACTAAGTAAAACTGGTAATGTAGCTTTTGTTGTCGGGAACTAATGCAAATGTTGATCGCTATTTCTGGACAACAGCTACGTTACTTGTATTTCTTTTTAGACACCCACTTGTTTCTTTTTTCACCTTTTTCGAATATTTGAAAAATTCAGGGTTCGTACGCGTCCTTACAAGTCTTTAAAAGTCCTTACTTTTACATTAGGTCCTTAAAAGTCCTTACAAATCCTTATATTTATGCCCCATTTTTAAAAAGTCCTTACTTTTTACTCTGCCATTATTAAAAAATTTAAAATTTCGCCGATTATCGTTTTTCTAATTCCTCCTTCTCGGCGGCTCTAATCTCGGTCGACGTGGCTCTCGCGGAATGGGGTGGGGGGTGGGGACACTGCTCGTGTTCTACGAATCCATATCCATCGCATACACTTTGGGAAATAAGGGAGGAGTTACAGATGGCCTTTATTGGTCCATGGTTCCATAGGAATAATTGTCAAAAGTGCTGTTATTATTTTTAGAACAGTATCAAAGTGATAAGCTTTTACTTCCATTTTTTGCCAGTGATGTTTTTAAAACTTGTTAATGATTGCATTCAAAATTTTGAAACCGGAGAATGAAGGAATTGAGAAACCTGAGACTTTATGCAAATTCAACTTCAGTGACCCAAACTTGTATAATGATAAAAGTTAAGTGTATTTAGGATTTGCTGCAGAGCAACTAATAAAAGAAAAGATAAAAATAAGGAATTAGCAGACAAGGATGTTTTCACACTAGGACAGGATAGTCGGAAAAACATCGTAACAATGATAAAACATTTCATGCAGAAATGTCCTGTGAATTACGCACTAGTAAGACCTGTGATTTGCATTGATCCACGAGTAATGGCTGGATATCCTGAAAAAGCACAGGAAAAAATGAAAAAGGTATTGATTGTGTTGTCGCAAAATAAACGCATTTTGAAAAAGATTGTGACGAAATTTTGTTACTCTATGCAGATTTTCTGTTAAATATTGTAAAGCCAAATTCATTTGAATTTACTTCTTTCAATCCAAAGAGTGATTCCCTTGATACTTTTTTATAAACTTATTTTAGCAATAATCATTATGAAAAAGTTTGGAAGATTATCAAAATGGTATTAATACTGTCACACAGACAATGATGTTTTTCGGTGAACAAGGCCCTGGAAATAGAAAATTTAAAAGATGCTTCATATATTTCCCAGCGTGTAAATCATGAATTTTTTAAGCTGTCTGGGGCTATTTATGACTTAAAAATTACTAAAGAAATGAGGACGGCTGCCACCTCAGCTAGAGCAAAATACATGCAGTATTTAGAAAGTGAAAGATCCAAAGAAAAGACTGAAACAAAACAACTGAAATGAAAAGCTCTAGAAGAGGAAATAGATTTTTTAAAACAAAAGAAAATGTTCCTCCAAACGGACATACACCAAACAAATGAGAAAGCAAATGATTTAGCTAATGAGGCTGAAAAGTCAAAGGACATAAATTTATTTTGCAATCGCATGAACTAAGAAAAACAATTTCTGAAAAAGAAATTAAAATAAATACCTTGGATGTAAAATTGAATGAAAAAAGTTTGGAATTAAAAGATATTTAATTTGATTACCAGTTTCATGGGGTTTTTTTTCATCAATTTATTCTCATATTTTTAGAGTTTTGTTGTGTTAAATTTATAATGTATCTTCTATGTTTTATATTATGCTTTAACATCTAATAGGTTGAATTTGCAAAAATGAGACATTTTATTTAAAATTGCATGCAGCAATTCATTAAGTTTATTCAATGTAGAGGTCCTTATTTTTTGGTTTTTTTAGTCCTTAAAAGTCCTTGATTTTCTTTTAAGGAAATGTGTATGAACCCTGAAATTGTATGCTAACTTTTATTCAAAATCATCTCATCCCTTTCTTTTCTTAAACTCCCAATGTTATTTGTCCACCAGCTTGTGGTTAACCACATGGCTAGGCGTATCGGAGTAATTCCTTTGTTTATGGTTATGTGCGTGAAAGATAAAGAATTTTTTAAACTGTGTTTTAGATTTTATGGTGTAAGAACCAGTTAGTTGTCCATACAATACATATCTTCTTTTTTCAACGATCACATTAGTTCAGATTTTGTTAAAAATGGATCTCAAAGAATTCCTAAGCATTTAAAAGAATCGAAGAAAGAGGTTTGAAAGTAATTCTTGACAAACTGGTAATAAAATTAGAAAATCGATGATAAAATTTGAGTATCGTGTTTAAATAAGTGGAAGGAAAAACCTAGGAATTTTTTTAAAAAGCTAATTGTGTAAGTCTCTACTAAGTAAAATTGATAATGTAACGATCGTTGTCAGGAAGTAATGCAAGTGTATTTTCTGGTTTGGTACTTGTTTCTTTTTTTCACCATTTTGGAATTTTTGAAAAATCATATGTTAACTTTTATTCAAAATCATCTCATTCCTGTCTCTTCTTTTAGAAACTCCCAATGTGATTTGTCCACCAGCTTGTGGTGTCGACCTCTACAGATCTGATGCATCAGTCGCCGAACCTTGGCAGCTGTATTCCGTTTTGGTGTCCCTAGCTACAGTGGCTAGCATCTTCTTGTAGTCACAGAGTGAAATCTCGATGATCATCCAGCCAACTTATTACAAATATTTGGACCAAAGGAAGTTTTGAAATGAATGTGTATATTTTTTATCCTTAGTCTGGCACAGTTCCAACAGAATCTCTTCTATAGATATGAATCCTCACTCAGGTGTTCAAGTGCATTATTTAGAGCTATATTATTGATCAATAGTTTTTGTATATTTTTATTACTAATGTTTTGAGGTCTCCAGAAGTGTAATAGTTAAATGGTTGACTCTTTTTCATCATTATTTATTGTTATGTATCAATATGTGTGTACTTGCAGTAGATGAAGTTTTTAGTCGTCTATTAATGCAGCTTGTAAGATTATTTCTGGTACATTTTTTAAACTTTATTGTTTGTTGGGCTATTTTTTTTATTTATATGTTGATATACTTTTTATTCTGTTCCAAACAAATTAGTGCAGTGTTCTAGTACTTATATAAAATTCCATTTTTAAAATTCATGTACTTTAAAAACTATTTTACATAACTAGACAAAACGAGTGATTTCGCAAACTTTTTATGATATATATATATATAATTATAAAATTTTTATTATGTGTTGCATCTTTCATGGCCATGATTGCAGTTCAGGGTAACTATGAGTACTGCCGTAGAATTTCATCAAGTGTCTTGAGTAGTGACAATCTAACTATGTAAATGTAGTTATGCCAGTGGTTCCCAAATGTTTTTGATTCTCGGTGCCATTGCGAAATCTAGATTTTGCTAAAATATAAAACTTCAATTCAAAGGTAAAAATTCACTTCAATTTGCCCAATGTAAAACTTCAATTACATTTTGCAAAATAATCGATTTTTGTATAGGTTAGGAATAATGAAACACATTTTAGGTAACATGGCAAATTATAAATAGTGGTTACTGAACAAATCTTAATAAATTTAGTAGTCGGAGGTATGGATATGCCTATTGTTCACTACTCAAATTGTGGAATTAAACTGGACACAGCCGTCCTCATTTTCTTTTCCCTGATGATTTTCATGTGGCATTTTGATTTTATGGCAGCAGTTGGCACAAACACAGCATCGTACAAATAAGTGGCAAATGTAATTAAAACTGTTTAGTATTTAGAAGTGGATATTCATCTTTTACTAACAACCAAAGCTAAGTTAATGGATAGCAATATTTGGTGCTTGAATCCTGATGTCTGGCAGTAAAATTTAAAGAATTTGGAAGGGCATTGATAATTTGAAAATTCAGTGAGTCTGCTACTGAAATAGCAGACAACCATGTCCATTTTGTATATGAACACAAAGTATGCAACATCTAGTGGAGCTCATGCAAACTATGTACTTATTAGTTCACACCAGCCATGCTTGATGTAACGACCTATGAAATTGAATGAAAATTATATATCTTGGAAGGACTCCTGTGAGAAAGTCGAATTCCCAGGTACCAAAGCGCCCACTTTGGGAACCACTGAGTTATGCTTTTAGATTTACTTTTTGTATTTGTTGTGTGATATTTGTTTCAGGTTGAAAATAATTTTATTAAATATTTCCTGTAGTTATGTTGTAATCTGCCAAACCAATCTAATATTAGAGGATAGGAACGTTAGATAGTTTTCAAGGCAGGCTCATGGATATAACTCCTTTGTTGCTGGGCAGAATAGTACTTATGAAAGGCAATTGTAGATTCTTGTTTATTCTTAGAACTGGAATTTTAAACATTGAAAAAAAAATCATAGTCTTGCTTTTACAAGGCAAATAATGGTAATTTTAGGGAGAAAATCTTCCTCTTACTTTAAGCATTTTACATATATGTGTTTAATTAAATTTTACACAATTATGTTAATCAATACAAAACTTGATTTTTTTCTTTGGAGACAAGTTTTATTTTTACTTCTTGGCTTTTCATTTTCCTAGTGATTTTTAAAAGCTTTTCGAATTTTATTTTGTGATATAACTGAGAATGTTTTTAATAATCAAAATTTTTATCTTTTCACATAAATGAATAGCCTTTTTATAATCTTCATTATACATTTCTTCTTATAATGCAATAAAATTTCAAGAAATGAGATATTCTTGAAAATAATTATTCACATATTTATTACTAATTTTCTGACATTAGAAAAATTTTTTATGTTGTATTGAATGGTTATAATGGTTTTCGTTTATCCATTTATAACATTTTATTGAAAGGTAATGTGTACTTAACAAATTATTTTTTTAAATCGATGTGCAATTAATTATTGATTATTGTAGTTATGTTTGTGTTTGTTTTTTTATTTGAAATCGGCAAAATATTTGGAAATTATGCAAATATTTTATTTAAAGACCAACTGTTATGATTCAAATATGTTCTGGTAATAAAATTTGAAAATGAACAAGGGAAAAAAATACTTTTTGCTTGTCATTTTAATCTTATTAAGATGAATTTTTTTATTCAAAATGATGCCTTAGCGATTTATTCGAATTCTTGCTATTTGTAATCTTTATTTTTGGAGAATTCCATTTTAGTTGCGATTTTCAGAAAAAGAAATTTCATGAGGTTAAATAAAAAATTTAATTGTAATATATAGATAAAATGGTTTCTTCTTTAAATCAGCAGCAGCATCTTCGTTAATCTTATGAACTTAGTCCTCTTTACATTGTTTCAAGTAATTATTCATCTCCCTTCTATCACCTTGTTTTATCCTGGTAGTATTTTGCTATTTTAGCATTGCAATGACTCAATCTCATTTATTTTGTGCAGAAATTTTCCTAAATTTATATTATGATACAGTTTTTTTAATTGTACTGTTTAGCAATCTTGTACATGAAGATTTTTGTTTTCTTAAAAACTATTACATTTATTGCATAATTTGTATAGTTTATTTACAAAATTTTTGTGTTTTGTATTTAAAATGGCATTGCAATTTAAGGATTTTTTTTGTATTTAAATGTATGTATTTTTATGTTTTCTTTTACTGTACATAAATATTTGTGTAAGAGGTTTTTGAATTTTAGATGGAAATGTGTTTCATATTCACTTCTTATTTCTTTGTCATTGTTTTGTTTTTATTAAGATGAATTTATATTTAATTGTATGAGTATTTTTAAATTTATTTTTACATTTATATAGGATCATTCTAAGGGTTTTTTTTATGGGTTTTAATATTAATATGTTATGGTTATTTTATATGCTTTTATAAGAACCTGTATTAAAAAGAATCTCTTAAAAAAATAGTGAAAATGTCTTTATATTTTGTTTATAACTTTTCAGTGCATTTGATCTGACTTTTATTTTAGTGGAAAAAGTTATATGATTAATATGATATATAATGATCAGGAATTTTAGTGCAATATATAAAATGATTTTATATGGGGTTGACAAAATCAAAAATGAAGTTCCTGAACAAATTTAAATATGTTCATAAAAAAATTTAATATTATTTAGTCTCCAGCTTGCAAATACCCTGGAAACAGTCCGTGTTTTATTATTTTTCATAAAAGTATCTATTTTTTAAAAAGTCTTCATATATTATTATGCATCTTGTGTATATTTTTGTAAAAGATAACTTTGCTCAAAAGACATGAAAACAGAAGCCAGAAATAGTTTTAATTTTTAATATTTTATTTCAGTTAGAAAGTGAAGTTGTCCTAAATTTTTTATTTATAGGCATACAGTTAGGTTTCAAAGATATGTGTTAAAACTTTATAGCACAAACTTCCAAAAAAGTGTTTTATTTACAGTTACTTTCTTAGTACAAATATTAAAAGATTTAATAAGATACATTCCCTTGTAATCATATACATGATTTATTATTTTCCATGTTGTAAAATAAATCTTATTAATGATTTTTATTGTTTTAAAAATTAGTTTCTGGATGAATTTTTTTCAATACTGATGATTCGTAGCTTAAAGCAACCACAGTGTCAAAGACGAAACTATAACATTTTGTATGCTCATGTTAGCCGTCCAAGTCTTTCCACTGTAGGTTCTTGTCTTTAATACTGGAATCCTTTATATGAATATTTGATATATGAAAAGATGTATTTTCTAACAGGTACACTTTTGTACACCTTTCTTTTTTATCTTGTATATATAATTAAATATGTGCACATTATCAGTGAAAAATGTCTTTGATACTTTGTTTTCACTTGATCTGTATATGATTTCTGTATCTGAAAACTTATTTCAGGTAGTTTAATAATTTTCATTGTAAAAGAGTTTAAATACCTTTAATAGTGATTTTTCAAATAATCTTACAATTTAGAAGTTTGAAAGCACCGAAAATGTGCTTAATTTAGTGAATACTTTAGATCCTTTATTATTTATTTATGTTTCAGAAACATTAATTCAGATTTTTGCACTTAATTGTGCATAAATATGATCACTGTAGCAGTTTGAAAAATCACTTCTAGAATTGCTCAAGTAATGTGATAGATTAAGAATCTCATTGCACTATTAATCATTTAAACTTTTAGGATGATTCATTTCATACAGTGGTGAATCTAGGATTTGGGTCTGGGGGGGAGGAGGGCTGAGGTCATAAAAACTTCGTATCGTCGTGATGAAAGTCAAAACTCGAGGCTAAAGTAAACCAAAAATCTTTAACTTTACAGGTTTGACCCACCTGACAATGAGAATCATAGAAAACAATACAATACTTTCGATAATTTAATAAAAATTACAATGAAATAACTAGCCAAAAAATGTCTTCAACAGCATCAAATCTACAAGTACAAGTGGGAAAATTTTCGAGCTTGTCAAGCCAGAAAGTAATGTTGAAACGTTTTTATTATTTTTAAAAAAGAGGGAAATTAAGAAAAAACAGTTCTAATGATGGTAAATAAAATCGAGAATTCTGGCTTGGCTCTGGAGGGGGCTGTAGGCCGATAGCCCCCTCCCCCGGATTCACCACTGATTTCATATGAAAGTGCCTCTGTTGCTTTCTGAATTGTAGAATTGAATCAAGCATGCACTGAAATGTATTCTTTTCACCATGTATTTTGTGTGTGTGTGCTTTATCAGGAGTGTTTGTAATTTTTTTCTTATAGGAAAATAAAAGTTTTGTACTATTTATTGCCAATTCTTGTTTTTTTAATGATATCCTTCTGTTTTTATTTTTGTTGGAAATTAGTAATGAATTACACAATGTTAATTCAGAAAGTCCCTATAATGTTTTTAGTAATGTCCTTTATTTCTTCAAAAATTTAAAAAAAAAAATTCCAACCAATGTCTGAATATTTATTATCCTTTTAAGCTAAATTTTTTAAGTTCCATATAGTTTATCTTTGGAAAAACTTTTTTTTCTCATATAGCCTTGTGATGAAAAAAACATTTAAAATGTCTATTAAAAATTACAGGTTCAAGCATTTAGTTCTCTTCCCGATCATTTTTTACTTATAATAATTCATTTTATAATAAAGGTTTTAAAAGCTAAGTTGGCAGTGTTTTCAGCAACTAATTGTTTGTTGCTACATTGGCAGTTATTTGGCGATATCGGTTTTTTGAGAAGGGTCAGGATTCGCACGCTATGTCTGTAGAGTATATGTCAGGCTGGTCTCAAGAGGTTTACTTTCACCTGTATATTAGTACGAGTTTGAAAAATAGCTTTTGCTGCTGGAAACTCCTGGGTTTTTGGAGTTGATCGCTATATAACACACCAGTAGAATTATTCTGGATAATTCTTGCTGAAAATATAATTTTTTGTTTTATTTTCGTGATAAAGCAGTGACTATTTCATTCACTTTGCACAAATCCCAAATGTAAGTAATGTTTCCATATAACTGGTTTTCTTTCTTTTTATGGTCCGAATTAAGTTGACTTTTGGGTATTTCAAAATGACGGTCACATGGGATCAAATTATTCCTTCATTTTTATTCTCTTAATTTTACTTTTAATATTTTTTCTAATAAAATATTTTCCGAATACAGGTGAGCTTGAATTAGAATTCTGGAAAAAAACTTATGAAAGGAGAACATGAAAAAATAAAAATCCTCTTTCATTTACGGCCTGGGCATTTTATTAATCAAAAAGAATCTCAAAACTCACAGTTTCATTAAATGTATGTCTCCCTTCCTTGAACTACATATTTTTGCAGACATCCACCTCTGTCTTCGTGAACTAGCACATTGGCAGAATAGACGGTTTCCCCAAATTCCATAGATATTCCGTAGTTATAGTGAGCATTTGTAAAAAAATATAATTTGATGCTTCCGAAATATTAGGCTATTATCCTTCTTTCTCATACATAAAATATAAAACTGAAAGATGACCTAAAATTAAATTTATTTTCTTGACAAATTTGTTTCGTCACTTTCTGTATTTTTATATAAAAACATTTTCTATTTCATACAATAACTGGAAAGCAATACAAAATTTAAAAACAAGCCTAACCTAGATAATTGTTAAATCACCCCACATATAATATGGATTCAGTTATGCAGCAAGATTTCATAATCGGATCACAAACCATGAAGCAAACTACACCCAAGTGTAGCAAATTATAGTCGCTATCACTGCCTCAAATGATGTAGCATTATCACTTGAACCTTACTGATTATACTAAAAGTAATGAAACATGATTATTAACTTGCCTCACACTAAAATCAGCAAAAATTCCCAGAGAAAAAAAAATAATAGGTTGAGCCAAAACATTATGACCATCCCCACTTTTTTCAATGAACTCATCTGGATGACGTGGTTAAGTGAGAATGGTTGAGTTATGGAGCTGAAATAAAATATGATTACCGAGTTCAATTCAAAATCGCCAACATACTAATTTGAATGGTATCAAATGTTTAGAAAAACAATATGAATTAATGACCTTTGATTGTAGAATAATTACCATTAGTATAAAATTAATTAATTTTACAAAATCCATTAAGGTTAATTATTTCACCTGCAGATGGAATAAAACTTAACAATTTTGTAGATCCAGACTTTTTTTTTAACTGATGTTTTAAGCAACATATCAACTGCTATTTGCCATAAACTATCCGATTTTTCAATAATTTTTGTTATGGTTTCATTTTCTTTGAATCAAAAGTGTTCTGTTATAGTTAAGAATTATGTAATATTTGTGTTTATATAAGTTCGTAATTTTCCAAACACATGTTTGATTTGACATAGAATATGTCTATATTGATGGGGCACTTTGTTGAAGATATTATGCAAAAAGCAGGGTGTAATTTTCAAGATTTGATCATTTAACTACTTTTAATAATGTTGCCATTATAATGCAGTTGAAACAAGTAATAAAATAAAAATGCTCTCAAGAATTTTTCTGGCAAACCTTATTGACGACAATCATAATAAAGATTTTGTTCTAAAGCAATACTGTTAAAAGCAGGATCTTGAGGTTTTAGTGTTTAATACACCAATTGGCATTATATGTTGTTGAATTTAATAAGTAAAAGCTTTTGGCAACATTACTTATGTCATATAGAAAAAATCACTATGAGTATAAACATCTGTGAAACAGATAGAAGGAAATATATTGAAAATGGTACACACTAATCTGATGCATAAAACATGTATTCTACAACTGTTTTATGAGTCAGATACATACACATTTATTAGTTTTTCTGTTATATATGAATGGACATTAGCTACATTCAGTAATCTATTACCTTATTTGATGGCTAGTTATATTCATTTGGACTTAAACAAACCTCCAGTTTAAATGGCCAAAACTAGTAATACAAATATGTGTCCAACTTAAAGTGACATCACAGCTGCTACGTTGGAGAATAATGCTTAAATATAGAAATAAAATAAACAAGGCAGAAATAACAAACATTTTGTTTCATAAATAAAAAATCTATTTTTATTTTTACATTAAAAGTATGAAAATATATTAAATGT
Organism: Araneus ventricosus; assembly: GCA_013235015.1. NCBI lineage: Eukaryota > Metazoa > Arthropoda > Arachnida > Araneae > Araneidae > Araneus > Araneus ventricosus. Next base: position 249,551 of record BGPR01001402.1, read on the forward strand.
TTTTTCACAAAATATTTTTTATGGTTTTACCAGTATACGAGTACATGGTTCTTTCAGTGCAGTTTTTGTATATTCTTCAAAACTTTCTAATAACAGTTCTTAAAATGTGAATCCAATATATATTACTAAAATATCCATTATATAAAAACATCTGTGATGAAACCTAATGCATATACAATATGTACAGCTTAAAAAAAAGAGTGTAAAAATAGTTATCCATTAGACATTTGAAGCAGGCATGCTTTCAAGGATCTTGTCATTTTTCAAAACCATCTGAAAGAAGAAAAAAATGAAAAAGAATTTACATTCTAATATTAGTAAATAATATAAAGAAACCATTCCAATTAATTAATATCCATTCTAACTTTTATTTAGTTCATATTAAATATTTAAAATATAATGAAGTCACTAAAACATTCCATATAGTTAATGTCCATTCTAACTTTTATTTAGTTCATATTAAGATAGTAGTAGTATAAATGTAGATTACATTTTTATGATGTCAAAAAGAGGCATGTGCATATATGAAAAAGCAAAGCAGAAGTATTATGGCAATGTCACAGTTGTTTTGTTTTGTGTACGTTGCCTGGCAGCGGAGATGAAAAAATGTTTCTAAATTCGATGTTATAAACCTCAGAAAATTTTGTAGTAAATAGCTTTTCCATATTAAAAAAATGTCTGCTTGTTGTATAACTCTAGAATAGATGTGTTGTTTGGGGGGATACATCATTTTACTCAATCTTATTTTGCAGTACAGTACTAAGTACTGCAATTAAAAATTGGAAAAAACATATTTCACGATATATAGTGGCAACTAGGCTAATTCGAATTCGTCACTAATTCGAATAATTTCTCTGTCATTTGAATTTCCGATCTACAAAATTTAAAATTCCATTATTCGGTGGTCAAAAGATATTGGATTGGTACCCTAAAGGATGAAGAGTAAAGACACTAGGCAGATGTCTTGAACCTTTCTACGCATGCGCCAAAAGTTACAAGGTCGCAGTTCCTGCCACTTTTGTATTCATCATTACATTCAAACCTTTGACCAATCCTATACTTTCTCATATACTAAACTTCAGTGCAATTAACCAGATGAAAAAGAAAGTGACACGCATTTGCTAAAAAAATGGAGGAGTTTTTTAAGAAACAAAGAACATTCATATTTAATCTATTGGATTCGTTTCCGAATACTTATGAATCATTAATCTGCAGAAACATGAATTCATTGTGCTATACATTTATAAAATGAATGTAGTAAGTTTTGAAAGAAGTCGAAAATAAACAATGAAAACTGTCAATTTGCATAATTTTGTTATACAGAGAACGAAATCGTACCTCTTTCATGAGAAACTTCTCCTCTTCGGTGCGGTTTTCCGCTCCGTTGAGTAGCATAGAGCCAAAAAGTTTCTCATTGGAGTTCATGGGACACACGTAATCGTCGAGATCGAACTCGTTTTTGTTCTTCCTCCTCCCCAGAGAAAATGGACTGCGCTTCAGTGTCTGAAAAAGAATGACGTATGAGTATACTGGATTTCAATAGCTGTACATACTACAGGATTTGTGGCATTCAAACCCAAAAATGAGCCAATGGCGCACAGGGCCAGAGGTGATCATTTAGTTTATCCAATGTTAGAAACGAAAGAAAACACATACGAGAACTACCCAGGCCAGAATGACAGTGAGTGAACAGACCAATTTATAGGGACGGGTGTGAATTGTGCGGCTGTAGAACATCTGTCTCTCTCTTGTCGATAACCGCTTTGCCCAGGTAAATAAGCCGGGTATACATTCATTCAGAGCAGAGTCGTCTTAACAAATATGAGTGCTCTGGGCTAGAGTAATTCAGCGTCCCGTCAAAACCGTAAGTAGGAATTTGAGGTCTAAACTTCAACGGAAATTTATACCTAACCCTAGTAGCACAAAGATATTGTACAATATTGTACGATATTGAACAATATTCGCACTATTGTACTATATCGTATAATATTATATAATATCTATCAATATTATACAATATTGGGCAACGTGTTGTGCTACCTGGGAACCCTAGTAGCATAAAGATATTGTACAATATTGTATAATATTGTACAATATCATATAATATTCTATAATATCGAACAATATGTACAATATCGGACAACATGTTGTGCTACCTGGGAATAAAATAATTGAAGAGCAAAACTAAAATAAATAAGTCACCTATTCTTTGATTAACACCTTGCAATATATTTTGAACTGATACACAGGGTGTCCCAAAAGTCCTTGTCAAAAAAATAAATATAAAATTGTGATATCAGTGTGCACTAAGCGGTTTTCACTAAATTGCATTACGCTCCATAAAGTTTTTTTTCCCAAAAAGAAATTGTTGATAAATCAGAAATTTAATTTTAATAAATGTCTGTAGCCCAAAACAGTATCGACGTACTGTTGTTCGCGCAATTAATTCCCAATTCCCGTGGAGCACTTCGTGTTGACCATGTAGGATTGCGAATAGACATTTGGCGAATTCGTTCGGCATCATCTGACGTGCGTGGCCTACCAACTTCTTGGTCTGTCCAACACGCTTCCAGTCTCTAAAAACCTTCGGTGCCATGACAAAATGCTGTTCCGACAAGGAGCAGCTTTATGAAACGTAATACGAAACTTTCTTTGAACTTGAATAATCAACTTTGTTCCAAAGTACCAACTGACGCAGTTTGCTCTTTCCATTCGAGTCGTCATATTTACATGCTGTTACGAAAATCGTTCTGTAGGTGTATGGTGGAAACAGTCCAACACGCAGGATAATGTAGAATTAAGGTTTATTCACAAAAATGCAGGAAAAACACATAGCACAGGTAACAGGAACAATACCTCTTATACAGATTAGCAACGCAACAGACAACAATTCACAAGTAGAAACAGTAACAGCACTTTCAGATTCACAAACAGTCAGCAATTCACTAGTAATGTCAGCAACAGCACTTTCAATAGCGCTCAGCTCACCAGTTTTCCAGCTCGCACTGGAGACGAAACTCCAAAGACGTTCTAGTCGATCAACACACACCCTGTGATAGCGCGGTCCTTTTATACTCTCCCCGATTGGCCGTGACGTCACATGGGATCATCTAATACATTCAAGTATATCTCCTCTTCTAATAGAGATATCAAGAAAGGTCGCATTTTCTGGAATCTTCGATTCGTCGCCAAGGTCAGGGGTCATTTTATACTTACCCCTGTAGAACTCTTTTCCCAACCATAAGACTAGTGAGGCAGGAAAGCGACATTACATTTTTGTAACAATACAATGGCGGATTGGAAACTATCCTTGCTAAGCGAATGCTGTACCACTAACGCTATCTATGTGCACACAATTAAAAAATTCTTTACGTCAGAAAAAACTTCATGCCGTGTAATGCAACTTAGTGAAAACTGCACACTTATCACAATTTTTTGACTTTTTATGAAATTTTGAAATGTGTCAAGAACTTTTAGGACACCCAGTACAATTTATATGACACTACAAAATCGATGCTGTCTAGTTATACGCCATAGACATATTTTTACTTTCAACATATTTAAAATTATAATTAAATAATTTTTGGCTCAAAATTAAAATAAAACCAATAAAGTAAATTTTTAATCGCCTTTGGATTAATCGAGCATCTGAGCGACAGGCCTGTTTGCCCATTGGACGAGACAGCCTTGATTCGTGCCGAAGCGAACTGTGTTTAGATCGGATGTAAGTAAAGCTGGTGCTGGAATTCTAATGTTGACATCAGGGTTAACTACCCCCTATCGCCACACTGGTAAGTTTCAAAACAAGTAGCATTTAAAACAAGTCAAGTAATACTGCTCGTTGTGAATTTATGTCACAGTCGGTGCCAAGGGTGGGGTGTCCGGGTGCCAGGGTACCCCTGTTAAGCGTGTGACAGACATTCTCAATAATAAAGTTGGAAGCTGCACGCTGATGTCTAATATCATAGTAACACATCAGATTCAGTTCTCTAATCTTCCTATAGCACTATATTTAAAAAATACTATATATTAGTTGTATTATAATTTGCGATGTATAGTGAGATTATTTTAAATACAAAAATGCTGTTCATATTGCGAGCGTTAGGAGCAGGGGTGGCACCAGAGGGGCCTCCAAGGTCCCCCTGTTGGGATGCTATGTCCATCCCCCGCCGGGGCAAATTTGTTTACCCCATTAACGCAACGGGCTATTCAACTAGTACAGAAATAAAGATTAGGCAAAACTTTGAGAGGATCATCATTATGCCCCTGCCCTTATACAGCAGGTTGTGCCGCCCCTGAGCAGATCATGCCCCTTCCCCGTCGGGCAAACTCTAACGCCACTCCAGGTCAGAAGTGCATATAACTCAAATTCCTAGTTACGGTTCTGATAAAATGAAAAATTACTCTAGCTCAGGGAGCTCAAATTTGTTAAGACGGCCTTGGTCACAATGGTCAAGTTGCTTATCTCAGTGTTACTTTGAAGTTAGAAATATTTTTCTCACTTAGGATAAATATTTGCATTCGTCCATCTCTATTATAATTGTCTATTGTATTCCCATTATGATTTGAAAGCAGCTTTTAGAGGGACAATCACAAAAATATATGCAAAAAATAACGGTAAAGGCAAAATCGATAAAATCGTTTAATGCCTTCAAAACAAAAAAATACGGAAGGATTATCTTACTTTAAGTTTAGCACTCGGCGAAAGGGGCGTGTAATTAGCCTGGGCTTCCCACTCTCTCTTCTTCTGCATGACATCTGGACCAATCAGCTGCTTAAACTGCGTGGAGAGGTGGCGACGCAGGAGGGTCTTGTTAGGCGGGATGTTCAGGAGAGTAGCCATTAGATCCGCATTAAAGCGAGGTTCATACATCTGCAGAATATTAAAAGTACGTTAAAACTTCAGAAAAGTTAAACCAATACAGAAATAAAAATTGCTTAAAGGCTCAATCAATTCGCGTAATAAATGCAAATATTTGTATGGAATATTCAAGCCGATAAAAAGGTGAACATATTCCCCATGTTAAAACTCTGTAAGTGCAAGAGTGTCGCCTGATGTCGCTGCGAGCTATTTCCGATTTTTTTATTTATATTTTGAGTCTGTTCAACGCTTGTCTTGCTATGTGATGCTGTATGTTTTTGTGTTCTTATATGTTGCTTACGCCAAAATAAACTACAGTGAAACCTCTTCGAACGGCCACCCCTGCATAGCGGCCAATTTTTCGTGGCACGGATTTTTCGGCCCATAGACCTAATGTTAAAATAACCCCTAGTAACGGCCACCCAACCCCTCTGAACGGCCGCTGGGTGGGTTCGCCCATCCCATTTAACAAACGCATCGGTTAGAGATATAATTTTAAACTGTAAAACGAAAAAATTGTTTTTTTCCCGAGAAGGGTAAAAACTTAAAACAGTCACAAATTGTATCCTTTTTTCAAAAATTGTAAAAAATCTTTAAATAAAGTACTATTTTCTCTTTAGATAAGTCTCAAACTTCATTTTAAATAAGAAATATGTGTCAGACTTGTTTATATTATGTATTATAGCAATTATCTTGTAATTGTAACGAAAACCCTTCAGAGCGGTTTCACTGTAATAGATAATCTCAAAAAGTTGCCTTCAATTCTTCTTCTGACAAATAAGAACGATTTTTGAGTTTAATACTAATTGTATATTATGGAAATTATTCGAATTATTACCACCTTAGAAGGTTTCTACAGAGATCAGTTTTAATCCTTCGTAGCAGAATAAAAAATAGGCAAAGATCGCGTAAAGATATCGCACATACCAACAAAGAATCATCTATATACTTCAAAGACGGCAAATGGTAGCCAGGATTACATTCGTCTCTGAATGTTCTCTAGACATAAACGCCACGCCTGATGGTCTGAAATAAGGTGAAAGCCGATTCATCACAACACGTAACTTGTTGCTATTGTGAACAGTGGCGAATCCAGGGGGGGGGGACTATCGGGCTACAGCCCCCCAGAGCCAAGCCAGAATTTATTTACCATCATTGCAACTGTTTTTTTCTTAATTTCCCTCTTTTTAAAAAATAATAAAAAAGTTTCAACAATACTTTCTGGCTTGACAGGCTCGAAAATTTTCCTACTTTTCTAGTCATTCCACTTGTACTTGTAGCTTTGACGACGTCGAAGACATTTTTTGGCTAGTTATTTCATTGTAATTTTTATTAAATTATCGCAGAAAAGTAGAGTTTGCTTCCAATGGATTCCATCCCATGTTGGAGTATTTGGCAATGAGGAGGCAGACGTGCTTGCGAAAGAGGGAAGTGCTCTTCCTTCTGCAACCTCTAGTGAACTCTTCACGACCGAAATATATTCTATTCACAAGGCTAAAGCAAATTCTGCTTGGAAGAATCCCCCCACACATGATTGGTATGCCGGGAACCGTCGTCTGCCTCTACAGTCCGTAGGCACAAGATCCGCTCAGACTGCATTGGCCAGGTTGCGTAGTGGACACATTAAAAGCTTAAAATTCATCGATAAGGAAAAGACTTTTTCTTCTTGCCCTTGTTCCTGTCCTGCTTCTCCTGCATGGGGTTGCTGGGGGATATAGAGTTGGTGGGTATGCATTACGCGGATTGAAATTGATGAAACGCTATACGCATATATCGAGAATGCTTCCCAAAGAGATACCTGCCTAACCTCTCCTTCCTGGATTTATTTGTGTTACATGAAGTCCCTGGTATACGAGAAGCCCGTAGCACCGGATATCAACTTCATCGCCAGGTTGGGTGAAGTAGTACGTATCCGTAACATTGCTGTCAACCTTGAGCGGGATTTGAGAATCCATGCATCGACAGCCGATATTACGGTGGATATATAAAGAACTTTGAAATATCCTGTAATGGAACCATGATTTTTCACTAATGTGTATTGCTGCTTTTTGTGCGTTAATAAAGCCATGTTTAAAACTGAAGTTTGTTTCTCTTTTTTGTTAGTTGCTCATGTTGCTGCAGCACCACACGGCTGCCTTCGAAACTCAACTTTCTATGCAAAAATTTGTAAAGCTCAGACGGAACAACACGAAATGCTTGTACATAATCTTTTGAGACACCTTGCATAAATATATAAAATTGGAATAAATGAAATGTCAAAAATTAAATGTTAATTCATATTGTAAAAATTTATTTATTTACAGAACAAAATGCACGCTACAGAAAAGATTCCACTTAACAGTATTGTATGACATAAAATGCACATCCAAGGACAAAAACTGATAACATGAAAAACAAAAACAACACGAATCAAAGTACAGGGTGATTATAATTAAAGTTCAACTTTCAAAAGGCTGTAAAAAAAGAACTATTGGCCAGAATGATCAGAAATTCAACCTGCATAGACGCGAAGAAAGGGAGAAAAGTATGGCAGAAAAAATAGTTCAAAATTTTAGCAATATATGGCGCTTTACACGTCAGAATACGGCCATGGATTTCAGCATGCATTTCGGAAATGATAGAATTATCAGCCGTTATTTTCCAACAAACTGACCGACAAGATCCCCTGACCTTAATCCTTGTGATTTCTGACTGCGGGATTATCTGAAACATGTTGTGTTCAGTGGTCCGATTGCAAAGTTAGCTGAATTGAAGACACGCATTGCGTAACACATTCACAACATCAGCACAGAAACACTCCGACCTGTTATGGGACATGCTATTTCTCGGTTTGAACTTAAGGCAGAAAACGGTGGACAACATATTGAATATTTCTTGAGCAAGTCTAGCGACAGTTAAAAACCGATTTCAGTGTTGCTTTTTCTCCGGATTTTGGCCTCAGGACAATTAACAACCGATTTCATTATTCCGATCATCCTTGTCGTGGTGGATGGGCTTTCAACTAAGAGTGCCACAACTGCCGAATGACTTGGAAGTCATTGTTTTATTCAATGATTTTTTTGAGTAAAAAACCGTTACAATCATGCACATTGAACAATACAGTTGGTTTAACCAGCAACCCATGCAATGGCCGTCTATTTGGGTTGCCTATGTCAATGGTATCTGAAGGCATGTGCGTTTTATGACGTGTGAAGCGCCATCTATTGCTAAAATTTTGAACTTTTTTCTGCCATACTTTTTTCCTTTCTTCGTGTGGCCAGCGGTCCCTTATTTTTTACAGCTTTTTGAAAGTCGAACTTTAATAATAATCACCCTGGCCTGTACATTGTTAAGTATATTCAATCTTTAAAAAAAATGAGTCAAGTCTTACCATCAGACCTCCATGGACTCCACTTCCGCGTAAATTCGGGGCATATTCAGAGAGATCGACAGTTCTGAGCCACTCCATGACTCGGTGGTTCGTCCAGCGGCTCACGTCTTCCTTGGCCTTCTCCTGGGGGAGAAAAACAAAACTTTCTTTCACATCTCCACTAATAATAAAAGCGAATGTGTACGTGTGAGTCTGCTGATCGCCAGTGGCGGTTTTCCGCACAGGCGTCAGAGGCGGCCGCCTCGTGCTTCGAGAATCTAGGGGGGCCTCAAATTCTATGCAACATACATCGCAGTGCGAAGCCGGTGTCGAATTTACGATATTGCATTCACATTTTTTGGGAATTAATTCAATTCACAGAAAAGATTCTACCACTTCTCTTTAAAAAAATAAAGGAGTGAAAACAGTGGAATGCAAAAAAGTGGAACCTGGCCCTGGAACGAAGCATTAGGAGGAAATAAGCCTTGGGGATTTATTGCCGTCGAAATTCGACCACCCGCATTTACCGATGTTTCTCCAAAACGTTGAAACCGATCTAGAAACCCTCGAGCAACCCTCCGACTCCGGAACGGGACACCTCCTCTGTGCAAAGTGCAAGGACTCGTTTAGAATTTTTTATTGGTATCAGAAGCGACCGGAAAGACTGAAGGGATTGCATCCCTTTGTGTGAATAGAGTGCAGTTCTTTTGAGAGATGGCAATAAGGCATGCTTTTTTTGTAGTTTCATTTTACTGTCATAAAGCTGACAAACAAGGGAATTCGCCTATCTTTAAAAGAAACGGTTTTCTTGTCTGGAACTCTTACTAGAGAGGAAGGGGGAAAGAAATTTTTCCCCTTGAAGAAACCAATTGGCATCATTGAAAAGGCGACACTCCAAATATTTTTGAAGATGTTAATCACTCGTATGCCGCGTTGGTTGAAAAGTAACTACAATAATGAGAATAGTAAAATAATTATGTCATAAAATATTAAAACATTTATCTGATTCCCAGCGATCAAAATGATTTATTTAAACACTAAATAATTTTTATTCACTGTATGTTTATTATCACTAAAACTCGTTTCGGGATTGCCACGGTATGTCATCAGCATTACATGACGTTGCAATTATAAAGTGATGATTTTAATTCATAATTAGGGAAAATAGCCTTTTTTTTAGTTATTCTTAATTCTTTTTCTTACCAATTGTAAAAATGGATACTGCAACCTAAAAGCCCTTTTTAGCGTATTTCGTAATTTGCTAAGAAATTTTAATTCGGACGTTCAAATCAAAAGATTGATTATATATATATATATATATATTTTTAAAGATAAAAGATTTTTGAAGAGAAAAGCAAGAACTTTCAAATTTTTTTTTAGTAAGAAAGAAACTTTAAGAAATTAAATATTTTATAATCCATTGCATCTCGAATCTTCTATACTGCTTATGCCAATTCGAATCTCTTTAACATAAAATTATTGAAATTGATTTAATTACCGAACTTCTACACAAGATTTGTATGCCTTTGTTGTGTGCTATGGCTATTGATTCAGAATATGTTTTACTGCATTTCATTGGGTATCTCTTTAATTTATTTCAAATCATTTCATGCATAGTTTTATTTCTAAATGCATTTAAATCTTGAGGAAGTAAATGATTTCGTAAATTATGTTTTTAAATAAAGTTGATTTTTAAATTATAAAAAAGTTAAAGCACTTGTATACACATTTATAAAATTTGTCTTAAGCTAAGTTATGTTTGCTCGCTATTATAACCGGTATTTTATGATTCATAATTATAATAAATACGTTAATTTATATTATATTAATTTTTATTATAAATATAATAAATCATCAAGAAACAAAATAAAAATTACTAAGAAATAAAGATTGAACAAAGTAACGGATTAAAGAACTCACCAGATAAACTGTATCAAGGCGTCACTCAACCTGAGTGGATTCAAAATAAAAGACAACAGAAATGATTTTCTGCTTCACGCAAAGAAGCACTACCTATAACAATATTCTAAATGGCTTTCAATTTTTTTTTTTTTTTTGACGGCAAATTAGAAGAAAAGGCATTTGAAACTTGCGTAACAAATTTAACTACAAAATATACTGATGATATCGAAGCACATTATTTCAAGTACGAAGTGAAACATTTTATTAAATACACAAAAAATGAAAAAATAACAAATCCATACAATCAACATTTCCCAACGTGGAAAACATTTTAAAATTTTTTTTCTCACTCTACCAATTTGTAATGCAAGCGGAGAGAGATCGTTTTCAGTTCTGAAACGCGTCAAGAGCTATTTGCGGAATAGTATGAGCCAACCGCATTTAAATGAACTGTCGCTTTTATTTATTGAAAATGATGTAGTACAGGAATTCGATAATGATAAAAATTACAGATAAATTCTCAAATTTAAAAGCAAGAAAAGTGACTTTTTAGTAATTTTATGTCTTTCCACACTTGTTTCTGTGTCCATAAAATTTTACTCCGAATTTCAAAACTCGCATTTCATTGCTGCTACTAATATATCTGATATAATATTTATTTTTGTATCTCCTTCTAAAGTTTAATTTCATTTTTTGTTACCCTTTAGTACCGTAATTTGTTTTATTACCATTGAAGAATGTTTACTTAATTATATTTTTATATCAGAAAACGTGTGCATAAACTGAATTAGTAAACAAAATTTTCATGGTACACTTTTGATTAGTCTTATTATATATAAAACATAATGCTTTGCTTTAGAATTCCCATTCTCATTTTTTTAAAGAACAGAACAGTTTAAAAGAAAGGAACATTAAAAAAATTAATGATTTACTTTGTAGAGCTAAACTATATAATTTTTTTTGAATAATTTTCTTAATTTACCTTAAAATACTGTTTTTAAAATTTTTCGAGAGAGTAATTCTATAGTTTCCCTCTTTTTTTGCCTGTATTGTTATTAGAATATACCATTCTATCCTTTGGGACAAAAGAGTAGACACTGCTTATTCCAGCTCCTAACTTAGATGGCTATAAAATGGTTCTCAGTTTATGGTAAAATTCATTATATTTCATAAAGATAAATTGATGATTTATGAGCTCATTTACCATTTTATAAATGAATAAGTTACTTTATTAAATTTAAGTGAAGAAAAACAAAACCTATATTTATTAAAAACAATTTTGAAACTTTGTTCCTGTTTAATATAAAATTTGAATACTTGGATACTGCGATGTCCTACTCACTAGATAGAATCAAAGACCGAAAGATATCATTGTCATTTAATTATTTTAAATTTCAAACCAAAAAAATCTGTTTTGAATTTAAAAAAAAATTCTTTATCTATTTAAGATCATATATATATATATATATATATTTTAAATAATGGTATTCCCGAGAACTTTGTGCGACGATATCTCAAGCAGTGATTTCAGAGCTACTGACAAAGCCTCTTTCTCCTTTTCTTTCTCTTTCCTCTGTTTGGCAACGGCGATAACTGGTTTGGCGTTCTTTTTCCTCGTGGTCGCGGTAGCGTTTCCCTGGCCATAGTAAGCATATTTCG
>BGPR01001403.1:0-65844 GCA_013235015.1 Araneus ventricosus
AATATGGAGGCCAATCCATGCCTGCACCAGTAAATTTGGGATATTCCAAAGCAATGACTCGATTCCCGATCCATCAAGAAAGCGAAACACTTGTTCGGTATGATGTGGTCGGGCTCCATCTTGCATAAACCATTCAGTACGTGGTCGATCCTCTAACACTTGCTGTGTGGCGACAAATTGTTCCAAAATTGCAACGTAACGTTCACTAGTGACCGTTTCTCGAATGAAAAAAGGGCCAATAATGCCTCTGCTGCATACTGCAGCCCACACAGTAACTTTAGGAGAATACAGGGGTTTCGCTTCACACCAATATGGATTTTCGGAACCCCCAAATCGCCAGTTCTGTTTATTCACGAATCCATTCAGGTGGAAGTGTGCTTCATCTGTAAACCAGATGCAGCCAACATCAAATCCTTCACTATCAATCATTGTGAGCATCTGATTAGCAAAGTCAACCCTTTGTTGCACAGCTCGTACGGGTATGGCCTGGTGAGTTTGAATTTTGAATGGAAACATGTGTAGGCTCTTTCTCAGTATTTTCTGCGTGCTGGAACGCTTCAAACCAGTCTCAGATGCAATTCTACGGACGTCTACGGAATAACATAATCTGTAGCCTATGAAAGGATTGTAAATAAACAATGGCATATTCTAAAATAACAGAACGTGAATGTCAGCCTTTGCAGCTAAATGTACTATAAGCCTGCTTTATCAGTAAAATAATCAAAATAATAGAAAACTTCAAAATTATATAGCTTCTAATTATAATAAATTTAATTAGATAAAGTTTTTTAAAATACTCTTTTATTAGTGCACTAAACAGCAGCATTTTATCATTTTAATTTATTTTCTGCTTTATAATCTGGAGATTTACTGTTTCTTAAACTCAGTAAAATATGGGGTCCCTGGTATGAATCAAAATTTAAATTAATCAATAATTAACTGACAACTAAGCATTGAAGATATCAAAATAGTGTAGTGAATTGCCATCGAGAATACATAAGTGTACAAAATTTTAGTCCTCTAGCACATCAAGAAGTGATTGAAAAATCGATTACAAAATTCTATCTTTACAAATGTGAGATGTCTCATTACGAAATTTAGTTTCTATTGCAGATTCTAGATTTTTTTTTTGATGAAAAGAGAATAGTACAGTTATATCTCTAATGTTCAGAATGCGGAAGAAATGAATGTGACAATTATGCTATAAAGAAATTATGTTTCTGTCTCATCTGATTAGACTTCCAGTCTTCTATAGAATTGTTTCCTTTTTTTTGAAATAATATTTTTAGTTAAAAGAAAACCACAATTCTATTTGTATGATGAGTTATAGAAACCGGAAATCAAGTTTAGAAGCGAACCAAAAAAAAAAAACTCTTTTCGTGGTTTTTGATTGACAGCTTATCAGTTTTGACGTGAGGCAATACGAATCAGATCCAAAACAATTTGGAGACACCCAAACTCGCAGAGAAAAAAAGCTTTAATAAGAAAAGTGGATTCTGGTCTATTATTGGAGAAGGCGACAATCCATTTTTTATGTCCTCTTAGCGTGGTGTTTTTTTCATTTGTAATCTAAGAGACACGCGCCCGTTGGCTATTCTGATCCAAATACATTCAAGTACGTCTTAGAAACCTGGTTGCTACTTTTGGCTATTTATCGAAGTATTGAGGGATTACTGAAACACATAGAGTTGCATTTTCTACTTTCTTCTAAGTATAATATACGTATAGAGAAAGTATTGTAGTCGTGAAGAAAGTCGATGAATTTATATGTTTTATTTGTGTGCGAAAAAATTTATTTTTGGAATTATATCTGTATGTTTGTTTTCCCCTGAGTATGGGAACATGACGACGCAAAAATGGAACGAGATAAATGTATGAAATTGGCATGTGGTCTTTACACCAAAACTGCAGATCTATACAGGGAGGATTAAGCCCTACGGGGCCCTTAGACAATGTTAGGTTGGGGGCCCCCCTTTAACTCCCCAATTTCCAAAACCAGATATCTTTTTATTGATTTTAATTTAATCTCGATACATGCAATTTTCTAAGTAGCACATATTATGATAAACTGAAATAACAAAATATTTAAATTGCGGAACACCATCAACAGAATTGGATTTATTATAAAAAAATTTAAATCGTGTTTGAAAAAAATTTAAATTTAAAAGAAGTGGCTGCGCGTCAGCTCAGAAACAGGCAGTGCTGCAAAAGATGTATACACCTAAAGTTGTATAGATTGGGGAATTTTTTCTTCGTGTTTTTTGGCTATAACTAAAATTCCAACAAAAATTATTGGTTGCAAACCTCAGATTCGTAATAAACACCCGAAAAAACATAAAGAAGTAAAAAATTACAACTCCTCCAGAATTGGATTAAAAAAAACCTACTTAACTACTGAGAAAAAGCAAAAAAAAAAAAAAAAAGCCAAATGAGGAAGTTGCGTCAATCGTGAGCTGGGAAAAATGCAGCTCAAATGAACGCAGTTTTAAGCAGAGCAAGGGTTGTTCACAAAGTCACAGTTATCAGAAACCTCAGTGAGGTGTTAGTCACAATCAGGAACGTCTTCAGAAGATTTGATAGTCACAATCAGGAACGTCTTCGGGAGACATGATAGTCACAATCAGGAATGTCTTCAGAAAGCGTGAAAGTCATAATCGTGATTTATCTTTATCAGGTTTTGCAAAGTCATTATATGAGATACATATTCGTACCGCAAGAGACTCGTAACACAATATCGTCCTCTATATCAGATTCATAAATCAAAAAAGTAATAATCGCAGTTTTGAAGAATAAAAGGAGTCCGCAGTGAAAGGAAACAAAGCAAAAATAAACAAACAATTTAAAAACAATATATGCATTATATACAATATATACAATGGGCATAAAGGCTCATAAATGACTTGGAGATTTTTCAGCTGTTAGTTACACTAGTGCTTGAAGTTTCATGTGGTTATTCATTTCAGTTACTGTCAGATTGTAAAGAGTTTCATTAAATATTGAAGAGATAAAAAGTTCTGTACAGTTCTCAAAAGATTTTGTTAATTTTGATTTTAGATAGCTTGGAGAGCTGAAAACTTAGATCTGAATAGATCCCAAGATATCAATTAGTTCACTTTGCACTATATATGCAAGATTTACACTGAACATAAAGAATTATAAATGACTGGAAAATGCTTGGCTATGCTAGTGCTTGAAGTTTCATATGGCTTCTCATTTCAGTTATTGTCAAGTTGCAAATAGTCTCGTTGGCTATTGAAGAGAGAAAAATGCATGTATAGTTCACGAAAAATCTTGTTAATTTAGTTGTAGATAGCATGGAGAATTGAAAACTATGCGTCTGGATTTTATCAAGACATGAATTTGTTCACTTTCCTTTTCAAAGACCGTTTGGGTGGTGAAATCACTGGGTAAAATCCATCTTGGTTTAGTGACGCAGATGCGTTTCTTACAGAGTTTTTAATTTCAACTGAAACACCACAGAAAGGATTGGTATTTTCTTTGCCTGATATTTTGAACCGGTTGGTATTTTTTTTTAGTTCGAATGGATTAGTTACAAGAAATGGATTAGTCGCAAAATCCCGTGGACATGGATTGTAAATCCAAACTGAAGGAATTCTTGGGATTTTGGAATATTGCAATCAGTTCTGATTCATCCACTTCGAAAGATCTAGGGTCTATTTCAGGTGGTTCTTCATTTTAGCCCTAATATAAAAGCAGTGAATAAGAAGTGACGGCTGTTATGAAAGGATTTCTTGCTGCTATTGTAGCTGTAGAATCATCAAAATCATCCAAGAGAGGATTTGTGCGATCCTGAGCATATTTTGCGTTATTGGCTCCAAAACCCAGTTGAACAGAATCAGAATAAGCAGACATTCCCTTCGATATCTCCACAAGCAAGAGCATCCTGTTAAAGTATGAGAATCTTTGGTCCTTTGAATCTGTTCAGAATCAGTCTGTACACAAATGCCACTTTTCTCTCTATTTTTTTACTTATGTTTCTCAGAATGTCGATCAAAATTGCGTATGGAATCATGTGAAAACAGTAGTAAAAATTGAAATGACAGAATACTTCAGAAAGACTCCACATGAAGTGGATTACAGCACACACGGTAATAATAATCTCCACAATCTTTTTAAGTCAAACAAGAACACTTTATGAAACAGTGCACAAAATCAACCAACCGCACTTGAATGCGACCGAACAAATAATGAAATCAGCTTACTGAAGTCTACATTGTTACACTCTTTCTGAATTATTATATCATCAAATAACTGTTAAACTATTGTTCATATCTGTTGTAAACGTTTTGACACTTACTATTAAACCATTGACGCATTGTTCAATGTATCAAAGAAACAAATAAATTCCTAATTGTTGCAAATAACAGATTATTGTAAAAAGATCTAAATTGACATTTTGCAAAATTTTAATCAAATGTTTGCTTTCTACCAAAAAAAGAAAGAAAAAGAAAGACTGAAAATGAATAAATAAGAACATTTTAGTAAGATTTTCAAATGTCCTATTAAAAGGTGATTTTAAAACACTTCACACACAGAGTAGAAAAGCACATTTGGCCAAAAATCGACAGCGATTAATAATTGCACAGAACTGAAAAATAATTTTAATGCGCATATATCTTTTTAAATTAATTTTTTTTCTCCAATAAATCTTGGTTTGATATAAAGAATTAAAAATGTTTGTAGAAATGAATAAAATAAAGTCTTATAAATTATTTAATTTTGGCGCATTGCACGTGTTATGGTCACTAAGCGCTATTCACAGCTCGAAACGGAAGATGAAAGATCCCCGAAATACGTGCTTCCCAAAGAAATTCAATTGGCAAGAAATTCTTTTGAAGATAGCCTTGTATTGACGATCTCTTGTCTCTTGTATCGATGGAATTTTCCAAACTATCTTTGCAGTAAGGTTTTGATTACTCGAAGCCTGAATATTTTATTTAGTTTCTGGATATCTCCGTTGATTTGCATTAAGTTACTTTGCTGATGGAAAACGAGGATTTAAAAAAAAATAAACTGACAACTCTTTTAATAAGTCAATCGGAAAAACATTTTGAAAAACTAATGTTTCTGAACGGGTTATATCAGTTTTAACCCTCCTACATATTCTCAGTCATTTTGCATTGTTTCTATGTTGTGATTGTTTAGTATCCAGTCTATTCTCGGCCTATAATAACTGGGAAAAATAAATTCAACGCGCGCCATTTTTCTCAGGATGACAATGATGAAAGAAAGGAAGGAAGATAATGCATAAATAAAAGGTAACGTGTGATTGAAACAGAATTTTCCTCTGCATATGTAAGTTGAAATTTAAAATATATTTGTATTACATTCTCATTTGAAACGAATTAACTTCTCCTGTGAATGTAAAAAATAATCATTTTTCGAATACACTTTGTAAAGTATGCGTTGAAAGTTATTAAATGCTTTGCTAACTGGTTTGAAGTAAAAACGAAAGAATGCCGTATGTCATCTTCCACAAAGGTCACTTGAGGCAATTTATTTGGCATTTATTAGCTCTCAAAAATAGTTATTATTATACCGGTTCCTCAAAAGAGACTCATAATAATGACGATTTTAAACTGTCCGTGTCATCTAACATCTAATTGCACGTTCTCGATGCTAACTTCACTTTCTCATTCCTCATGCCAAATATGCATTTGATTTCAACATTAACAGCAGGCAAACGCATACACAGACAGACATTCGTTTTTATTATTAGTAGAGATCAATTTATGAACTTTTACTGTTAATTTTTTTGTATTGAATGAGAAGAAATGAATGATAATTTAAACCCATCTTTTCACTTACTGCAAGATAGTATTCGCTAGATATAATATTATTCAGTTATTTGTTTCTAGTCACCTTTGGAGACCAACTAGTTCGCCGGAATTATTGCGTGGGAAAAATTTAAATAAATCGATCTTGCTTATCTTGGTCTTAATGACTGCCCCCCCCCCCCCAGCGAAGTATTTTTAAATTTCTAATTTTGATAAACGTAACTCACAATGTTTAAGAAGGCTTACATCTGTTTTGTTTATTGTGCTATGCACCTGCATATCAAAAATTTGAGCTTTAATCTGAAACGAGAAATGATTAAACCAACTAAAAAATAGCCTACTTGCAAAATCGGAACATGATCATAAAATATATATGGATAATAAGTAAAGTCATTCAGTATCGGAGTTTTTTGTATAATACCGAATATGATTCAGAACTTTTGCAATATATTAGAGAATTTTTGGTTATGGATTCAATAAAAAATTTAGTGCAGTACAATAAGAAAGTAAAACTTCAAGCTTAAAGAGTGATAATTTATTTTGATATATCCAAGTATATTAGAGAAAAGAGCAGTAGTAGGAAATGCACTAACTATAAAAATTTTTCAACATTGCATACTTTGAAGTTAAATCATAACTGTAATCGCCACAAAATAAAAAAAATAATGAAAAACATGCTTTAAAAAACAAAATATGAAAAAAAATAAAACAATCATATCCTAATTATAAGCAATTGAAAATATTTTTTAATGTTCATTTATTTTATTGCATTCATTGATGCATTTTTTAATGTTCATTTATTTTATTTCGCAGTTTTTTTTAAATAATGCACAAAATTTAATAACCAGACTTTTGTAGAAACATTTCATTTAAAAAGAAAGAATTTGTTTGCTAAAAGTATTTTTCAAAATAATCAACTGTTTCTTTTTTCGAATATTTCCGGGCTATTAACATAGATTGCTATATTATAGTTTCAATCTATATTACAGATTTATGCTAAAACTTTTCCCAGTTATAGCTTTGTTTATTTCTAATAGCGAGGATGATATTTAAACACAAATAACTCCGATAACATGAAACATCGTATAATCACATGTCAAACAGACGAGACTCAAAAGTAAAATATTTTATTAAAGTATTTTGTGGAAGCATCTTATTAATAAGTAGTTCGTGTTTTCTCCATTAATAAGCAAATATTCTTTTTCATAAATAAATGACTTTTTGAATAAAATTTTTATGATAAAATTAATTTGATTGCAAAAAGAATTTCAGTATAAGCGGTGGAATGTAATGATGCGATTGATATTTCTGATAAACATTTAATCTTGAAAAATGGGAGAGGAAGCTGGTCTAAGTTATTAATGACTAGTTTATAAGATATTTTTTATAAATTCCATCAAGTAAGAAAAGATGGATGACATTCTACTTCAGCTCTGATGTTTTATCTTCTTCTTAATTAGCTATTAATTTAAATGGAATGTCGTATTTTCCTATGAAAATTAAATCTAATAGCAGCATGAGACTAAAATGTGAAACTACAAGAGTTCAATAGCACCCTAAACAAGTTTAAAATCATTTTTCCCTTTTCATTTAATGGGAATTAAAACTGATTGTCAGAAAAGATAATTAAAAAACTCTTATGTTCCTTATTAAGGAGTCACTCCAATGTATTTTTCTTTTAAAGAAAGTTTTTATTCTTTCTTTCTAAAACTAAATGCGGTTCGTTAAACTGACAAGGAAAGAAAATGTCAACAGTGTTTGTGATATTTTCATTATTTGTTTTCTGTATATTTAAATTAATCTTAAAAAAACAATATGATGAACTGAATTGAGTTTAAAAATATGCATAATGACATGTACTTACTTACTTACTATACTTACGTAGATACATATCTTCATCTACAAAAAATTTACACTTATTTATCATTTCTCCTTATTATTCTGTTGTGAAAGTTATTATTATAATTCACAAAACGAATCTTGAATTTTGTACGAGCAATAAAGATTTAATTTTTTGAATTTGGAACAGAATTATTTGTATATGCAAGGTCTCCAAAGAAGTTTCTTCTTAAACCCTTATCTGTTCAGAATCAGTGTGTACACAAATGTCACTTTTCTCTCTCTTTTTGTTGCTTATGTTGCTCAGGATGTTGATCAAAATTGCGTATGGAATCATGTGAAAACAGTAGTAAAAATTGAAATGACAGAATACTTCAGAAAGACTACACATGAAGTGAATTACAGCACACGCGGTAATAATAATCTCCACAATCTTTTTAAGTCAAACAAGAACACTTTATGAAACAGTGCACAAAATCAACCAACCGCACTTGAATGCGACCGAACAAATAATGAAATCAGCTTACTGAAGTCTACATTGTTACACTCTTTCTGAATTATTATATCATCAAATAACTGTTAAACTATTGTTCATATCTGTTGTAAACGTTTTGACACTCACTATTAAACCATTGACGCATTGTTCAATGTATCAAAGAAACAAATAAATTCCTAATTGTTATTACACTTATTTATCATTTCTCCTTATTATTCTGTTGTGAAAGTTATTATTATAATTCACAAAACGAATCTTGAATTTTGAACGAGCAATAAAGATTTAATTTTTTGAATTTGGAACAGAATTATTTGTATATGAAAGGTCTCCAAAGAAGTTTCTTTTTAAACCCTTAAACTTTTGAATGCCGATAGCTATAGTTACATAAGTGGTAAACGGACACAGTTAAGTGGTTATGTGCTATTCGATGGGCCTCTTAGTGGCAAAGTCAGCAATTAGCGTGCCCGTCTCAAAAAGCATAAAAGATACAGAAAAACTGTCGTTACAAAATTGTAGAGCAGTATCGATTTAGTACGAAAGGTGCACCTGAATCCTAAGAATCGAACGCGCGTAGCGCTCATATGTTTGATCGTGATTTCCAACATTGTTGTGTGACGAATATGTTATGTTACTGTTATGTCTGAGATGATGTCACTAGCACACTTAGCTTTCTCTCTCTATCGGATAAGCTATCGGACTGAAGATCGTCAGACACTATACACATATTGACTGTCAGTCACAATATGCCCTTCAATTCTAGATTGAGTCTCTCGCCGCACATTTTTGAACAAAAAGTCATCAGCTGTGGTGGTAGCGTAGAATGGTCTCCACACTCATCAAAAGTTACCAATTTGAATTCTTCCTGCGGGACTATTTCAAAGAATTTTCGTATGAGATTTCTCATCCAGTTTGTAGGACCTTCGACGTTAAATGATACTCATACCATCTTTCAAGTGACAGTGGCGGAGATTCAGTTGAATAAGGAAGGGGGCAAAATTTTATAGACATCTAAAAGTACTCGGGAGTATAGGGGTAGACAAGAAAATTTTAAAATTTATCTACAAACTGAACTAACTTTCCCGGACAATATTGCTTTTTAATAAATCTTAGTAGACAGCTAAAATGAAATAAAATATTAATTTTTCCAGTCAAATGTAGGGGCCGTTTCCCCCCCCCCCCCGACTGTTTTAAGATGAGCAGCACGAAATTCAATCTAGAATCCAAAGGTGAGTTGTGGTGACGGAGAACATATTAAGCACCTATAGTAAATGTGGCAAGTGACAACGAGTTACCAATTTCTGGCGCGTTTCGTGACCTATCAGTGTTGGAAATCACGAGCAAACAAACGAGCGTTGTAGGCGTTTTATTCTTAGCATTCATATGCGTAGTGTCGTAATCTATCTTCCGAACAAAACCGCCGAAGGAAGCTAGTTATTTATAAAATTAAAATACATATAAAAAATTAATATAGCAAAATCATAAAAAAGAACTTATTTAAAAAGTATACAACTTAAACTAGGTTACAGCTGTTTTTAAAACGAGTATATCTTCTTTTGATAAAATTCTAGACCATGAAAAAAATAAGCAGAAGTATTCTCATAAGAGCCCAAAGATGCCGCCGACCCAATTTTATCTCTCCATCTAAATCTGAAATCTGACTGAGAGTGAAATTTATGATCCAGTTGGGGAGACAATGTTGAATTCTAGAGGACAAGATTACGAGTTAAATTATGGGATATTGATATGGAATATGTCTAGCAGAATAATATTTTCGGCTCTGAAAAAATGGAAATAAAGGAAGTTCATCCATCGGATAGAAACATTAATTTTAGTTGTTGCATCTTTAGTATGTTTTTCTGAAAGTGTTAAGAAACTTAATAACTACCATGAAACGATATGTCAGTTTTACGACTCCTGTTTCTTGATTTAGCTTTGATTCTTTGCATAAAATCTGTCTTTTTCGCCGTCTAGAAATAATATTTGTATTCCATAGATGGCATGATAGTTCTTTTATGTAAAACAAAATCAATATTTTTCGGTCTATATGACTGCGTGGCCAATGTGGTCAACTTTAAAAATATTTTATAATAGGCAGCGCCTCTAAATTTCTTTAATATATGAAGACTGGAATTTAATATTGTAATAAAGTAAAATCTTCAAGGTTTATAAGAAAGCGTATTGCGTCTTTTATTCATAAATTTGCAGCAATAATAATAAAAGTTTAGGATTTATTTGCTTTTATTTTGTTCCCCAAGAGCAACCATTTTTTGTTTATTAAGAACTGCGAAATAACCAGTGTTGCGCTGTCTTTTGCTTGCAAAATGTTGTGTATAGGAAACGGAACAATGTTATATAAATAATATAATGTTTATAAATATTGCTTTATTAGGGAATATTTCTCAAATTCTAATGAAATGAACCGTGAACTAAGTGTTCAAAAATTGTCTTTCATTTGAGCATATAACAATGCATTAAGTATACTGCATTTCATGTCTAACTTGCATTGTAGTCATTTTATTATTTTAAGAAACCAGGCATAACAATTCTATGCTAATTGATCCTTTTGTTAAATGTCTCTCGATGATTCATCTCCATTAAATTCAGAAGCGGGTGAGTTAGAACTTATGACAGTATTGATAGTAGTTTACGACAGTAGTTGAACAATGTTTGTCATCGTTCAAATAAAATTTCAACTGTTAAAGTATTTCAATCAAGTTATGAAATAAAAAATCGATGAGTGAAAAATTTTGCTGAAACAAGTTTAATCAAGTTTTAACCACACCATATTTTTAGTACGACGAGTTCAAATATGTGAATCAAGTTTCATTTCGATTGATCCATTTGTGGCACAGATTTAAACGAATCTCCCTCCCTACCCTAGCGATAGAAATTGGGTTCGAGTTACAGACATATGCTAATGATATTTAATTTGCCATAAATATTCCTGCTGTACTTCAATGCTTTCTATTTCGACCGTCAGGGAAAAAAATAAATGTCATAGTACTAGGCATTATTTAATTTTTTAAATTTATCTGCATCAGCTACTTTTTTCTGCCAGAAACATATCTTCTGAAGTTACTAGTGTGATTATTTACACATTACAGAACAAATGAAAGAAAGAAACGGATGAATAACGTTTTTCAGTTACTTATGTCCTTATTCGTCAGAGGAAACGTAACAACTTTTGGAAAGATCTCGATAATGAGATAATGAAACAAATTATTGTAAAAATGAACATCATTGGAAATACTTTCTAAAAACGATAAGGAAACTAAGAGATGAGGTGCTTTCAAGTGTTTTTTTTATTTTATTTTCGAACGATAAGATCGTCGATCTTGTCATCCGAAATGCTGTTCTGATACAGGGTTAATCCAATTTTTTCCGATAATTGGCTCATTTCAGTGACTTAGACAGGGCCGGATTAAGCTCTGTATGCAATAGAAGCTTCGCCCTCCCCCCTTTTTCACCTTTTACAACGTCCAAAACCAAATACTTTTTTAATGATTTTCATTTAATCTCTGTACACTCAGTTTTTTGTAACAAATAGTATGACAAACTGAAATATGAAAATATTTAATTGTGAGTCACCTTCAGGACATCTGGATTAAGTATCTCTCAATTAAAAAAAGTGGAATTTAAGTTTAAAAGTAATTTTTTAAAAATCGCAAAACCTTTTTTTTTTTGCAAAATCTAAATACTCTAATACAGATTTTGGCAGAACAGTTGAGTATGTCAGTCAACCGCAAAACTAGCTCGACCACACTGATCTGCAAGCGAGTTTGAAAACATGAAAAAAATCCTGATAATGTTCTGAAATTTAATATAATTTAATAATATTATTATTAATCTGAAATTTAATAATAATTATACTTGATTTTAATTTGAACAAGTTCGTGTACACGGCTCTTGTAATTTAAATGAAAGCACTAAATTCAATTACCTTGAAAATAATGGAAAAAGAATCACAAGACTTCGGGGGCACCAAAATTTCGGAGCTCCTAGGTGGTTGCTTATTCGGCCTATTTGATAACCCGGCCTTGGACTTAGATCGTCGACGGCGATTGCACTGATGAAGGTTAATGGCCTTTTTACTGAATGTTGGCAACGAAACATTTCGTTAAGAACTTCTATTTAAGAGATTCTAGATCTATTAATAAAGGCATATCGAGAGGCATTTCAATGTATGAAAAGCAAATATTTTCAGCAAATATACAATATCTGATCATAAATTTACTGAGGGAAATTTCGTTTCGTTCAAAAACTAAATTTGAAAAAGGCATAATGATTATGAATGGAAGATTAACATTTCAAAGTACTCCAAGTGAATAATTTATTACAGGAATGCAATATTAAACTTTATTTATTTTCTATTTAAACAAGCCAAAAATTTGAAATACAATCCTATTTCTATGTATTATTCGCGTTTTATGCGCTTGCGTCTTGAGTTTGATGTCATTATTTCATGTGCATAATAACGAGTTAAAAAAGAGTAAATAGGAGCCATGACTCGAAGCTTATCTAACAGAACTGGCAAAGGACGTCAACTACGACCGAAGGGCGTTCACCCATTTATTATAATTAGTGTTCGGATTTCATTTGAGATAGTTTACCTTATCTCATAAATTGCTTAGAGAAGACCATTAGTAGAATGGTAAAAGGATACATTACTCAGTAAGCATATTATTAAAAACCCATTACTTTTTGAAAAAGGAGTCGCCAAAAACCTTAGATCAGAATAACAAAAAAGAGTTACGGTGCTAAGCCCGAACGCTAATAAACTGACATTTTAAAACCAAATACAAAAATCTTTGATATTTCTTTTTGAATACAAAATTACAATATCTTCTAATATTGCAATAAACTTGGAAATTCTATATTTAAGATATTTTTTAAGTTATCTTCTCAGTGGAAAATTCATGAAGGAAAACTTAACAGAACTCTTTATTTATTTTTTAAATTTCATTCCTTGTAGAATATTTTGTGTGAACAATTATTTTTACACTGTAACAATGTAATTGGGATATTTGCTTAGTTTGTAATGATCATATAATGCAATGATTAAACGCTGTTGAATATCGTTATTTTGTTTATAAGGCTTACGGTCATATAATTACGATTAAATCCAATTTAAACGTATGGTTTAAACAGTGTTTTTTGGCACGCTGCATACAACTATCAAGAACTGCTGCAAATAAGGAGAAAAGGAAAATGTCTGCACAGTTGGAACTCCAAACAAAACACATTTAAACCGTTAATACCCATAATAATTTAGACAATAGATTCCAATAAATTTCTATTAAATAAGTTTAAAACTTCAATATTAAGATAACTGTGAAATAAAATTAAATAACGAAAAATATTTATTTCACTTTTTAGAAAAATGTAAAAAAATAAGTAGAAAATAATTTTTAAAAACTCTTTTTACATAAATATTGAAGATTTTTAAACTATGGCAAAGCATTAAAAAATAAATATTACTTCCTAATTCCTTGCATTACCTCAAAAAATGAATCAAAAGAAAAATAAATTAAAAAAAAAGCATTCGAAATTTCAACATTTTGATTTCAAAATCTGGCTGATGGTTGGTGTTGAAAAATTTTTACGGTTTGGGAACACCGATTGGCTTACTTGGCAAAACAAAAAAGAAAAAATGGAATGCATTAGGTTTAGCCACGGAAGTGGAATGTAATTGTTCTATAAATAGGACGCTGGGCAGGTTAGATGAAACTTGAAATGTGCAGAGTTGTGCAAAAAGTTGCATAACATGATGCAATCGATGTTTGGCATGGAAAACAGTAACTACGCTGCATACAACCGCCATGAAATGCTACAAATAATACAAGAAGAAAATCTTTGCTGAGTTGGAACTACAAACAAAATATATTTTTTAATGTAATTTCTCTCTGCGGCACTTTTATAGAATTGAAAGGCTGATGTAATCACTGGCAATGTGTGCTCAAAAGGTTTTTGCGAGTTTTTACATAGAAAATGAGGGTGATGTAATTCTTTGCACACGTTTGTGTTTTAAAGTAAAATAAAAAAAAACTTTAATAAGTGTATTTCTATTTGTATGACAAAAATGAAATCATTTGTTTAATTTTCTTCCTTCGTATTTTTGATTTCCATTTTCTTTATCTGTTTTGTGCAGCGAAAGCATTTAATAAAGTTATGTTTAGGTTAGTTATATTAACGTCCTGTTTCGAAGGAACACGAGGGCTATTTTTGGACGGATCTCGCAATTTTGAACCAGATCAGATGACGAAGACGGCGCCTGGCCTGGTACCTCCCTCTCCAAGCTTCCACGCCACATTAGCGGGAGGGCGTTTGGCCACTGCGTACGATTTAGCGTGCAACAGGCCCCATACACGGTGGATCGTCAGTGGAATCGGGTTTCGAACCTGGAACTCTCAGGCCCCAAAGCCGAGACCTTACCACTAGTCCACCGCGGTCTCTTAGTAAAGTTAAGAAATAAAATAAAGAAAATCGATATTCTTTGACAGAAACAATGATTTTGGTAAAAAAAATTTAAAAATTAGTTACGTCCGCCATTTAATATATGATGGCATTTATAAGTTTATGCGCATCAGAAGTTCTGTCTCTTCTATCTTCTGGAATAAATATGGCTGTCAGAAAGATTACTGCAAATTCAGAAAAGATGATGTACAGGGTGGTCATAAATTATTGAATCCATGTAGCAACTTTGTTTTTTTTTTAAATGAGAGAGTAGCTCAAAGTGTTTTTTTCGGGTTGGTAAAGAGCCGTTACGGCTCACTAAATATGCTGCAGCGGAAGATTCCCACTGTCAAAATGGCTACCATTCAGCAGAAGGCACGTTTCTGGCTCCACAAAAGCAAATCAATTGTAACAGTTCAAAGACATTTTCGCCTAGAGTATCGAAATCTATCATCGTCAGTCTCGAAATAAAATTGTTCATGTATTCTTGCTGGATAATGGAGGTTTGAGACCTTGTTTGTCTTGTTGAATGAGAAATAGTTTCTGAATACGAGGAGGAGTCTACGCCAGATGTATTATTTTGTTCGTATATAACAACTGTGTTGAAATAATTTTTACTGGACTGAAACAAATGATCTTATTAAAGAAATTCTGATTATATTTCAACCACATGCATGATCAACTTCTTCATTAATATTAGAAAACAGTACCTAAATAACGAGTGAATGTTCGGAATTATTCGAAGTTCAAATCAATCACGTTAAAAAAATTCTTAGTTATTTTCGAAAAGCCATGCCAGCCGATATAACCGTGCGACTGTAAAATTCTCGTCTTAAAGAACTTTTAAGAGACAATTTTTGTGTTTTGTGTTATACTATGAACAATAGGCTTACCTTTATTTAATAAGCTTCGATTTTACTGTTTGCTAAAAGTACACATTGTTATTTGATAAACTTCATTCACCTAAAGCTTAAATATTTTTTGTTTATCATACTACTATCATCGCTTAGAAAGAAAGAACAAAAAAAATCGTCTGTTAAACATTCATCTACTTAATAAGAAAGAATCGTTTCTAAAAGAGTAAATATTTATTTCGGTTATTCATATTTTATATTTGGCAACATTTTTAGTAATTATTTTCTTTAAAAATAGAAATCGTTTTCTCTGTTGCTTTATTTTCTTGTGTTTGTATTCAGTTTAGAATTATGAAAGTGATGCAGATGTAATTAATATAAATCCAACTTATATTTATTGCGTAAAAAGAGTACTTATCAATTTTCTTTCAAGAAATTTCTCAAGTTTTCTTTGCGTAAGTCAATTTATTATTATTCATTTGACATCTCTGATTATATATTTTATCTTAATTTGTATATAAAAATAGTGAGAAGCGAGTTTTTGCATTTACTTAAACAGGTTTAGATTTTAATGCACTCTGAATTTGAGTTTTATCGTCGAAAAAGTAATCTACAACCGAAGTTAGCTATTTTTGATAGTAGGTTATTGTTTTAGAATAGGGAAACGTGGTAATTTTAGTTGAAGCTCAAACAATCCACGGAACCTTTTTAAGTATTTTTTAACATTAGCGGTCAATAAACTAGAGTGGAACTTCGGGAATCCGAAACCCAGGAATACGAAATTTCGGATAATCCGAACGCCTTTTTAAAAAAAAATTCTGAAATTTTTTTATTAAATGAAGGGAAATAACAATTGGGAATCAGAAACAAAGCTAATGTTTATTCCTAACTTAAAAGAAATATTTGAACCGGTATTTAGGAATGAATACATCACCATTAATTTGTAGAAACAAAATCGATTTTCTTCTTTTGACGTAAGGAACTAAACCTGCTTGACGATGCGAATCATAGCTAGCTCTTTCCGTACTCTTAAACAGAGTACCTAAAGTCAATACTCTACTGCATTTGGTATATCAAGAGTATTTTATCAAATTTTCCGGATAATCCGAATTTCCCTCAATTGGTTCGAATTCCCGAGGTTCTAGTGTACTGTTAAAATATCATTCGACTTATTAATGAAGAATCTTTATTGTCATGTTCTTTCTTATCACATGTAGATACTCCGAAAAATGTTTGAAGATTTAAAAAATGTTTCGTAATTTCGTAATGAAGCGATGTTTACGTTAGAAACAAATATTTCAACAGAAGATATTTGGATGGAACACTACTTTTGCTATTCTTTGAATAAATGTTCGTTCTGAATCGAATGCTAATAAATTTAACTTTTTAAAAATTAAATTTATCTGGAAACGTTCCAAATAATAGCTACGATTTTTATTCATTTTCAGTTAGGGTTAAAATATTTTTTGTGAGATATTTTTGATATATTGCCACATAACTGGAATTTCTTATAAATCAAAGATACAAGAACTACTTTAGTCTACGAGAATTCCACAAATGTAGTGTTCTGTCTAAAACTCTTGTTGAAACGTTTATTTTGAACGGTACCATCGCGAAATCACGGGATAATTCACAAAACAGTTTGGGGAGTATTTTTGTATGCCGTCACTCCCAAAATGTCCTCGTCTTGCTTCAAAAGGGGACGCTAATATAACTAAACTAAACTTCGATGCCGATACACTAATTCCAGCTTCATACTTCCTCATTTAGCCAATTCTCAACTGTTGGCTAGTTAATACATTTTATAAGTGTTGGAAAGATTACGGGAAAATGTAACAATTATTTATTGAATGATTCAACATTGTGTGTGAAATGTTAAAGACTAGAACATATCGCTCAATCTGGAAGTTGAAAACTCTTCTGAGCTGTTTCTTGCCGTTTAGAAGTTTACCATAGTATCTTTCTCATATAATAAGTGCCACTCAAAATCTTCTCGGATCTCACTGAATCTGGTAAACCCTAGCACTTAGAAATTTTATAAAATATTGCATTTTATGCTAATTTGAATTGATGTAAAACGTAGTGTTATAAATAAGAAACACAAATAACAATGTTGAGATATATTTAGTTATACTCTGTTCTGATTAAAACATATTAAAAAGTTGAATATTTCAGCTATTCGTGATAATAACAAAGTTAGATTCTCAGTAAGGATTTTGAAATGCATCAATTCATTGAAAGTTTTTTTTTTTTTTGTCGCCGTCGTAAAGTACGAAACTAAGCTCATATTTTACTACGTACTTTCACACAACATCCCATGAAAATCTGCACTGTTTTTAGGTGGTGGAACTTCACTGTTTTCCGAGCTCGCCACCTAGCGGCCGTTGAAGGAAACGGCAGTCCATATTCTGGAGTCAACGATGAAACAAGGTGTTCTCCCCCGAGTGATTGCATATTTTGTGTCCTGAAGTCTTTTGTCCTTAATGTTTGTCCCTGTATGTCGTGTCATTTTGTGTTTGATTAAAAGTTGTTTAAATAAATCAAGACCCCTTTCTTTGATGGCTATTGTTATTATTGCAGGAATTAAATTATGACACCCAATCGGTTACAGTGGCACGAAGTTTTAATGCATTACCTGCCCAAAACTCTATTATTTCACTTTTTCAAAAAGAAAATTACATTAACATGATAACATGAATTAAATATGAAAGAAAATGCTATTTCTGAATTTTTTAATTGAGCTGATTAATTAACTGTTAATTAGAATTAATTATTTTTTAACTAGAAAAATGAATTTTATTTGATTTGTACCTTTTATAGCAGTGAACTCAACACTGAGATGCAACAATCAAAGCTAAAAATTGCACTGTTTAGGTCAAAATAATTAGAAAAAAAGCGTCCAAAAAACAAACAATGGCAGATATTGGGTTAATGAGCACTTAACGAATTTCCAAATATTATCTAACTTTTTAGTCAAAATTAGTCTTAATTCATATTGACAATGTTTTAATTTTAATTATAAAATTGAGCATTTTCTTATATTTCATTTGCATGCTTGTGTCTTATTTTTTTCATAATATCTGTGCTAATTCTGTAGAATTTTATAATAAAGCTATTCTTGTAACTTTTGTGAAACCATCATATGTCGAATACATTTATCTCTTTCTTTCTTATTATTAGAGATGGGTTTATTTTTTAAAAATTTTATTAATTCGTGAAAACAAAGATAAACGTCCGTAAAAGAAAATACCGCAAAAAAATGTTTTTTTTTTAATTAATCTAATCTTACTGACTTACAACTTAACTTGCGGATTATTTCGAAAAGCAGAATAGAGATTTCGATTTTGAATCTCGTGTCGAATAACGACAACAAGACAAAACTCTAGTTGGAGCGACCGTATGGACGCAAAAGATGATGAGGAAGAAGCGAACGAACCACTAAACATTAATAAGAGGATTGACACGGACTGGCTAGCCCGAATACGAATGAAGAAAAATGAAGAGCAGAGATGTGCTCAAACAAAGAACTTATAAGACATACACATTCCTGTACATCTTTGGCTCAAATCCGCGAATTAGAAGCGGAAATCAACAAATGCACTGTGATCCTTGAAAGTAATTCTGGTCTTCTCCAGATCCTACCAAATCAGACTCCAAAAGACTATACTTCTACCAGATTGAAAAGGAGTATACTCTTATCCAGGCAGCACTTCAGAAAAAGGTCAGTGAATTTGAAATTTTTCCTGTTGTTAACTGTATGTACCATAGTACTATCCAAACTAATAAAAAAATTCGTCTAAGAGAAATAGAACCTCATCCAGTAACAATGACAAACAAAAATTGAACAAAAGATGATGCTAATTCTGCAATTAATTTGGTCAATCAATTTGATAATCTCCCTGTTGATGAGACAGAAAACGGCCCAGATGTCATAGTCCAGAACCCAGCCCCTCATCATGTTAAAAAGAAGTGAAAAGTTTAATGAAACTCTTAAGAAAATCAATTCTGAATGGGGACAAGTTGTGAGCAAAGTTGGCGGCCCCTATATCAAACTTTTTACTCAAGACGAACAACAACATAGAAATTTAACCAAATTCCAAAAATCAAATGAACTAGAATATTTTACTATGATGCCCAGATCAGAGAGATCGATTAAAGTTGTTATAAGAGGCATTCCGCCAGAAACCCCAACTGATTGTGTTAAAGAATGCTTAATTAACGAGCATAATTATGAAATCGAAAAAGTCGCTCAACTCAAAAAATTTAAAACTAAAAGACCCCTCCCTATCTATCAAATGACTCTTAAAAATAATGAAAAAAAAAAAAAAAACCAAAAGAATATGGGAAATAAACATCCTTATGCTACTTAAAGTAACTGTTAAAAAATTTGAAAGGAAAATTGGCTCAATTCAGTGTTTCAATTGTAACCCGTGGCATCACAGAGCTGCTGGATGCGGCTACAAACCCCGTTGTATTAAATGTGGAGGTCCCCACGCCAAAGATGAATGCTTCGAGCAACCTAAAACAATTCCTATCTGCATTAACTGTAAAACAGAAGGACATGCTGCCTCCTATAAAGGGTGAGAAATGTACCCAAAGCCAAAAGAATGGAAACCCAGCAGATTAGTCGACCCAAATACCTCATATGCTGACATGACGAAAAATCGTTCTAACCAAAATAATTTAACTGGAAACCCAGAAGTAAATATTCGAAAAATAACCCCCTTCCCCACTAATTCAATCCCTGAAATTCCTGATCTCTTTTTTATTCTCCAAAAATTTAAACGATTATTTAAAAATACTAATATTGCCCCCTTGGCTCACACCTTGAGATCCCAAACAAATGACATTGATAAAACTCATACTCTTCCAAATTGGCTTTCGGCCACTCATTCTCCCTCCAATAAATAATTCTCCGCATTGCATTTTACATCTTACCTTACATTTTCTTTTTTGTTTTTCTGTCCGCTTTAAATTTCTTCTAAATTCATTTGTTCTTCTCTGTTTTTTAATTATTGGTATATACTTTTTCAATCAGGTCAATTTTCCATTTTTCATTAAGCCATATCTGTCGGATTTATGGGTGGTGGGGCCTGCGGCCCCAATGAACCATAAGTTATCTCATCAACAACTTAACTTACTGCATTTAACTTATTGCATTCCTTACTTAATTTGTTTTAACTTATTGCTTTCTTTAGTTCATTGTTTTAACTTATCGTATTCCTTACTTAATTGTTTCTTTAAGTACCAAAAGAAATCGTTTGTTAATTTTTTTTACTTAAACTCTTTGGTTAATGTTTTCTTCTGTTACAATGATTTGTGACACATTAGTATTAAGCTCGGCTTTAAAAGAAAACTATTGCAGATTGACAGCCATATGGAGATTTCCTGTTGTGTAGGTTTTACAATAACCTCGCATTCCCTCCTTATCGTAGGATGCTTCTGTATTTTCATCCAGTACTTGATCTACTCCATCCTCCTCAGATATTTCCTCTTCGAAAGAAATATTCGTGTCCATATTTGAGAAATAATGAAGAAGTGTAGGAAGAAACTGTAACATTTCGCTTTATCTGTCAGCTACTGGAATAATTTGGAATCATCTGTCCAAAAGTGTGCATATTCCGAGAATCTTCAAAACGTCTGACATTTACATATGTAGCACTCATGTATTTCAGTCCTGTTAATAACTAAATAAAGAAAAATAAAATGTGATGCCAGTTAAAAAAGAAACACTCCGAAAGTTAATACTGATTTTTCAGTAGGATTTGCTTTTTTTTTCGTTCTGTTTTCTTTTTTTGATTTTCCATATGTTGCGTTAATTTAACTAAGCCACATGAAAAAAAAAAATTAAATGATGGCGTGAGTATCTCAAAAAAGAGAACGAAATTGAATTCTGATTCTGTAGAATTTACATCCTGACGCTCTGTAAGAGCTTGTGAAAATATACAAGCTAGCATATTTTAGTTTCATAAAAATGGGAGTCCACTATGTGGACTCTATACTATATTATATTTACTATGTAAATTCTTTTAACAATTTGTTCTAACAGAAAATTTAAGATTCAACTTCATTTGACTCGAAATTTACGACAATTTCTATTAAAAAAAGTTGTAGATTAAAAAAAAAAAGAAAATTTCAATTTTACACGTTCAGTTATTAAAAGTAATCTGAATTTAAGGAAACAAAAGAGTAGCAATGTAATTCTGGATAAATTTTGCAATTCTCCTTTATGGGCTACCCGGTTACCCTATGGAAAATATACAGTTTTAACAATACCGCTACAAGTCTAAAAATCGAAATAATTTTCGAGTATTCTAAACTGAATCAAGATTTTCATTTGAATCACACAATACGTCATATTTTAACTTTTTTAAATCGAAATAATTGAGAAATTTTTCATTTCAAGTTTGTCTCTTGAATATCATGACAGAGAAAAGTTTTTTTTAATTCAAAGAGTTTCTTCAGAAAGTTCTTTAAAGTGTTGGAGAAGGTTATTTCTTTCTACTTTCTCATTTTCCATGTACGTTACATTACATTACACCACCTGCATCCCCGTATTTAGAGCCATTTGGCTCCTTTCCTGTTTGGATGGATGGAGGTGAATTTTATTTTTTAAGAAAGGACAAAAACAAGTAACAGGCACAAAAACAAATAAAAATGAAAAAGAAACATGCACTGGACAGAACAACATAGAAAACAATACAAAATAGAAAAAAAAAAAATACGTAGAGGGAAAAAAATCATAAGTAGCCGAAAGTGTGTGTCAGTCTGGGTGGATGAGTGCAAAAATTCAATCATCCGAAATGGAGTATTTATAATCAAAGAATAAAACATTTTAAATTTATTTTATTAAATGATATTCTTTATTTTATTACATTTTGCATCATATTGAAACATAATTATACTCTAAATTGTAGTAAATAGTAGGTAATAATACATAATAGCAAATACTAATATTTATTATAATTGAAGATTAATGAGGTGACTGAGCCTTTTTCACTATAACCAGTTTCGATATGTCGGTCTTTTATCTTCATTAATTTCAAGCGTAAGTCAAGTTCAAGTTGCAATCATGTCCTATATTTATTTTTAAATTAAAACATGGCTGAAAAAATAGTTTTCCGCAAAGAAATAATGTATTGAAAGACATTAAAATTTTATGGCTTTGTCGGAAATAAACATATAAGGGAAAGGAGGGTAAGAGTGCGCAGGGATTTTTTTCCCTGATGGCAACAGTGCAAGCAGAAGCAAGTGTGATCATATCATCATGTGTGTTTTCAGCTATCTCATGTGACCGCCATAATTATTTTCATCCTTGCTGTCTTTCATTTATCAGGTAATATATGATTTCGTTATGTTAGCATGTAATTTTTCTGTGAAGAAATCTTAATTTTTTTTGTAAATAAAGGACTAATGCTTTCTTTCAAAGTAAATATCGTTATGAAGTTTGTTCCCTTCCGAACAACGTGGTCACGTTAGAATTTAACTTTAGTGAATTCTACGGCCATCTATGGACGATTTAGAGAAGCAATACATCGGCGGCTAAGAGTACGCACAGACCAGATATGCGTACTCTTATCCATTCTGTAATTTGAAGCAGCCATTCCAACAAGACTTTGCATTTTATTTTATCATCATTATTATTATTATTAAAAAAATGAGATTGGGATAATAATCTGAAGAGCTGTTGTCTGGAGAAAAAGTTTCCAATCCATAGAAATCTAAATAATGAGGGAGCAATATGACTAGGCTGCGAACAAACATATGATGATGATTGGATCCAGTGTGGATTATGTAAGGAGTGTTGGCATGAGGAATGTTCCAGTTACGAAGGCAGTGGAGCATTTGTGTGCGACTACTGCTAAATTTTCAGGATGCGTAAACTTGGCCTCACATCCTGCGTACTCTTACCCGCCACGTCGTGTAAGAATACGCATTTGGCATTTTTTTCTTGCGTTTCGTAATATATATATATTTAAAGCTAAAATTTTCATTTTTTGTACCCTTCTTCCTAAGCTAATAAATTATGATTCAGTATATTTTCGAGGCTCTGACTTTTCAGTTCTCATTTTTATAACGAAAAATCCACTAGGTGCGTACTCTTACCCTCCTTTCCCTTATTCATCTCTTCTTTTTAGCCCGAAACTGCATCAGTCATATTTTTTAAACTCGTTCATGAGATTTCTGTCACGTAAAATTAAAATCTAAAAGCTGATATCTTGCTTGAGCTGAAACATTGTCTAGCACAGTATCCGAAACAGAAAACAGATCTTTCGAAATAGAGAACAGACCTTTAGAAAGAAAAGTTGATCCACTTTCCCTTTCGAAATTTTCAGGAAAGTAGGAAAGAAACTTCAAGTCCCATGCAGTGTTTTTCTGTATTTTCTAGTTGCTCATTCAGTGACAGTTTATTTTCCTATAGAAATTCTTCTAAGGTATAGAAATTCTTCTAAGGTTCTCTAGTGAATCAGCTTTCTTTTCACGTTTTTAATTATATATTCTAGTTTTCTGCAGCTGTATTTATTTTGTCATGTACAATAAATATAATTATAATGGAACCTTGTAAACTAGAATTACTTCGCTCAGTTTTCGAAAAACGAACGAGATCGCCAGAGTTCATCAGTACTAAAGATCAAAACAAAATATTAAAACGGCTTACATTTTACATTCATTTAAATATTTTCTGTAAAAACTGTACAGCCATAAATAATTTCATGTACCTTAAGAGGTAAATGTACCATGAGTTAAGAACCCCTGAGATAGACGATTGAAATTTGTCCTATGGTTTTTACATCAAAATTGTAGATCTGTAACACATTTTGTATGAAATCCGTCCAAAGGAAGATGGACTGCCGGCTTGTTTATCTCGATGTGTGTGAACACAATAGCTCAAAAGCGCAACAAGCTAGATGGATGGAATTTGGCATGTGGTCTTGTTACTAAAATTGTTGAATATATGAAACTCTGAACAATATCCATCATAAGAGAAAGAGTCACTTTTTCAATACTCGATTTTCTTTATTACGTCATGAAAATAAACAGTTCCATATGAACAAAGGTTATTTTAGCATGCATGTTACCTTTCACGTAAAACGGAAACATTGTGCTCAATTTTATTATTTACATCCTTGTTGTGGCGCAGTAAAATAAACTCTGTCGCTCTTGTGTCATGAAACGCAAGACCAAACCAAAGACGTGCGTAGTAATTCCGTCTAATGATTAAAATAGATTTAAATAATAAAATATTAAATGGATTTATTTGTGTCCACGATATTACGCTTTAATTAAAAATGAATTTTTAAAAACATTGTGAAAAAAACAGCTTGGGTATAAAACTGGCATAACTGAATAAATAATTTTTGAATTTTAATACAGTACAAAAATCGTTTTCTTCAAGCGGAAATTTATAAAATTATCGTCGGTAAACGTCAAAATTATAAAATGAAAGAACAACAATGGCATCCGTCAGTGGCAAAAGTAATTTACAATATTTTTATTGATGTCAGTTATAAACATTTGGTTGTATTGTTTGGCTTTTGTGGAAGTACACGAGAAAGTCGAAGAGCGAACACTCCTGATTTTTTTATAGCTGTGTAAGGAGAAGTGAAGAGATTTAGCTTCGTTTTAAATTTATTTAAAAATTTATGCCATTGTTATTCGCATTTGTATAAATTTACTGAGTTACATTACATTTACATTTAACATTACCGCAATTGTATAAATTACTTTACAAGTTACTGAGTTTTATATGTTCATCAATTTGACTTTTAAAGTTAATCAGCTGAATGAAATATTTTTCGAACGAACTTTCGATTTTCTGAATAAATTCTTTTGAAAATGTCCCAATTTTTTAATTCTTGGGATTTTTTTTAACATGAAAGAAAGCACGCACTCTAAAGAATGCATAAATATCACAAACCTTTGTTTCTATAAGGTTTTGTTTAAAGTTGAATTATAATGGTTGAAATATAATAACAAAAATCCATGCGGTTCTTGACACCAGATCAAAATGAATTTTCGAACAATTTAAGAAAGTAGTTTAATTCGAAGTGAATTTCCGAACAATTTAAGGCTTAAAACAACCGAAATGGAAGTCACCCTCATGCATTATGCATATTTCGCCCTGAATATCTATTCAAATTTTGCTTATGAAACTTTGATAATATTTCTTGGAATCTCTCCTATTCTTTACTTTTGTGAAAAAATATTCAGAAGAAATGTGAATCACTTGGCGAGAAAATGCAACAGGTATTGGCGACATGCGGGCAACCTAAAGAAGGCCGGAAACCTGTTTGGGGGAAAAAGCGACAAGGCGTTTGCGAACTACCTGGATCAGCGGACCGCGTTACAGATACGTGTTTTTTGCTGTCCCAACAGGACCGTGTCGGGTTTCTTCTGATCTGTGTACTTTTTTTTTTTTTACTTTATTGAAGTCCTGCTTAGGAATAATAATAGTAAAAAAAATCTATAAATAGTGACTTCCCCCTCCCAACATGTGTTGATAGTCAGTACAAATTTTTTATGTGTATTTTTATATTATAAACATTTACTGTATGTGGATTACGAAACAATATTTCGGATAGTGTTACCATTCCGGATGAAGATAGGATTCTGTGTTTAGATTCTTCGTATTTGGATCAATGACTAATGGATAAAAGGAATTGAAATATCAGGGTGAGTTTGATAGAATTTCTGTATTAGATTTTATATTAAAAAAAAAAAAACGAAATAATACTAGAAACGATAAATTTGTTTTAATGACTTTGAATCGCTCAAAAAATAAATCTGAATTGAGAATTTAAATGAAATTTTTACTTGAGACTGAGAGAAGATTTTTTTATTTAAAGTGGAATAAAATGTGTGGATGAAGCATATGTATATTTATAATTGATTTAATAATAGAAAATGGAACATTTCTATAAACAGTAAATTGTTTCATGTGCTAAAATATTTAAAAAATTTCCACTATCCACAAAATAAAAATTAAGAAGTTTTTCAATTTTACAAAAATTTCTGGATTATTTTGTAGTTCTTGAAACTTCTTTTTCTGAATTTGGTGACTGAAGGGTTATTAAAAGTAGTTGGCAAGCATCTGTGAATCTTTAACTATAAAATCATTTTCCTTGATACCACCTCCCTCATAAGGTTCATAAAATAATCGTGTATTAAATCAAACAGTTGTAACGTTTATAAAAAATAAATAAGCAGTCTTTAGGGGAATATTTAGCATTTCTATAGTAACTGACAGGTGTTTTTAAATATAAAAAAATCTCATTTGGTCGGAGGTAATGACAGCCACCTGGCCAGCTGAATGTCCTGTTTTATATACTCATGCTTATTTCAACTCTTTTGTTGAATTATTATTTTTCTTCATAATCTGTCTGCTATATTTAAGCTACTATCTGAGCAATTTTTTTATCGCTTCTTTTGAAAAATCAATCTCTTAGGATTCCAAACTTATTTCAAATTTGAACCAGCGAACGCAAAGTTATTAAAATGCTAATTAGATTTTAAGGCAGGAAATGAGAGTGACTATTTTAAAAGCGTCTTTTGAAAAAAATTAATCTGTTTTCATTATAAATATAATATCTCCAGAATATTAAAAATATGTTTAATAAAATTTTCCACTTACATTAAATCCATTAATAAATGTATTTATAATCAAAATGTAACAGGCACTTTTATTGGCTGGTTTTATAGTCATTTTTGCTTAAAATATATGAAATATTTTTTAAATCTCTTTTCTGATTCATTTAATGAATTAAGAAGATATTAAACAGCTTTAAATTAAAAACATTAAGAATATTTCAGCAATTTACTGAGCAAGGGCTCTTGTTAGTACTGAATTTTGCAAAAAATTGATCAGAATCGTCAGTTTATTTATTTTTTTAAGTTTGAATAAATATTGCCAATATTTCTTTCATTTTCACCATTCATTTTATAACCAACATTAGGTTAGAAACTTGCATATTCAAACAATATTCTATGTTTTGAAAACAGTAAATCAAAAGCACGTATGTGCCTTAATGTTGATAACCCAATTATGGGATTAGCGACAACTACCGAGGCACTTAAACGCATTGTTCGTTACTTTTCTATTTGATACGCTATTTATTTAAGAAGTGAGTTTTTAAAATTTTTCATTTCATTTGACATTTTACGAGAATTCGTTTCGTACGTTAAATTTGTAACTTATAAATAAATTTTTCACTTTTAACGGAAAAATAAATATTACGGTTACACGGGCGTTTTAGAAGTTTCCGAGTGT
This sequence comes from Araneus ventricosus, assembly GCA_013235015.1. Classification (NCBI taxonomy): domain Eukaryota; kingdom Metazoa; phylum Arthropoda; class Arachnida; order Araneae; family Araneidae; genus Araneus; species Araneus ventricosus. Next base: position 27,709 of record BGPR01001403.1, read on the forward strand.
GGAAACGTTTTTAGGAAAATTTTAGGTAATCAAAATTTATATCTCAGATGCGACACATTTTAGAAAAAAGACGAATTCAAACTACTTTTTATAAATAATAATATTTAAAGCAATCTGGATGTTCCATTACTTCTTTAATAATGTCGAAATTGTATTATAACAATTTTTTTCAGAAAGAGAAAGACGAGGAACACATATGTGGATCATTCAATGACAAGGGAATCAAGTTACATTGACAAAGTTGTGGTAAAAACAGACATAAATTTGTTATGGAAGACTTAATTGCAAGGAAAAGTTTTGCACTGTTTAAAAACGTCAGATTAATAGAAGATACTTTGTCTAATATATCTTGTTAATTCTAAAAGAGCTTCAGATAGAGTTCTTAAATATGAAATACTTTCAAAATGACCCAAAGTAGACTTGATTCCCTTGTGCACTGAATTTGCCATATCTGTCCTTTTTTTGTTTATACTTCAAATAAACACTGCCAATTTTTTCAAAGAAATAAACATTAAAACAAAACTAGAAAGAAAGAAACAAACAAAATTAAATTGTAGTTGGCAAGAAATTGGTAACTTGTGACAAATTGCTTGAAAAACCTTTATTTTCATGTTATGTTTTAAGGAATGTGTATAAACAACATTATATTATTAATACATATTGCCCTTCATAGAATTTTTGTGTTAAACTAAATTAACATATGAGTATCAAAACCTACAGTCATTTGGAAAATCGTAATAGCAACTACTATGTATTTATTTTTTAAATGTTTTTATAATATTTTTATCCTCCAACCAATATTATTACCCATATTTCTTGCTATAATGTTTTTATAATTCTGGAAAAAAATTTAAGATAATGAGTTACATTTTTTTGTTACTTTTATAAAAGAATTTAAAATCACCTATATATTCAGTAAAAACATACCACATATATAATAATCCAAAGAAAAGTTTTAGAATTAGAAAAAAGAATATTAAACATTGAATTATTTTGACTATTAAACTTTCCAATAAAAATCGTCTTCGTAAAAGTAGCGCTAAGTGTCGATGCTTTACACATATGTATCTGAATTTCTCATCACAAAAATAGGTTTATTGTATGACTGAAAATGATTGTTCTATGAAGTGTTTCATGCATTAAGTTAAAGTATGGAACACTTAGGCGTTATATAGACAGCTAAAAGGTAAATCCTGTTTGCCATTCTGCATATTGCCTGAGTATTCTATAAAATGACAATTAAAAGTTTCTTTCGTCAGCTATTTTATAGAATGATTGCTTTTCACAATTTGTCGGTAACATTTACACGTTCAAAGCAGTGTTTGCTTTCCTATAAGAATTTGAATGCAAATAAAATTTTTAAACATATAACAAAAAATTATTTAAAATAAATTTCAATGCAAAATGTGATATTTGTAAACGAAGTCCAAGTTACAAAGACAAAGAAAATTAAAAAGGCATGAATTCATCAATATAATGAACACATTTAATATTACAAACTCAAATTCGCATGAAAATTTTTTTCATGACCACAACACTGGGGAAAAAAGTCAGAAAATTCAGCTTTAATTATTGATAAATTAAAGAAATTTAATTTTAGATTAATTATTAAGTAGATTGCATTGAGATGATAAAAGTCAAAATTATGTTTTAACTACTTTTACTTAGAAATAATAAAGAATCTGAAAGACGAAAACATTTCGAAAGTTTCAAGACCATAGTTTCTTTTTTTTCTACTTTTTTTGTGATGATCCTGATTGGGATTGCGATCCACAGTTTAAGAAATCGTGTTATGTAACTCTACGCACTCATAATTAAATTAAATGTATTTACAAGTTATTGAATCCAGTAATATATAAAAAATTCTGTTTATATTTCGTATCTCATAAAACCATATCTTAATTTGAAAATTAACAAAACTGTTTTTACTAAAGAAATTTGTAATGTAAATTGTAATAATGATTATATGGAATAGAAGAAAAACTCGACCACTCGAACTTGATTATTCCTAAGGCAGTTCATTAAAATTGGAAACTTGTTCTCAGAGAATTTATGAAAAATATGGATTGCAATTCATTGCTATGGTGTTCATCCGAAAGTTTAAATCGTCTTCCCAAAAGTGCATTGACACACACATGTACAATATATACAATACAATATATATACAATATATACATGCAGCTTCTGCCGATGTTTAGATAAATTAAATGACATTTATGATTTAAGTCTTTTATCGTCTAAGACACCCGTGTAAATTGAAACTCTGTGTTTAATTCATAACAAATGGGAACAATTAAAAATGAATTTACATGTCCTAAAAGTAATTCGAGAAACTTCACGTATGTTAGCTTCTAATAATAAAATATCCAATAATAAGCGCAATTTGAAAATCTGTTGTTTATTTCCTGCAATATAAATCATCTTATTTGTTTGTATTTATATTTGCATTAAAAACATTTCATTAATATTTATGCTGAAAATATTCTTAGTGAAATGAGATAATCAATATTCGTGTTTCATAAAAGTGAGCGAAAAAAGATGTGGTTAATAAGCAATATTTTTTGAAGGGAACGATCTAAAGTTATTTTGTTGAAAGCAGAAAACACTTATCACGATGCAAGAATATTAGAAACAAAGTTTCTGATTAGAAAGTCAATTATTTGAATAAATGTTTAATATCTTATTCTCATTTAATTCGTAATCGCAAACATTTTCTTATTATAAATATTTACCGGCATGCTTAAAATGTACGCAAATATTTATCAGAATGCATACAACTTGTGTAAATATTTGGGTACTTTTCGATATGTTTTCTAAAATTTTGCATTGTTTTCGAACTGAAAGACTACTAAGATATAAAATATTGATGTTTGCTGAAAACAAATAATTTGAGTGCATCAGGTAATTTTGTGGAAACAATAGGCATTTGATTCCTTAAATAACAGTTTAAAGTAAATATAAATTCATTCTTTGTATTTTCCGTGCCTGAATTTTTGTCTATTTTTTGATCTTCAATTGTTACGAAAAAACATAATATTTATCTTTAAAATGTGGAATAAAAAAGATTCCGATACTTTTAAGATATCTTTTTATCAAGACCTAGATTGATGAATCTACGAGTTCAAAAATAAGAAACCTACAATGCAGTAAGTCTCTTAAGGATTCAAAAATTGCACTTATCTTATTGTTTAAATACGTGGGAAAAAAATAAATACTCTGTCGCATTGTCTCTCTGCTGTAAGAATATTTACTATGTTGTCTTTTTAAAAATACTCAAATTTAAAAATCTTACGATATCGTCAAAAACTCAGTAAGAGTGCGTTCATATCTAACAAAAATATCCGCTTTTACATAAATAAAATGAAACTTGTAGCAAGAATTGCGAAGAATAATATAAACAAAAGTGGGGAATTCGAATTCTCTCTTTGTCGATTTGCAAGAGGCAGGTGCAAAGAGAAAGGTGCTGACAAAAACGCAGTTGGGGGCGAGCGGTTTTGGAAGTCCCGAATACGCCGCTGGAATCCGGCTTCTAGCTAATTCTGCTCTTTTCTATTCACGTCAGTTTCTAGCAACGTTAAATGAAACTTTGAATTCACAGTTCGACTCAGTATAGATTTATTTATCTTCATCTCGGCTTAGAATCTTTTAGATTCACTTAACAAAACAGTAAATGTTATGTTTATACCTTTCTATTTATCAATATTTCAAACGAAAGCATATGTTTTGGTATATTATTTTGGTAAGATTATCCATCATGACTTCATGAATAACTTTTGCATCGACAAAAGTTTGACCGTAACTGTTATTGATTATAGAGCATCCCCAGAAAAAACGAAAATATCGGGGAACTAACTACAAACCAATGATTTTCTGTTTAGGATATACAATAACCACCTTCCCCGCCCCCCCAAAAAATCGAGCCTGATGCTATACATTTAACTGGATTTTCTAGATATGTTTTAGGTTACGACATAGTAATAATATCCATTATGTTACTTGTCATTACGAATTTTCTTAGACATAACAGCGTTTGATCGGAGTCAATTTTGCAACAGACCAGTTTTGAAAATTTCTTTATAAAGAAGGAATGAAATATTATCAAATATATATTTTATTGAATGTGGCATACATATACAACAACTAACTATTCATTCAATGAAATCAAACTTTAGTTCAAACTAGAGTAAACATGACAGGCTTAATTTTGTTAAAAGATCTTAAAAATCTGCACAGATTTCCATCAATTACCTTTCGTCTTCATATACAAGAGAGAAAAACGAATTTAGATTTTCTATTATATAAAATAGGTTTATCAGAATTTCTGTTAGGCCAAATTATTATTTATTATTAGTTTTACGTTGCATGTTTAAAACTTAAACTAATTTTGTTCCTTTCTATACGTTTTGCGCTACGTAGTCAGATCAAACATATACGGTTCATTCGATTAAAATTTTAAAAGAATTTTCGCTTAAAAAAATTCTATTGCTCAGCATAAGAAAGAGCAACGTGTCCATTTCATTGTTATTTTGGTTAAATTAGAATTTTGTCCTTACAGCAGATTAAACCAAATTTTCGTAAGGTCAAAATATTGCACAGATGCACGGTCAGATGAGAGGTGTTAAGTACTTTAAACGTTTTAAGAGACAGAACTAGTTCTGTTTCTCCACCAACCATATCATCAGAAGTTTAAATGGCGGAACTTCTCTTATTCTTCAACCTTTCATTCAGTTTGTTTGCGTTACCTTCTCTGAACTTTCTGCCCATTATTCGCATCAACTTGAGCAATACCTCCAGCATCCTGTTTTCACTCCTTTCTCGCCAACCAGAATATCACGTTCTGGAAATTACAAAAGCCTTGCTTACCAGTCACTAGCAAAATAAGAATAAGCAATAGTCTAGGAGTAATATCATGCCGGAGAAATATCAACACCAGCAATATTGGATTTTTAATTAGAAAAGGAATGGATATTATCGAAAACGCTTGGAAAAATATTTTAAGCAGATATTGCTTGTAGTTGTATTCGTAAAAGACATGGGAAAGGACTTTTAAATCTGGAGGCTATTTACATTTTTTTTAAGGTTTCGTGATTGAAAAGGCTGAATCGAATCCTAATGCATTTTTGAGGTAGCACTATTCCTATAAAATAAACAAACGAATGAGTTTAATACATTTCTATGAATATGGAAGTTGATTTTCAGTTTAAATTTGCATTCTTGAAAATCCTATATCAAAGAAATTAAAGTTGTGGTCTCGTCGTCACTACTGCTGTTTGAAAAATAATAGATTTACTAAAGCTTTTCTGTGCTAGTAAAATTTCTATAAAATAAATAAACAAATGAATTTAACACATTTCCATAAATCTGTGAGTTTATTTTCAGTTTCAATAGGTTTTCTTGAAAATTCTGTATCAGAGAAATTAAAGTTGTGGTCTTGATTTCAGGAATACTCTTATTTCATTAAAAATATTAAATAATTATTCTGACTCTTTTTTACTTTAATATAAGGATTTTAATTATGCACATGATCTTTTACCTTAAAGTTGGTGAAATTTTTATTATAAACAAATGCAGATCTTTCAAAATTTTATAATTATTCAAAAAATATTTTGTGTTAATAAAAAAAGAGTTATTTATTAAATGAGCTTTATTCATAAATCGAGCAAATTTCTTGAAAATTTTATTCCAGTATTTTCAATACGATACAGTAACGATGTTACGTAATATTTTTACTGCTTAAAAACCGAAGCAACGTTTTTTTTTTACAGTAAGTTAATCGTAAGTAACTTTTGTTAAAATGTTTTTGCAGTAATTTTGTAATCTTCTCCAAGCTTGAAGGCAAGCTTGGAGAAGATTACAAAAGCTCCTGGAAAAGGAGCTGAAGGATTAAGCTCCAAGCTTAATCCTTCAAACTATTCCCCCGTCGTTTGGTCGTCGTTGATTGCGGAAATTTCAAAATGAGGATAAACAGTTTGTTAATCTAAATTAACCTTCAAAAATATTTTATTAATGCATTATATCATTTACTTTTATTTAAGTTGCTAAGTTCTGACACATAATTTACATAATAATAAATTTTTAATTCATCAAAAGTTATTTGACTTTATAATGATATTCTAAATAATTTTTTTTATCAAGATCTTCTTTACTTTCTTTTTCAATATCTTTATTAAGATCTCTTATTCTTTCTTTTCTTTTCTAAAAATTTCTTTTTCAAATTCCTTAATATAGTTATATGAATTCGACTCGCTTTACTAAAATCATCAAAACTTTGATTCGGTTCTCCCATTTGCCGAAGATAGCAGGGTCCCCCCGAGATGCTATAATATGTTGGAACCATTTTCTTCTGTTCAATCGATTTCGATTAACTTTCAGATGAGATATGAATGCAATTATAGCATATTACAGTCATATCAATTAGATAAAAGTAACGAAAAAGTCGCTGCGTTTCCTTCAAAATTTTGCCATCAACTAAATTGATCGTGTAATAGTTCAGCAATTGAGATTGGTTTTTATGACTGCGCCTTGTTTTTATACGTCTTAATTTTCGCATTGGTGAACATTCATTACCTTGCAGAAAGTAATAAGACTTGGGTTTTTAGATGTCGAGTTCTCTGCTCTTGTTTTTATTAATGTCATTAATAATACTAGAAAGCAATTTCATGTTTCGCGTTTTGATTTTCTATTTGTCTTTGAGAAGATAAGGTATGGAAAATTTAAGAATCTACCATGTGCCTCTGGTAAGATATTTTAAAAATACATGCATGAGGGGAACCAATCTTTTATTCATTAAGAAAATGTTAACTAAAAAAGAGTTGAAATTGGTGGAAAAGTTTTAAGTAATTTTTCTGTATTTTCTGGGAAATGCTCTTAAAAAGTACATTGATTAATAAAAATATATCTAAAATATGCTCTATTATAATAAACTCCCTATAAATTTCAATGAATTAAAAAAACCCTATTTTCAATTGAATTTCCAGAAAATGAATAAATTTGTTTATTGGGTTAATAAATTTTATTTCTTTTATATTTTCAACACTCAGCTTTATAGAAAATATCAACGTGAAAATCGGAAATAATATATTATCTTTCCAGTACGCTTAGAAAAAAGATTACTCATTTTTTCACCAGAATGAATTATTCCTAGAATAAACTAGTTTTTCGAAACGTAATCTTAATTTTAAAATTTTATGTCATCTCTCTGTCACTGTTTAATCCATTTTCATTAATTTATATTATACAGCATCTCCTGTTTCATTAAATAACTACAAAAGATTTTAATTAATATTCTGAATAGGTTGCTCTTACTAATTTTCTATTATACATTTATCAGAGCAGTTCAAGTAAAGCAAATGAAATTAAACTTACATGTTTTCTCATGGAGGATAATAATTTTCTAGTCGAATCCAAGATGTTCGAAACTGCATTGTTAATTTTGTTCGGAAATAATTTAAGATATTATAAAATGCAATTTTATTTTTAAATACTGTCGGAAGCCTTTTTCCTCTCTTCTTTGGAATATCACCTCTAATTAAAACAATTTTATTGATAAATATTTTAAATTAATTCTATGAAAAATCTGTAATTATTTCTACGAGAAATACGCCACTCACTTGTATTAATAGTTATTTTATTTGCTTTTATTCATCAGATTTTATTAATTGACTGTCTAAAAGAATTCTACACTTCTTTAAAAGCAATGTTGTATGACATTTGCCATTTAATGATATTACTTAGTAGCTCTTCTACCATGTTACCCATTAATGAGTTGTCTCTCGCATGATACCAATATAAAATTAATATTCTGAATACTGTTTTTGTCAATTTGTTATTACGTTACCATTACATTCAGTTGTTTACAGGAGAAAAGTGAAATTTCATTCACAAATTTCTTAGATTGATCTTTAAATTTTTACTGATTTCACACAAATTAACTTGCGATGGCAAATAACGTTTCTCTTATATTATAAAATAAAATAGATGAGCGAGACAGAATATCGTGGCAAAATTTTTCTTACAAATACTTTTTCTTAGATTTCTCTGTCATTTTTTTTTTACTGATTCCGCAAACTATTATACGATGAAAAAAATATTCTCACTCATCTATATTAAAATAATAGAATTAAATAGATGTGTGAAAAATATTCTGACAGTTTTTTGAATTAACTGCCTACGGAAAAAGAAGCAAGATTTAATTCACATTTTTCTTAGTCTGTTTTATAATTCTTTAGTTAATTTTGCATAAATATTTTATGTTGACAAATAACATTTTCTACTCATCCATTTTAATATGGCAGAATATATTTACAGCATATTTTCTACGGATAGACGTGGTTTTGAATTTATAGTGTTGTTTAAAAGCACATCTATAATTCGCATAAAAACATTAGAAATGCGTGTGGCAAATGTTAATGCACCGGTTGGATGATTTAATGCGCTCGTAAATTTAGAATTGGTGGCAGGCATCACGTTTCCCAACAGTTATTTTTCTGACTTAGTGTCAAAAACATGAATTCGTTTGCTGCAACTGCCAATCATTACAAAAAGTTAAATATTTTAAATCTGTGGGGCGTATTATTTTATTTGTGACAGAAATATCTTTCCTTTTCACCTTTGAACTCATGTAACTTTCCTGGCGATTATTTATTGAGATCCATAGAAAAGATAAGTTACAATCATTGTCCGTACGATTATAACTCTACTCGAAAGAAAATGGTGGCTAAAATTTATCAAAAGAAGATTTACGTTATTCTTCATATTATGTTAGAACACTTATTATTTTTATAATTATTTACAGTAGCAAATTTACTATAACAAAAAGAAAGAACTTCTTAAAATAATTTGATTTTAAGAATTCAAGTGCAAGAATTCGGAGAGAAATCATTTAAATAATCCTATATTAATCCTAGAAATTTCCCATCTTCTAAAATTTTTTAAGTTAAACCAAATACTTTCGTTCTAGATGAATTAAAATATTTTCTTAGACACTTTTAAATTTCTTAACATAAAATGAAACGAATATTGTTATAATGATAACACAAATATTTTATAATAAGGCTTAAATTCATAAGACGTATTGATTGCCTAATTTGAGACAGAAATTGACAACTATCTACTGTAACGAATTAATAACATCAACGTTTTAAATCTATTTTGCCTTTATAGGCAATTAGCTTTAAATGCTGAATTTTTGAGTAAATTTGTATATTTTTTTCATTATTCACCGTTCATATTTTATTCATTATTCTGAGAACTGTAAAGAACAGAAGTTCTCTTAAAATAGTTAATCATAATGAAAGCTCTAAACTGAAACATATCTTGATTTCCATGATAGAATTCATGAATAATAATAAAAAATAAAGTTTTAACTGTTTTGTTAGCGTACAAAAAAGAAATAATTGTTTATCAGAAATATAGACATCAAAACAGAATCGTAAAAGCATAAGACATTGGTGTCTTTTTCATTTTTAACAAATGTTTAAGAATTTTCTCTATCATATTCCTTATGGCTTAATAGTTTTACAGCATTCTGTTCAGCGTCTCACTCTTCGTGGTTCATATTTTTGATAAAAATGACTTTCTTTTTATATACTAATAAACGTGGACTTTTAAAACCTTTTTATTATTTTCTACTTTTTAGTCGTTAATATATTTCGCAATTCGCTATTATAAATATTATTGAATCTTAAAAATAATTTTTTCTTAAATTCACAACCAGATGTAACCATTCACATGGAACCAAAATTTAATTAAAACTAATCAATCACTAACAATTAAACTCTGCAAATATTAAAATAATGCATTATCACCGAGAACGCACAACTGTACAAAATTGCATAGTTCCAATACATAAAAAGAGAATGAAAATTTCATTAAAAATTCTATCTTTGCAAGCATGAAACAAGTCAAGTTAAAAAGCGTATATAAACTAAGTGATAAGTGTAGTTTTCAATGATTTGCCTAAATTGTATAATCTGCATTTTACGATGAAAAATTTAAAAGTTCTAATTTGGACAAGATTTATTGTTGGAAAGTGAAATAAAGTTGCGGATGCAATAACATCATCTTTAGAATAGGATTTTTGCGTAAATCAACAGTATCCGGTAAAAGTTTTAAAGCACATATAAAATTGTTAGTATACGCACGGTTTTATAAGATAAATTTTTGAGATTTAACAATCGTCCAGAAAATGGACACTTTTTAACTGAAAATTATAATTGTTGACTGAGAACCTATGTGGTTTACCTGAAAAGTTGATGTTGACAAAAATAAATAAAGTTGAGTAGGTTTGATTCAATTTTTAAAATTGCTCTTCTCCAGATTCCTTCATGCTGACCCAAACTTGTAATCTGTTTCTACGTAAAAAGAAATTGTTAAAAAAAATGGTGGTGTTTCATGTTGAGAACACTGAAATGGCTACTAATGTAGAAGGTTTCTTTTTCTGCCGAGATTGGACCAGAAGAATGAGATAAATGGCAGTTTCTTCTACTTGAAGTAGATTATGATCACATGAATGCCACCGATTATGGCGCTTCGTTCAAAATCTCTTAGAAACGGATCCGATGACATTTAACAAATTTATCACATCAAACAATATAATAACATTGAGTGAATGAGCGAAAACAGGCTGATTTTGCTCTCACCTTGTAAAAAAAGACCTAGATTTTTTAAATACCACAGATTTCATTTTGTTTAGTTAGTTTATCGTCCCGTTTTGAAGCTACATAATGATCCATTTTGGAATGGACATCGCAATTTTAACTGCTTTACGACCCCTAAACTAAGACCCTGTCACTATGTCACGGCGCTTCGTCTGACAATATAGAATCTGCATCATTTTGTGAAAGTAATTTATAGATTTACAATTAGATCCTTAATCTATAAAGAGAAAGTCACTCACTGATTCATCAACGAATCTCCCAACCCACTGGGACTAGAAACTTGAAATTTGGCAGGTGGTTGCTTCTTGGGTAGTAAGTGCTCGATAAGAAAGGATTTTTTGAAAGTTTTATTAGAATTTTAATTAATTTAAATTTACCTTAAATTTTAACGTTTTTCCACAATAACTTCGGAGCATATTATCGCACAAAAACCATTTTAACATCTTCTTAAAGGTCAAAAAATTAGCTTTTCAATGACACATCTTTCATTTCTGCGCAACATTCTGTTTAATTTTAATTAATTTTTGAAAGTGTTTTCAAGCACAATTTCTAACAGTGTTATTATTGTTATCGTCTGCAGCTTTTTTTGGAGCGTGCACAGATTTTCTACATTAAAACTATAAAGACATGAAAATATTTTATCCCGAGTAACAGGGGGCTATGTGGACGAAGTCACGGGAATCAGCTAGTTATCATATTAAATAGGAAAGAGAGAGAGAGTGTGTTTGTGTAATTCAATATAATAAAAATTCTTATTTAATACTATATCTTTATATCAATTACAAATAGATAAGTGTCTGTGAGATCAAAAATCGAAAAGCACCTTTGCAATTCTTTAAGAATTGAAATTAGTTTGACTTATTTATTAAATAAGCAACATATTATATTTCTAAAAACAGGTGCTATTCGTTTTTTTACCATTGTTAAAAATTTCATATAATAGGTTCTGCTTTTTAATTATTTCCAGATTCCGACTTGAAAATTGAATAAAATAATATATGAAATTGCAGCACTTTCAGTATTTTGTCGTTTTTGTGCCTTTTAATATTATTGTCATTATTATGGTGGCGTGCGTGTTCATTGTGATTTTCAAAAATGCTGTGTTAATGGTGTGGAGACTTTCAATAGAAAACCGTGCTGTAATCTTATCTTTCGAGGTCGCATTTTAACCTCTATTGATGTAAACTATACGAAGAGGCCATTAAAAGGGAGTTATTGTTTCCTAGAATTTTACACGATTTAGTATTAGATCTCTTTCCGGTGAAAGTTTCGGCTTTTACTTTTCGTTGATGTGCTGATAATAGCCTAGTTCTGATTGTATCCTATTACGCTAACAATGGAAACACGAGTGGACTGAATCTTTTCTCAAAAGTTTTACTGGAGCTGACAGCCTTTGAGGAACTGAACAGCCAAGAGTGAAATTTAATGCTTAAAAAAAATGTCCTCTTCATTAACGTACGTAAATAATTCTTATGAAAGAAATTCCTAAAGCATCACATTTTTTATCAGATTTCTACTATTATTAACCTATTTACACTAGGATTATATACCAAACAATTAACGACATTATTATGGAAACGATTTTTATTTCAAGAGCATACTTGTTTTCAAATTTAAATACCGAAGAATTTGATGGTTTTGTAAAAGAGAAACTAAACTTCTTTAAAATTCGAAAAAAATAGAGAGAAAACGAAATAATTGACACAAAAATAGATGCCACTGAATTGCATAAAACTTTATTATTTATCCATGCACCCATACGCAGCTCAATATAATGATTCTACCGATATAACAATTAATAATTTTGTCTTTTTTTAGTCTTGCCTATTTGTTACAACAGAAGATGTGTTACGAAGGCCTTCCGGAATAACGTTACTATATATCGTTTTCAGAATCATTATAAATCAGTCTATTTTAATTTAATTTGTTTTCATTAATTAATTATACACTTTTTGGTGTAGGTGTATCTGAAGAAAAATTGCGATTTTGATAAACATACAGCTATTTATGTCAGAAATCTAAATTTTTTAAAATCCAAAAAAAGCGTTATTTTTAATAAAGAACTTGTTTAAAAATCTTTTCATGCTATTTATCTTTATTTATTTGATTAGTTTGTTTCAGAAAATTAGTTTTCCTGCTGAACACATTTGAACTAATTGACTGTTCTTACTTTCAAGAAAGCGACCCTCTTCTATAATAGACTTTACTTTCGTGGGCGTTGTATGCTTATTGTCTATCAGACAACAAACAATTAATCACCAAATACAATTTTTTTCCACTATATCTCTTCAGCAGAAAGATCACGATTTAAGCAAAAACCGGCAACGAGTTTTAACTTGAAGCATCTTCGTAAGATATTTGCATGGCGTTTGATGTTGGTAAGACTCAAGAACGCTTCATTGTGTTCCATCGCTTCGTGAGAAAGTAGAATAAGGAAGTTGTTATTAGTGGGTGGCTTAGCGTATAGCTCATACACCCACAAACTTGTCCTGGCGGGAAACAAAAGTTTAATTGGCTGCTGTAGAAAAAAAGAAGAAAATATTTGTAACTCTTTTCTGTTGTCTTAATTGTGGTTCTAGAGGCTGGGAATTTATGAACGAATAAAATTACCATATAAGTACCTGGTAATTGAACTGTTTACCTTTCGTAGAAAGGTTGTAACCAAAAAAATTAGAAAGGTTGTGTTGATAAAGCGATGAATGTATACATGCAAAAAGAATTTAGTTGTTTTGAAAATATTATTGCAAGCTAGTTCTATATTTTTTGAGAATATAAGGATAAAGTTAATTGACAGTGCTATTGCATACATCTAATTTCTGCACTGATTTCATTTTAGTACGTTTGAAAAAGGCCAGTTTCAGGCCGATTGAATAGATTAAAACCATTTGACCGAGTTAAAGCTTAATGTTAACATATTTTTAAAAAATATTGTCACTGGCAATTCAAATGATATAGAAAAACAGATATTTCTGTTTTATTACAGATCTGTCTTCCAGTAACGAATTAATTATTTATTTATGAAATAAAATCTTATGGAGTCCCTAGTTACAATTCTAATCGGTCTCGCTAATTCTGCAATAAATTCTGATTTCGAAATGGACTTATTTCCTCTGTGTTTTCTTACATTAATAACGGTAGCAGTTTCTATTTAAAATGTTTCAAGGAACTTAATGAAACATTTTTCCATAAGTATTTCAAACTTTGTGAGAACTCTACATTCTTATGTTTGGTTAAAACATTAATTATTTCTTTAAAAAACAGTTCTTATAACGAAGCATAATTATATCCCCATAATTTCTAAATACTGGTATGTAATAAAAGAAGTGCAGCTGAGATACGTACAAGAATCTCATCCAAATACCTGTAGCCCTATTTTCATTTCATAGAAAATACAAGAAAAAAATGTGTATGTATCTTTTACGCTTTAAAACGCTTAGTTCCTCATAATAAGAAAATCATTTCATAAGTCATTCGGGTAATTTCGGTTTTAGCGAGAATAAACAAATTATTTAGACGGAAAAAATATCCAAGTCAATGGCATAATTTTCATTCCAATGTTTTCTTCCCTGATATCATCTTTCTCTGCCTGATTTTCCTGTCTTTATCTTTCTAAAGCATTTACTATTAATCCCTTTATTTTTATTTCTTTTGCATCCATAATACCATTCTATTTTGTAATCTTTTCTTATTAGTAAATTCTACCTTCCGTTATTTTATCCTTTTTTTGTAGTAATTGAACTGTTTGGTGAATCATTTCACAATGCTGAGCTTTCATGTGGAAAATTGCTTTGACAAATATAATTACTAATCAATTGAAATATTGCAGAAAGAATGCCGGGTTTTCATATGTTTTCATCAAAAATAACTAAATAAGTAAATAAGAGGGTGGCAGCAATGAAAAAAGAACGTTTGTTTCTTTGATTTTTTTTTCCAAAGAATTCCGTTTTGCTCGATTTTCTTCTGCCGCTGCGAGATTCTTTCAACAATAGAGTTTTATATTTTAGTAAAATTATTCCGTGAAAACATGAACTCTTCAAACCATTGGACCATGAATTATTTGTAGTCGTCTTTCAGAAAGCTTGGCAAACTGAACGACCCACAATTTCGTAAACTTCTGGTGGAATTCTTGGCTCGGCATTGTTCTGTCATATGAAGGAAATGACAGAAAAAAGATCTGTTTGACAAGAACATCTGCTGTAATTTCAGAGGAGGTCTTTCAACTGAGAGAACATTTATTTTCTGATCCGGGTTCTGGACTGCGATATGAGTTTCTTTAAAATGAAAAGGACTAGGCCGGTTGCTTAATGAATTGAGGCAATTTGAGTGACTTGGTTGGTGCTATTTTGTGCAGGTAGTTCGCCAATTAGTTTTGGTAAAGAGAAGAAGCGTGTATTTATCATTTTCACGATTTTCAATTCGTTTCATTCGCATACTAAGAATCGAAGCTGTCAGAATGAAATACATTTGAATCGATTGATGTTAAAAGGAGACTTCTGCATTCTCGGCGGAAATTACATTTTTATTTTCTTTTTTAATTTGATGAAAGTGAATGCATCTTTGGTGTAAAAACGGGGCTTCTTTCATTCACAGCCACGTTTTGGTAGAGCATCAAAGTTTCCATTTGATTTTAGAAGAAGGCTTCTTCTCAGAAGAGCCCTTTTAGCATCAATATAGTTCATGCTACCATAAAAAACGTTTATGTTGTCATCAAAAAAGTGCATTTTACTTCTGGTATCTTAATACAGCTATTTTAATTGTCACTTTGTCGTATATGAATTAAAAATGGACAAACCTCGAAAATTTGATGAATCTCCATACTTCAGACCTCCCTGAGTCTAAAAGGAATTTTCAGAATATGTTTATCTGCCAGTGAACATCATTCAAACATGGAATTAGCTAGACGAATGAAATTTGGTTTGTCGTCTACACAACAAAACTGTAGATTTGTCTAAAATTTTGGACCAAGTTCTTCAAAGGAAAATTTTATTTGAATGTCAGTAACGTGTGCATGTGAACGAAAAAACCCCCTCGGAAACGCGATGAATTAAATTGATGAAATTCGGCATCACTAGAACTGTAGATTTGGACCAAATTTTCCACCAAATCAGTCAAAGAATTTATTGTCTAACCAGTTTGTCGATTCGTGTGTATGGGGATGGAAGAACTTAAAAACACTGCAAACTAGAATAATGCATTCAATTATATGATTTTTACATGTGAATTGTAGATCTGTGACGAATTTTGTAAAAATTCCGTCCTAGGGTAATCTTTCTGTCTGTCCGTGTGTATTTGAGTTCACTAACTCGAAATCGCAGCTACCTAGATAAATGGAATTTATTATGTGGTCACGAAACCAGAATTGTAAATCTGTAAGAAATTTGGACCAAACTGGCCTACGGAAAGAGTTCCTGCTCCCCAAAAACATATTCTCTTCTCCATACAACGAAGCTAAATAGTAAACGCGCCATATTGTGGAAATATACGAGAAAATCAAATCAAGGAGAGAACATTCATGCTGGTTTCTGAAGTAAAAGGGTGAAAATAAATCATAAAAGTTTGCTACAGTAAATGAAATTAAAAAAAAACATAAGAAAGGCGCAGTTCGGGTCCGCGCCGTAGATTTTTCGTGAAAGCGTCGGGATAAAATCATAAAACAAGTGTTTCGTATTAATATATAATTTAATTATCAATCTCTTTAATACAATATTTACACATAGTGGTATAATGGTTGTAGAATAGATAAACTTGTGGTTTATCTATTCTGTAACTATTATACTACTTTGTGTAAATATTATATTAAAGAGATTGATAATTAAATTACATATTAATACGAAACACTGGTTTTATGATTTTATCCCAATGTTCTCACGAAAAATCTACGGCCCGTAATATTCAAATTTTAATACAATGTTTCTTTTACATATTGTCAAGCATGCTGTAAGTTTTCTACAATTCGAAAGAAAACTCTGCATGTTATAATAAAAATAAAAAACATTCGAAGTTTGAAATTTTCAATTTAATACCGATTTTTATCTATATTCTGATAAATATTTTTGTCTCACTTTAGGTCCTAGTAATACTCCTCAAGCTCTTTAAAATGGCACCAGAATCAACCTTCTAGCTAAACGCTTTTCCACGCTAAAATTATTTATAACCTTACATAAAGCTAATTCATAACAATCACGGTATGCGCCTACACTGGTACGATGATGTTACAGGCAAAACAAATACTATGCGAAAAACTCTTACAGATATTATCTATCCGTTGTGGGGCCAACCATTCTTTTCGCATTATTAGTCTCGTAGTTATTAGCGATTCAAATCTGACGGTATTTTGTCACACAAGAAAGTTCGACCCACTATCATTGTAACGAGCGGAAAGATGTTTTCACAATATATGAGAAAGTTAAACTGACTTCCGTGAGGTGCAGATTTTCTTTTTTTACTTTCCTAGAACGATTCAAAACATATAGTTCGCTTCACCAATGAAATGAGTTCAGTTCGAAAATTTAATTGCTATTGTTTCTGTCATCCCCATATGTGTTCACTATCTTCTCTCTCAGTGTTTGTGCATTATTACAGTTTTATTAAATTAGACCTACTTTCACATTTCATTTGTTTAGATAATCGAAACTTAATTGTGTTCGTGTATGGATAATGAAAACCATTATTTGCTTGATTTTCCAACAAATACTTCCTAATTACAAGTTGCTAAATATTTCAAGGGGGAATAAATCCATTTAATACACCATTAAAACAGGTTTAAGAAAATAGGGCAGAATAGAATTATACTAAACATAAATAGAATTATGGAGAGAATGAGTAGATTCGAAATATTTCATTATCGACTTTTTTTTCCTACATAATACGCATCACGAGTATCTTCACATAGTGTTTTAGTAAATGAAATATTAATCTTTCTTTTAGTTTTTTCTATTTTGTGAGTTTTTAAGGAATATTTCAACACTTCAGACGAAAACTAAATACTCTTATCTGTCGCATTTTATTATCCTTTACAATTCAAAAGTTATTCTTAAAGAGAAGCTATTACTATTAGAAAAACAAATTTAATAATAAAGACCTTTTTCTACTTTAGATCGAGGAAGTTATTTGCTTGCTTTTCTATGCAAAGAAAGCAAGTTTTTTTCTCTCTTCTTCCTCAAAACTTTATAAAAGAATGCTTTTGGCATCCTTTTTATAATAAATCCCCTTAAAATATTATTTCTTTAACATTTGGTCTTAAAATATGCTTTAATTAATTCTTTTAAAAAGCAGGAAAAGATAAAACACTAAATTAATAAATAATAGTTCAGTTAACTATTTTTAGAAGTTTCATTTGCAATGCAGAAATATCAGTTTAAAATGCTTTTAGAAATAATCGAACTTGACTTTTGATACTTCATTTTATAGCTGATTGATAGCTGTTATTTAAAACTTAAAGAAACCGTTTGAAAAAAAATCATGTTTATGTAATGATTTATGAACTAGATATATCAAGGATGGTTTTTTTCTTCCCCTCAAAATTAAGAGTTTTGAATCATATAATTTGTAAAGTCAGTGAAATGTATGTTCAAATTTCAGATTGCCTTCGACTTGTAAATTGCATTGATAAACTCTGCATTTGCATAGAAAGTATTTCCTAACGGTATATTTGAGACGCAACATTTAAGAGCTAGGGACACAATCGAGGCGTTTGAATTTCAATTTATTACTATTTGAAAGAACCTCTTTGGAAAAACCTTTAGCATTGAATGAAAGTGATAACGCCTAATTAAAATTCTGTCTTGTGCTACGTAAAATCGGTTGTGGGTGTGAATCGGTAGCTGTTCTTCCAGAATAGTATGACCGGTGACCAACTGTTTTAAGTAGGAAGGCTTGGCGAGCTCCGCCTATACGACGATTGATCACCTAATTTTATATGCGTCTTTAGGCCGAGAGCAGCAGGATACGGGATCTTAAAACTCGAGAACAAATACGCTTTTAATTGAATTTTTTTAAAACTAGCGTTTGTGTTAAAGTGACTATTTTATTTTTAATTGAAGTTCGACCATTTTGCTTCTTCTTTCCCTTTAAATAAGAAGAAGACAACTTCAACATTCTAATGTGAAATTATCTTCATTATTCTCAGTAAATAAAAAGAATAACGCGCTTTCTTTCAGAAAGATCTGACGTCAAGTTGGGGTAAAAGTAATTAAGGAGGTTTCTTTGACGATAAGGCATTTATATATTTATCAGCTTATTTTAATAATTCAAAAAGAGCAATGGTCTGCAACGTGCAGATTTTTGATGTTGTTTTGTATCGGGAGTTGCAAAAATAATAGAAAGAGGAAATAATACGATGTTTTAATAAAAGAAAGAGGAAATAAATCAAATGGATTTGATTAAATGAAATCAAAACATAACATTGAATCTGAATTTTTTATTCACCGAGTCATTGGGTGTAGTGTTTTCATTTTTAAACAAATAGAAATAAAACAATGGTTTCGTTTAATTTGAACATTTTAAAGAAATTCAACTTGTGGAGAATATGGTAAACTTCATTTTCTATGAAAAATGAAGGTATTTATTCAAAATTATTTTAGACAATTATAAAAGTCAATCCTGTATATAGGGATGAGGATTTTGTTTGTTATTTTATTGGTAATGTAGTCATACCTGGAGATTTGAGAAATTCCATTTTTGCCATTCAAAGTATAGTCACAATGAAATAAAGCAATTTGAAGAATGAAATTAGTAGCATCTTTTTTGTAAATATTGAGTCCTGTTTGTCTAATTTAAAGAAAAAGATGTCCGCCCATTGAAGGAAATTACATTTCAATACAAGAAAAATCTTAATTTCCCTTAAATGCTTTCAGATATATTCAAACAAATCAGTACCCAATAATGAATTTTAAAGACTTTTTGGAATAATTCACTTCGAGTGTGAATCTCATTATTTTTGCGTATTTTGTAAATCCACAACTCGTATATCACTTATTGAAAGTTTAGAACCTGAAAGATTTTCTCCCTTTCAGCTCCGGAAAAGAGAAAATTTGGTTATTTTCGCTCTTTCATAACTTGAATATTCGACGTATATATGCATAAAATAAAACACAAGAAAATGAATAAATGAAAGGTTTCCTATAAATCCTTTCAAAGTTGTAGAAGTAAAAACTCAAGATTAGAGTCTGTTTTGAAACTTCGCCCACTTATTCAGACAACTCATACTATCAGAATCATAATAACTTATAGAACTGATCGATTAAGCACATTTCGTCCACTTTAAATCCAGTTATGGGGAAAATAATTATTTCTTGAATGGTAAAGTAAATATTTCATGGTTATCATATTCTAAAAGTTCTTCTGTAGGGCAATTTGGCTTTTTTTAGAACGGACATCAAAACCAATTTAATTCTGAAACGTGCAAAATAAAATTCCGTCTGGTTGAATAGCAGTAATTTTCTCAGAAATGTCTGTTTTTAAACGAAAACAATATTTAAAATATGAACCACCATCAATCATAGAAATACAAGTCTACTTATTCTCACAAGAATAACAGAAACGCTATCGTACTTTTAACAAACTGTAATTACTAAAAGAATATCAACTAAAAATTTTATAGTTTAATATTAAATTTTAATGAACTAGTTTTAATCATAAAATTTTTAAATAATTCTTAAGAAATAAATTTACTATCAAATTTATTTTTTCATGTGAATGATTTCTTACAGAAGTAGCACTTAATCACTCACATAAGCTTTTATCACTTTCTAAGGCTGAAGTGCTGCAATTCTGAAGCAATCATTCAGCAGAGATTCGGAACACACCTATCTGAATATAATCTTTCTATCATTAAAAGAAATTGATGCGATATATTATCAACAAATGTAAATAAAATTGGCGGACACTTATAATTACATTACCGAATGATTTGCACAGAATAAATTCTGAGGTAAATGTCCTTCCTAGTCGTATAAGAAACTAATTTTATTAGTCCTTCAGGACAGGAAACCTAATAAGATTCCTTTGTATCTGTGTCACTAAAATGTATTCATGTCTTTTAACTCTTCCAATTCTAATAAAGAAAGAAAAGGAAGCAGGATATCTTTAACGTCAAACAAAATGCACCGTAATTTCTTGAGTCAAAATTTACGAGCTTTATAACTGGGATTAACCTGTATATCGAATAGATAATTAATCCAATAATACCGGGAAGAGCAGGAAAAGAAGAAACAAAAAATGAGTTTTGCAGTTTCACGACTTGCCTTTAGCCCTGCCGTAAAAGTGTAGAAGTAATTAAAACCGCAGGTGTAAAAGGCATGAAAGCAATTTTACAACTTCAATGCAGTAAAAGTTTGCCTTAAATTTATTGTGGAGATGCTATAAATTTGTGTGCAGATTTTTTTATGACTATGGGAAAGATTTATATTAAATTGATAGGGATCATTGGACTTGCATATTTTCATTTTTCTCCTTTGCAGATATTTAATGAGAAAATTTTATATCCAATCACTTAGTTACTTAATTTTTTTTTATCTCCATCAAAAATTCAGAACCTAAAAGGTAAAATTAGGGAAGGTTAATGGTGAATTACTCTTTCCTTGTAATTAAAGGAAAAAAAATATAAAAAGAAAGTTGATATAATGGAAATAACTAAATATTAAAATTAAATTTTTATTTATTATTTTTAGGGGAGAGAGGGGTACAATGGACCTAGGGGTACATTGGACTGCCCCTATTATTTATTTTATTTGCATTTTTGAATGTTCATATTTTGGCACATAGATGCCAGGTCTGTAGTGCTGAAAAAAACTTTAAACCCATGTACCTAAATGACAATTAAGCCATGTTATTTTTGACTGATGATTTGTAGTAGTTAATATTTTCAGTCAAGCATATTTTCTTTTCTGGATTAAAGAATTGTGATTCAGAAAACATTACTCTACACAATAAAACGGTAAGATAATATATTACTATATTTAATGCAGATAAAATAACTGATTATAATTTTTTTATATTTTTTTTATCAATTTGTTGTCAAAGTTCCACATGGGGTACAATGGACCATAGTCCATCCCCAGTTCTGTATCTCATACGCTTATGAAATTCTGACATTATATAAGAATAAGCAAATTCTTTTATTTTAATGAGTTAATTAACCACTGAATCATGTAGTGTACACATTTTTTAAGTGTAATCTATGTATTAACCCTAATTAGGCACCGAAGAATAGTAAGAAAGATTTTACGTTATTTGTTTGAGATTTTTTTTCTTCTAAAAATTTTATAAATATTCAGTAAATTTTTATTTCTTATATTATAGGTATATTAAGGAAAAATTAAATAAAATAATACGATTCTTTAAAAAAAATAATGCACCTATTAGAGTTTGCATCTATGGATATTATACATAAATTAAGTGTTAAATTATATAAAAATAATTAAAAAAAGAGGCTAATACTGTCCCATAAAAGCATTTCCATAGATGACCAATCTCTTGTAACTGTTCAAGATATTATGAGTCTTCCAGAAGCTACAATTTCACAAGAAAACAGGAGACTTTCAGTAGCACAAAAATATTTTAATGTGTTGTTTGCTAACTTTAATATTCGTTAATCTTGCATTATATGTATAAACTGAAGCCATGAATAAACAAATATGATACATTTTGTATTTTGTGCTATTAAAAAATGTACTGTACTTATATATTTTTAAAAATTTACTGGTGGTCTATAGTACCCCATGCTGTGGACCATTGTACACCGCCCTTGGGGTACAATGGTCCACTTTGTCACTAGTTACTAAAAAATAAATATTAAAAAAGTGTAGATAATTATGGATTTAGAGGGAGTGTAATATAAACCTTAATATGTAAAGAATATGCATGCATTTTTTCAAGCAAAAAAAAAAAAAGGTCTTTAAGGTCTTTTATAAAAGACGATCGAAATATCCTAAATTCCAAATAATTTGTAATTTCCGTTTACTTTAAAACAAATGTATGTGAATGATTTATAAACGGGTTGTATGTGTTTTAAGTTTGAGGGTCTTTTTTAATAATTTACAAACAATAACAGAGATAAATTATCTTTTGATCAACTTCGACGTCCATTCTTCCTAATTAACTTCCACTCCAGAATGTTATCAGACCAAATCTAGAAGTAATGATGATTGTTACAAATTTCGTAATTAGTTCTATTAACAATCAAGGCATATCTATTTATACTATCTAGATATCAATTTATCAAAACCGTTATTAATAGCAGTTCCAAGGCAACTGATACTGAATGTTGGTGTCGAAATAATACCTATTACTTAATAACTTTTGTAGTAATCTAGGTTAAACTTGTGAAAAACGATTATTTGTTATCTCTTATAGTGATTCTTTAAAAGCATGTGTTGTTTATGAAGTTCAACAAAACTCTGCATTACTAGTGTAGGATGCTTGAAAATGATAAATTTTTCAAAATGGATATGATGTTTTATTTTGAATTTTTTTCAGAGTTTTTCTTCTTTGGTGCTTTTCTATTCAAACTGTTTTCTGATACTTCTTTCAATTTGCGATAATTTAAGTATATCATAAGGTATTTTTTAGCTTTATTAATAATAGTGATTTGGTTCTGCTTCTTTGTGATAATGATCTTGCGATATTATGAAATGATCTGAAAAAGTTTCAGAATTATTCGAATTTCGCTTCAATGTTCAATTTAAAAGTAATTTGTGAATAATTTTCCTGAACGTTTTGCTTTCGTTAACAGGTTTATTTTATTAGTTTTAAAAAGATGAGATACCAAATGTTTTATAATAGACTATGATTTTTCACAAGAAGAAGAGAATAGAAAATAAATGAAAAAAAATGCTTTGATTTCATTGGTTTGAATATTTAACATTAACATCAGTTCTTATTTTTTATCGTATTTCAAAGTTTAGTATTAAGTTATTAAATCTCCTTTTAAGTCTGTCATTGTCTCATCATTGCTGCGTAGAAAAAATGACACTTATTTATTCAGTACTATTACTGAAAGTAATTTTGTGCTATAAATGCTAATTACAATTTCTTCTATACGCTGAATTTTTAAATTCTTCCGATAATACTTATGTAAATAAATGGATTTCAGAAGGATTCAGAAACGTGGATTTCAGATACAAATTTAAAATTACTAAATTCGTGGCATTTTAATGATAAAGAGGATCAATTTAATTTATCATTAAATAAAAAGCAAATATTTTTCATGAAAATATAGCTAAATTAATGAAAAGTATACGAAATTATGTTATTTTAAAAGGTATTAATTAACAAATTGAAATAATAAAAATAATGCATTATTTCGAATTAAAATCAATACTTTAAAAATAATATAATGTCGTATACATCATATATTACGAATTATAATATTTTTTTAAAAAGCGAAATGTTCCAGCAAATAAGTGTGATGTATTTGGAGGGTCCCTAATAAGCTTAATCGACCCTTATATATGTTAAATATTTTTTATATTTATATTAACATCTTAAAATATTTCATACATTAATGCTGTGGAACAATATTTAATGTATGAAATTGCTACTAAATTTAGGATTACATTTTCAAAATGTATCTTAATGTTTTTTTAAATTTAGTTACAGTAGAACCTCGGGAATCCAAATTAATTGGGGCTGACCTCTGTTCGGATTCCGGGAAATTCGGATTATTCGGGAATTTCGGTGATATATTCTTGATATACCATGTGCAGTAGAGTACTGACTCTGGGTGCTCTGTGAAGGCGTACCTAAAGAGCTAGCGGCGATTCGTACGGTACATTGGCAAACAAGTTGAGAATCAAAAGAAGACAACTGATTTTGTTTCTACTAATTGCAGTTCTGTATTCATTCTTAAAGACTAATTCAAAAACTTCTTTTAAATCGGGAATAAGCATTAGCTTCGTTTCTTCTTTCGTGATTGTTATTTTCCTTCATTTTTCAGTAAAATTTTTTCAGAAAATTTAAAAACGATATTCGGATAACGAAATTTCGGATTCCTGGGGTTCTACTGTACTTATACATTAGGATCCATTGTGTCTGTCTGAAAGTCTTTAGCGTCTTGTAAACAAGCTCGTTATGCTTCTCTGCTTCCTTGTGAAACCAAGTAGTCATGAGAAGTAAATTATTTTAATACAGCACTCATCTATCCTTCTATTTAATTAAACAAACATGTATTATTATAATTATTCTGGGAAATTTATTGAGTCAAATTTAAGTTTTTTATTTATTGTTTTAAAAATTAATATCGTTTTATAATTTAATATCTTTTGATTATTAAATATAAATTATTGCTTACCTGAAAAATATATAATTATGTCATAGCATGAGAGTGAGGGTGTGACACTAGCAGCATAAGATTTTGCACGGCATCGAGGATATCGTTCAATATCATGCAAGGTTTGAACAATATCTTTATACTTATAGAGAAGTTAAGAACTTAATTTTATCCAAGAATTCACCTTATGTGATAAAATCACAATCAGCATAAAAATCTATAGCAAAATTTGATGGTAAAAAAATTGAAAGAGAGAGAAAAAAAAGCTATCGAATATAGATCACATTTTCTCTACGTCGAAATAATTGTGATCGCACCCCACAAAATGTGGTAGAAGTTCACCAACGAAAAGTGATGTATCAAAAATCAATGTCCAATGTACGAAAATCTTCACAGAACACTGATTTTAAGTAAAGTAAAGAAAAACGACTATGTTCCACAAGAAACTTCGATCAGTTTGGCATTGTACTGCACTCGTCATCCTTGAAAAACGAACTTTCTCCAGAGTGCGGAAGATACGGATCATTGCATTTTCTGCACTGTTCGTGTCAGATCTCTCGCCTTCACAAGCAGGGAGTGAAAGGAGACGTTCATCCATTGCCAAAGAATGATTTATAAAGGAATGCTATCAGTTTAAACATTTCTATTTGGTCTTTCATGCACAGCTTTCATTCCTTCTTACAAGTCAGATAAACAACTCTTTTATTGGAGAAGATTGATTGTGATCTTGTTTATCTCTGTTCTCTACATTTGTTATCTAATTGAACCCATTAACAACTTTTGTTTAGAAGGAACAACTGATTGATAAGTTGATAAACCCTTGTTAAATTAAAACTTAAAATATACATAATACGTAAGATGCATGAAGGCTTTAAGGAAACAGTTTGGCAAGGTTAATTCTAAGTTTTCTCTTAGTAAACTTTTTGGTTTCAGGAACTAATTTAACTGCTTATACCAAATTTGATATAAATCCAATGACTTATTGTAATCGCAAACATGATGTATTGTTTCGCAAAAAGGCGTTTGTATTAAGTCAATCAAAATGTATGAAACTCGCAACAAGTTGAGAATATAGATATGGAATTTATTCAAAAATGACTAATTCAATTCAAAGTCATTCGTTTAATAATAATCATGTCAATATCATTTTAAAATCCCATCATACAAACTTAATTTTTAAAAAAACTAAGTGTGTATTCCCTATTGATATAATCATAAGGTATTGATTTTAACAATGTGATTCCATTTTATTTGTCAAAAACTGCATTACAAAAATCTCATCACATGCTAAATAGGCTACGTCTGGAATCAGAATTGAATGTCTTCTTTATTGGTTCGGATACAGATAGCTTAAATATATCAACATAAACGTACAGAATTACTTAAGGTATCCGAACACGTTGAAAAGTCGATTTTCGGCCAAAATTCTCATTTTTTAATTTTTGATGATTTGGATAGTTCATTCATTTACCTTTCTAAAACATATTTACTTTTGTCGGTGCGTTAATTAGAAGATGAGAAATTAATTGTTTTATAACAAACCGAAAACCGGAAGTGAGCGTTTAATTAACCGGAAGTTGTCATTTAAAAGACAGGATCCTGTCAAAAATTCTTTTAAACTGCATTTTTTCAAGTTAATATGATGTTAGTATATTTTTGGGATTTTTTTAAAGTTTAGATACTTAATTTCAGCGCGTGGCAGAACTAAAATTTGATTTTTCTCAAAGCTAGATGCTATGCATAATTTTCACACTTCAAACATGACAACTCAAGATATTATCGTTCGATTGTTCTGAAATTTTGTGAACACCTTCTACAAATGTGTCTCTATTGAATGTACTAGAATAATGTATATTGTAACAATATTTTTTTAATTATGGTCTTTTATCTGAAAAATGACAAAAAAATTTGCTGAAAATCTTATTATGATTGTTCGATTAGCTCTAAAATTTTTATTTATACAAAGAATGTTAAGATTCTAGTACAAGCACTAGTCCATAGTATTTAGTTTATTTTAGTATTAGATTTATTTGAATTATTACAAAAGTTTGACCTCTAGCATGTTTGAAGTTTTTGGGAATTTCCTATAAAAAGCAGCAGGAATTAAAGATTTTTGTAAATTTATAATAATTTATACTCAAAAATCATACTCTAATATTAATCTTTTTTAAATTCGAATCCAAAAAACATATTTTGGTGTTTCTATTCCACAATTTTAGAAAAAAGTGCTCCGAACGTGTTTGGATACCTTAAGTAGGAGTATTCAGTAGTGGGCATAAAGCAACTGTGAATTAATTGTCTGCTAATTCATCCAACTTTAGGAAGCCAAATGAAAAAGACGTCGCATTATCTCTTACAATTAATTTTTTTCAAATAATGTATACAATGTATACCAAAGCAAGCTCAGAACAACTTTTTTAGATTTTCTTCCAGGCCATTAATGCAAGTTTACTCATTTTGCGCATTTCCTACTCATCTTTTTTGCAATCTCGAAATAAAAAGACACGGTAAAGTCAAGGCTAGAGCTCTCCTACGCCCTTCCCTGATGTGCGAAAGGGTGTTTCTCATTTTTCCACGAGCAGCCAACGTTTGCGTCTATGGGAATTCCCAGTCGTTTATTAGAATTCTTTACCCCATCCTGCAATTTTAATGGGTGGCAATGTACATTTCACAGTTTGCATAACCTACATTACCTTGGCATTTTCAGACGTTCAGAAAAGATAAAATGTGTCCTCATCTTTTGTGCTACTTTTCTTTTTCTCAAGTTTTAAAAGAAATATTTCCTTGAGTAAGTTTAGTATGATAAATTAAAGCAATTACTTATTCTGAATGCGCTATCTTTCCTTTTAATAATAGAAAACACTTGTTTAACAAATATTTGTTATTTTGTAAAATTAAGTTGAAAGGTTTAATTTAGATTTATTGCGCAAGGATAATTATTTGGTCACGCTGTGTTAAACGTAAGCTAGTAAAATTAAAGAAAGATTGTAATAAACTGACATCCTTAAAATAACCAGTAAAGGCATAAGACAAAAATTTTAAAATTTTGACATTTTTATAATGAAAGGATAAAATTGAACAAGGAATGAAATGGTCTAAAGAAATTGTTTGAATTTGAGAATAAAATCCAATGATTTTTAAAAAATCGAAAAGGTAAACATGAGGGGCGACGATAAGTGTGGTCAATGTAAGTGAGACCGAGTTAAAAAAAAAAAAATCGTCTTTTTTTCCAACCGATTCAAAAGAAAATTGGTTACAGATCCACAATTAGAGTTAGAAGACCTCATACAATTTTTATTTATCTAGATCATTCCGTTTAGGAGTTATCGTCTTCAATTGCATGCGAATATGCAGACCGACAGACAGTCAATCCTTTGACAGATTTGGTTCAAAATTTGATATGGACCTACATTCCTGGTGATAAAACTGTGTACCAGAGTTTATCCATCTATCTATTTAAGTTTTTGAGTTATTGTGTTCATATGAATACGGACATAGAGCCAGGCATACTTCCCGTGTCCAGATTTCGTCCAAAAATTTATAGAAATCGACTAATTTTGGGTAAAGTCCATGTACCAAATTTCAACCATCTAGTTCTAACCGTTTTTTAAAGCTTTTATTCAACTTGAGTGTCTTGTCCTCAAATCCTGAGATCGATTTCTTACTCACTTCCAATCGAGCTACGGCTTTGAAATTTAGCACAGTGGTGGGTTTCCGGAGACAATACAATATTATGCAAAAAAATTTGCAATCTATACCTATTTTAAACCTAACAAAATGATATTAAAATTTTAGCCCTATATTTGGGAGATAAAGTTTGGTAGGTGGTAACCTCACGTTACGTAGGATTGTAACAACATCCGGCGCTGCTCTGATGAATGACGTAGTTCGTGTTTCTACGCGTCTTTGGTTTACTTTCTATTAGAATTCGCCAACAACCAGAAGCAGATTTTTTTTTACTTCGTGTGCGCCAAACGTTTCGCACTCAATGCAAAAAGAGGAAGTTGTGTAGATCGATTCTCTTTTTCTCTATTACATTGTTGATAATAATTGTAAGCTATCACGTAATATAGTACAGATTTATATTTCAGAAGGTTATGTCATTAAATCATTTTTAAAATGTAAATGTACATATGTATATAATAATTTTAATATGTGTTTTATATTGGAGAATTCAATAATTGAATTTGGTTTACTATACTTAACATGTCGTGTGTATTCGTGTCAGCCGTCACTAAAGAGCAGAAAATAAAATAAATAAAAAAAAATTTAAGGTATAGGATTTTATTCAAAATGCATTTTAAATGAGAAAATGCGTTTACACATTATAATTTCGTCAAAATGAACTCAAAAGTAAAAAAATATTTTTTTCTGATTACAATAAAATGCATGGTTCGAATAAAAGCGTGGGCGCCTTATATAGCACCTTATATTTTGTGCATATTTCCTTAAACAAATGGAATATTCCTAGGAGGTAAAGGCGCCCACGCTTTTATTCGAACCATGCATTTTATTGTAATCAGAAAAATAGTTTTTTACTTTTGAGTTCATTTTGACGAAATTATAATGTGTAAACGTATTTTCTCATTTTAAATGCATTTTGAATAAAAGCTTAGGCCTTAACATTTTTTATATTTATTTTATTGAGTTATCGTGTTTACAGAATCACACACAGACAGGCAGATATAATTCCAAAATTGTGTTTTTCGGACTGAGGTTTAAAACGTGGAGATACATCAAAATTTCGATTTCGAATTTTTTGATGATTAAAATACTTTACCTTTGTATACTTCGTATACGAAAAATTAAAAAGTGGACTTTCAGTAAGGATGTGTTTAATTGACCTAAAACAACTATAACGAAAACAAGTAGAAGCTGGTTCATCCAGCAAAAGATTATTATAGGTAAATCTTATGTCTTTCATGTGATAAGTCTGGTCAGAATGGTGTCACGCTTGCGGTTCATATCTTTTGAACAGTTCTCAATAACAGGCTTAATGTCTGTTATTAGACAAAGCTTAAATAAAGTGATTTTTGAAATAAACTAGAGAGGTATGAATGGAACGTTGAATCATTTTATTTATTTTGATCGCATTCCCTGTCCTCCCAAAAATAAAAATGTTGGAACACAAGTTTAATAAAATAGATTAGTATTATGCTGAATTTAAAATCACTTTACGTGTTTCTATTTATGTATCTTAAATCTCAAATAGTTTCAAGGAATCAAAAAGCAGGAATTGAAAAAGTTTGTACTTTATAGAATTCTAACCATCTATATTAGTAATTCTTACCATCTAGTTAGAATTCTATAAAATACAAACTATTATATAATAAAAGGTAGAATTTCAAGTAAATTCTATCTTTCTGGCCTACAGTTATAGATCAATTTTCATTCTTAAAACCAATTTTTAGAAAATAATATTTTTTTAAAAAATTGGCTTTGTCAATCATTTCAAATTTTCATATTTCTTTTTGCTCCCAGAGGTAGGGACCCCATAAGTAGAGAGAAAAACTTGCAACTATATTCCTGATGGGAAAGCTATATTCCTGAGGGTGTTCTTACTTGTTAATAAATTAAGATTAATCGGTGTAAAAACGGGCGGACATATGCCGCTTCTCTATAAGATTTTAACAAATGAAAGCTGTAACAAGATATACTTTTATATTTGTCTGTTTTTTATACAGATAAAAGTGCTCTGAAAAATTCTACTATTACTACGACTTTTCCCATGCAAAGAAAATTCTTGTTTTTCGCTTCAAAAAAATTTCAGCATATGAAAACTTGTGGTGCACAAAGAAACGTGCGATATCATGTAAACCCTTGAAAAAAATTCCCCGTTTCTTTTTAACTGAAGGAAATATACACATAAAATGAAGTCTGCCAATTTACGGCGCATTGTTATGGCGCGAGGTTATAACTACCTTACGAGCAAGGGCAGATTTACACATTTTTATGCCCTAGGTCCAAGTACATAATTCTATGCCCACTCCCACCGTCCAAAAGTTGTTTAACACGTGGTTTATACTCAATGTGTGCTCGAGAAACAAAAAATGCTTCTTGCCTGTAACTGAGCAAGATAACGCTGATTGTAGAGATGGGTTTAATGCACTGTAAAAAAAATCCCGTAAAATTTACGGTTTTAAACTGGCAGCTGGGTTGGTTGTGCAAAACCCTAAAAGTTACGAAGTAAATCCGTAGGTACAACGGTTTTTTACCGTATGAAATTAAGTTTTCTCCGTAAAAATTAAGTCATCGAAGTAAGTGACGTCATCGACTGAGTTGAGTTGTTTTTCTCCCTCTGTTTGAGTTGAGTTGAAATGTGCTGATGTGTATTATCAATTAGGAATATTAATTAATCAAGGCTTAATTATTAATTTCAATTAGTTTAATTAATGTCATTTTTAATTGAACTTACTTGGACGATTTCGATGCAAAATGGTGACAAAACTTCTAACTCCTCCGAGCCGGGAATCGAAACCGCGTTCTTAGAAATAAAAGGCAGTCCCTCTAACCACTAGACCACCAGAGACTTCTCAAAAATGAAGTAAAAATAATCTATTTGAGTTTTAAAGTCACTATAGCTCTAATGGCGCCACCTAGTGGTGTAAAAATCAAATATTGAAAGAACACGCATTTTAAGGTTAGCTTTCATGAGTGACAACAGGTTACTGCAACATGTGTAAACAACAGCGGAGATGGAACCCTATTAAAAACATGAAATGAATGCAATAAAATTACATTTAAGAAAAGGGAAAGTTATCGTACGGAAAGCAGTACCGTATGACGAAAAATAGAATTTGAACTGACGGTTTTAAACCGTTTATAGCTGGAGCGGAAAACGGTGAAAAACCGTTTTGTTAACAAAACAGCTTTAAACCGTCAAATATACGGAAAAAGTCCCGGGAAAAAACGAATATTTTTTACAGTGTGTATAGGGATATAAATTTAAAAAGCAAAGCTTTAAGTGGCCTTTTCAAAATAGTACTGAAATTTATTTGAAATTTTCGATATTTGTTAATTTGGTTGTTATTCCTTCTGTATATTACTCTCCCTCTAACTTGCTGCGCCCTATGCTATGACCTAGATTGGCCCTATGGGAAATTCGGCCCTGCTTACGAGTTAATTTATAAATGAAGCTAATTGGTAGATCCTTCCTTTCGGTATGAAGCTAGATTTATGACTAATATGTTAATACAATGTTAACAGACAATCTTAATTATGTTAAATAAATAATGGAATATCCCTACAATCCTGCAATTTAAGTAGCAGAGCTAAGTTTTGACCTCATTGCCACCAAAAAAGAAATCTTCCATGGACTCCAAATATTCGTTTCGACGAAAAAATAAAAAAAAAAATGAAGTATCGGTAGACCATAAGAGTTAAAAAAAAAATGACTCGATTATTCGATAAATTTTATCGATATACTTGCGCAACTAGACATTTAAAGACAAGCTTTAGGGCATACGGACTAGGCTAACAGACGTTTTTACAGACTCAAGTCACTTCCAGCTAGTGAGACAGCAATAAACTCTAATAAAACTAATAAGAAACACTAAAAAAAATAAATATTTTGTTTAGTTATATTAACACAATACATAAGCGGCTTTAGAATGAATTTCAAGGGCCTTTGCAAATTATATGTATTCTAAACCTACTAAATTATATGTATCACTTGAAAAAAATCATTGTTAACTTTCTCCTCTCGGAGAGAATTATTTGGTTCATGTCTCACAGTAAGATCACCTTTGATTGCAGGCTTATAACTTTCTTTTCAAAGAAATCGCAGGTTGTTGCAGAAACTGATGCAGTTTGTCTTCCAGGAAGGAGTGTGTTTTTGTGTGTGATTGTTGAGTGTGGTTTTGCAAATGTGTTTGATAAACAAATTCGAAGGAAGACTCTAGAGATGTATTTCTACAGAACTGTAAAAGACTCGATGAATTATTTTAAGACTTCTCTTATGTCAAAAAGTATTGCTAAGTTAAGAATAATCATTCAGCGTCATTTCGTCTCAAGTGCCGGCCTGTTTTAAACTATTTTTTAAAGTGCTTATGATAAACAAAGAAATAGAAAGTTTTGATTTCCGCAATTTATATTAATACAAGTATGAAAACAATTATAAAAAGCAAAATAAGATACTTTGTTGGAAAAGTTCATACATTTAATACATTGCTAGACAGGCCCGTTTCTAGAGACAAAGCCGCTATCGTGCCATTTAATTTCAGCCCCCCCCCGCACTCTATAATACCTTCAATCGTTTTCTAAACCAGTTTTTTTTAGTGTCAAAATAAACGAAAGAAAAATTTCTTTGCAGGTAGAAGAAAACTTGATTTATGCATTTGAACGAATCGTAGGCAAGTTTAATTAATTCGTCAGTAAAATTCCAAATGTAAAATGAGTGACGATTATAGACTTAATTTTCTTGAAAAAGACGTTGCCTTATATTCTCGCAAATAAAAAATTTAGCAAAACTCTATTTCTTCACATCATACCTGTTATAGATATTTATAAGATAACAAAATATGAATATGCATAATATAGTGAAACAATTTTAAAAGTAAAGTTTTTTATTAAGTATTACACCTTTCATGATTTTTCCATAAAATAAAATATTAAATTAAAATTGCACTTGCCTTGCTTTCTCACTTGCAAGTTCGTCAATAATGCCTTCTAAGTTAATTTCTTTTGACAAATCTTTCTCTATTGCAATTAAACCCTAGTTATTCAATCTCTGTTGGCACATCGACGATCGAAACTTCTTTCACCTGTTGCAATTTTGGTTGACAGAGTTAAATATATTCTTAAGAATAAATTAAATTAGATTAAGAACAATAATGCAGAAAAGTTGGAAAATGATGAAAATAAATTATTTGCTTCAATAAATTCCAAGTTTTTAAAGGATCAGTAATATTATTATTAATGATTTTGTACATCATTAATTCATTATGTAAGTCATCACCATCACCCCAGAAATTGAATCTCCATTAGAAGATTCTACGGAAATATTAAAATCTGAATTACGAATTTTTTAAGTCATCTTCGGATATATTCCGAAATTCAATTAGAATTAGTTGCATTCATTTAAAGAGTCAACCTTTGTTGAATGGAATTCTAAGCAGCATCCATAATTGTGAGGTAAAATTGAACATTAAATAATAATTTTGGGTTTTCGGGTCTCTTTATCAGTGCATTCATGATCGAAAAGACGAACTTTCTGTGCCTTTAGAAGTGACGTTCTACGTTAATATCAAGATTAGTCGCTAATGCTACGGCATCATTAACGTATTTGCTAAAGGCCACATCAGATCTAGCTGAATTTAAGAAATTTATAATTTTATCGAGAAGCTTGATGAATTTAGTAGTTGTTGAGCATTATTAATATTTTTAGAGATATCATCCCATATCAAAATTGAACAAATAAACTTAAAAGTGGACACTTAGCGCAGTAAAGAATTTACTGAAACTTAATTTTTTATACCTCGGGAGTAATTATTATTTCTGTTATTAAAACTATTATTTCTTTTATTTTAATGTCAAAATCTACTGGTGATTTCTACCTGTGTGTATTTACAAAACTTTCAGCGATCACTCGCTCTTCTATTTTTATCATGATTATGTATTTAATACAGAATAACTGCATTTGGTTTCTTGTGCAAAGTAACTATAGCGAACTCAACGAAACAGCGAAATACAACAAAATAGGTGCAAAAATAGAGAAATAATAGTTTGAACTCGCCATCATCGAAATTAAATTTTTCTGACGGTACCGAAGTAGTAGTATTTCTCACTATGATCCTCTGCTGATTCAAAACAGGAATGCCGCTTTTTTTCCCATCATTTTCTTTGAAACTCGGAAATAGTAAAAATCTCTCCAATAAGGTTTCAAGCCATTCTGTTCAAAAGTATATCTCTGTGCATACCCTCATATGCATAGTACGGGAGAGTGGGGCACCTTGAGCATAGGGACACCTTGATCCATCGGCATTTATTCTTTTATTTTTATTTTCTCACACTAGATATTACCATAGTACTATCAACTAGAACTAAATAGATGATTCATGCAAAGCATTGTTTATTTCCCTTGCTTGCTGCCATTGTAGAAGGTTGTTTTTAAAATCCACATATGAGAGTAAAATTTTACAGGTAAAATAACAGTTTATTTTCACTTTGATGAATGTGCTTTTAATTAGTTTCTTTTACTGAACAGATTGTAATGTCCCAGATGATTATTTGCATCATAGTTTTAAATGTAAGTCTTGCACCATAACTGTGTGAAAGTAAATATTTCAAAATGGCGGCGAATGCGGCACATTGAACCACGAAAAACGGGGCAGTTAGAACCTATGTTCAATCTGCCCCATTAGTAAAGTTATGTTTTGTTTAATGTATGGAAGATAATAATATTTATTTATTTATTTGATTTATGAATTTTACATTTCAAGACAGACATATATATAGCCTATTTGATTTAAATATCAAATAAAAACAATAATAATGAATTGAAATATAAAAACATTAAATTTTAAGTCAGTTTAATTTAGATAAATTTAAATTTTTAATTTAAATAACAAACCAAAAATTAAAAAATGCTCAAATAAATATGATGTTTACACAGTTTAAAAATGTTATTAATTTTTCATTATTAAATGTGTAAGAGTAGGCTAGTGTTTCAATTAGAATAAAAAATAATAAGCCATTTTTTCGTCATTAACTTTGCTTTTATTCATACAAGGGACTTTTATATTAATTATTCAAGAATAAATAAACTTTGGATTCTAAACAGAAAACCCATTATTATGTTGGAAAAATAATTAATCTAACAAGAGAAGATGACAAAGTTGATATATATGAAGTTGATTTTTATAGACAATATAAACTGACTGGAAAATCTTTTAAACCAGACGTGGAAGATAAAAGTTACATAAGCAGAAATAACATTGTGATGTGCCTTCGGAAACCAACGACAACTACTTCCACTAAGAGGGTTCGATCGATGTTGCATTTCAGTGTTGACATTAATCATTACAATTGTCAGTATATGTGTTCCTAAGTGTCCAGTGAAAGTGTTCAATGTCAATCCTAAGTGGCCAGTGGAAAGGCATTTATCACTTTTGTTAGTTTGTAGTGATATTTCACATGGGTTTAACCTACCCCTCCTGGAGGTTCAAACTACCCCACCCAAAGGGGCACATTGATCTATTTGATATAATATTTTAAAAGTTAGTTTTCTCTATTTTCTTGATGCAGTAATTAATAGTATTTCTGGCTTTCATTTACTGATATAATAAAGTTTTTTTTAGAACATAATTTTTTTTGTATTTTACATTAGTTTTGAATGCACATGCAATAATATCTAAAACCTGTTCAAGGTGCCCCACTCTCCCCTACTATTGTCCAGTCATTGCTTACCATTTCTACAACAATGCAACTATTATCTAATACCATCTCCACCCCCAAACACATAAATCTGAGAAAACGCGTGAGGGAGTTCCTTATTTCACACATTTGGGTATGGACCAAAATTTTATTTGTCCCCCCCCCCTTTTATTATTTTTGCAGTAGGAGCTGAGCGAGTCCGATTTTGACGACATTGGTCATCTTTACTATTAGTTTTAAGGCAGTAAAATGCAGCTGCAAAAAGTGGTCATTCATGACCATGCCCCTTCTCCATACCTCGCCTAAAGATAACAATCAGCATACAGCATGAAGAGGATGCTACCCCCTCTTCCGACTTGTACGGAAGGTTTTATGTTTTTTTTTTATTATTATTTCGCTTATTTGTAAAGAAAAGCTTCAGAAAACCGGCTTCAGTTTTTTTCGAATTTATTCCTCAGTTCGAGACAAGCGGCATAATAGCAAGCATACGTCTCAAACTTCGTTTTTCTAAACCTAAATCTAATTTCCGAAAAACGGCTGGACTTAAAAATGATTTAATCCTTTGCTTCTTCGCCCTTAGAGATCTTACTTGAATAAAATTAAATCTGAAGTAAACAGAATTCTCTGAATAATTTCGTGTAATTTAGAAATACTTGGGTAATTTTTAAGAAATTGAGGAAGGAAGTTGGCAGAGGCGGCCGCCTCCCGGCAGAAACGGGCCTTGTTGCTAGGAAAAAAGAACTTAAGACAAGTTATTTGTTTTTAAAAAAAATGGCTTCCTTTCTAATTTGTTAGGTTTAGAGGGTTTAATTACACATTAATCATATATACACACAGAAATGAGTTTATCAATTCGCTATACCTTACATTTTGGAGCATTCTTCGAAATACTCCATACAGTTTTAGACGAACATTTCAAATTGTTAAGAAAGGTTTCAAAATCCATTCAGTAATTGAGTGTTTGGTTTAACTGAGCAACATCAACAACTCATTTTTAACTTTTACTTTCTTACTATATGCACAATGCAGAAAGAAAGAGTTTGCTTTGTTAAGTTCTTTAAAAAAAATGAAAAAGAAAGCTTCAGTGATATTAGCATTCGTTCAAATCACACGACCATTCAAGGAAACTGAAAGATTGATGGTTTCGTCTGTGTTCTTATTTCTTCAGAATCAATTCGAAATGTCCCCATTAAAAAATATAACAAAGAACCCTTGAAAGAATCTGTAAGAGCGTCCCTTCCCCTCCAGAATGGAAACGTGTTCCATTTGTTGTTCCGAGACGGGGCGTGACCCTCTTAATACATCACTCTTGCTGTTGAGATCGACCTAGGGTGGCAACCCAGAGGGGGGTCGCAGCCAAATTCCCTGCCGGTTTACCTGCAGGAAGGAAAGAGAGCGCGCGATCCACCAAAAAATCCCACTTGAAAAAGCTGTTCCTTTTCCGTTCTCAAGGTCAACAACCACCGCCAGCTGCCAAACAGCCAGCGGTTTCTGCAACAAATTCTGTCCTGTCTCGTCGCTGAAGCAAGAGCATTTGTTTTCCGAAGGGGTGTCTCTCTTTCATTAGAGTGTGTTTATTGCATCGCATAAATCAGACAGCTAATTGAGAAACATAATAGGCAATTCTCTGTGATCGGGAGCCGTGCCCCCGTGGTTCTTCAGACCTGGTCGATGCCGTCGAGTGTTATTAAAGATCGGTTCGTGAAGATGCTACGCGAGAAAGATTCGATCCTCGGATTAGGTAACAATGTAACCAGCTACTTTAGAACTCCTCTTGAGCATTTCAGAAGGGATTATTATCTTAACACAAGAGCCTACCCTAACAGTCTTGTTTTT
>BGPR01001403.1:66188-116409 GCA_013235015.1 Araneus ventricosus
TAAATAAATACAAATTAAACGGAAGACAAGGAAAAAATATGAAAAATGAAATTTTAAGCGGTAAAATATTCAAACTTTATAAATAATATTTATTAATGTTGTATTAAATAAACATTCTAAAAATACAGTCATATTATTAAATATTTATTCCTTTTTAATCATTTGATGATAATGTTCAATGATGTCTCTTTTGTGATATTGTTAATCATTTTTTATGCTCAGATATCTTATAAGCAGTCTTAAAACAAGTTCTTAAAAAATCGACGATTTGTCGACACATTTTTATTGCTTATTGCAAGTGGAGAAGAATTTACCGTGAGCATTCAAAACAAAGCATTATACATGTAAAATAAAAATTAAACATCTTCTCACATCATTAAGCTTGCTAGCACTTTTGTTTTCCTCTGAACAAAATAAGATATAGGATGTAGTTTAAAAATCATTGACCTAGATAGTACATTTCAGATGCTATCTTTGTATGCAGATCAACAATTTTGATTTCAATGCCGTCGTCTTTCTTTCTTTTGAGAACGATGTTGTTAGAAGCTGTGTGAAGCCATTGTTCAGCGGGATTGATTATATCTCTAAATAACGAAACGGGTTACTATACAATTGAAAACAGAGCTTTAAACATTTCAATTTAAAAATTTTGTTATCGTCAACACATCTGATTTGTAGACTTCGGAATGTTTTGAAAGAAAACCTAAAACCAAGTTTTTTTAAACGCTTTTAAAATAAAGTTTCTTGACAAAAGGGTCTAATAAGAAGTTCAATGATCTTAAAATCATAATAAAATAAATCTTTTTGGCAGACACTATGCAAAATATATATTATGCAATTCAAAATATTCAAATTATTTTGACTATTTAGCTATGTAGTTGTTATTTATAAGAACGAAATAAGTAAACTTTTTTAAATATCACTATTTCAAGATTAAATTGCTTGCAGTGCAACTCAAAACTTATTTAGTATATTCTGAATTATTTCCCTGTAATGGAATTCAAGTTTTGGCTTGTGCAAACTCATTTGTGATTTCTTCTAAAATCCGAAAAAGAAAAAACCCACCAACTTATAAAGATACACATCAGACGTATTATTGATTTATTAATTCAAGAGAAAACATCGTCTTCCGTTGCTGATTGATTTGTTTGCTGAATACCTCCGACAAACAGCTAGTTCAGCGTCAAGATGTAAACATCTTATCTTCCTTTAAAAGAGGTTGATACCTGTAAAAGATAGATACAATCCAATCTTATTATTAGAATTATCTGCCAACGCCCTTTTACCAATCAGAATCTATCTGACCAATAGACCATTTAACAAGTTTCTTATCAGTGTTAAATGGAAGATAATTAATAATTGAATCAAAAGGATTGAAAACATGAGCCCGTTTAGAACAGATTACTTTTTGTACTCATACGAAATCTCATTCACAAGATTTTGTTTCTTGTTCATGTTGTGTCAAAAATTTTGGTTTGAAACAAATTATCCATGATAGATTTAAAATGAAATGATTTATATCAGTTAAAAACCATAGCCGAAATGTTTCTTTTATTTGTTCTTTGTTAAATGTTATTGAAATGAGAAAGTTCTTCCTTTTTACTTTCTCGTATACGAAGTATACAAAAAGAAAGTATTGTAATCGTCAAAAAATTCGAACTCGAGATTTTGACGAATCTCCACGTTTTAGACCTCCCTGAGTCCGAAAAACACAATTTTGGAATTATGTCTGTCTGTGAACACGATAACTCGAAAACTATTAGAGCTACGGGGATGAAATTTGGTATGTGGTCTTTAAACATAATTTGTAGGTTTCTATCAACTTTTGGACAAAATCCGTCAACGGGAAGTCTGTCTGTCTGTATGTTCGAGGTCATGCGAACGCTATAACTCAAAAACTTGAAAAGCCAGATGGATAAAATTTGGTACACAGTTTTATCGTCATGAATGTATGTCCGTATAAAATTTTGGGCCAAATCCGTCAACGGGCTGTCTGTCTGTCGGTCTGTATAATAGCATACTTGTTCTACTCCATGCGCATACGTAAATGCCTGTGCAAAGAAGGGATACTCCGAAACTTGGCAGTTTGCCAAAAACCAATTCTGCGGCGAGATTTTGTAAGGCAGCAAACATTTAGGGCGTCTCGTTTTACTTGCGTATTGAAAGCAATCTTTGCGCATGCGCAAGCTATTCTGTTTTCTTCTCCGCTCACGGAACTCGCATTGCTAGAGTTTGATAAAAAAATAAATATTGCGAAGTTTTAATACATACGTATCTTTTTGAATATGATTCTTCACCTCAATATTTTACTATCACTATAATTAACAATCTTCTGATAGTCATGGCATTCTGGGTTACAGTTGGTTCGAACTTTTTATCAACGCAGAGGGAAGGGAAATGACAAATATTTGAAAAGTATACGAGAAAGTTTAGGGGAGGCCACTCCCGCTGGTTTGAAACGTTTTTATCTTTAGCTTTCCGTATGTCCAATTTTGCATAATCAACAAGGGTGAACAAGCAAATTTGAACTTTTAAATTTATTATTGATTATAACATTTAAATTCTCTTATGGTGTGAAATTTATGAACTGTACAGTATATTTTCTATCGGACAAAATAGTTTTTAATCTAATAATTATGTACGTTCATTTTTATTACATTTTATTATAATTATTTTAGAGAATTATTAGGGACGTCAAGAATTATTAGAGAATTATAAAAAGTTTCTTTTTTAAAAAAATGTCAGATTACAGGCTTAGTATGGCTGTTTTGTTTCTTTATGCATTCTGTTCTATACTTATCCAAGCTGAAATAAATTAAAACTGCATTCTGTCTTTCTAAAATATTTTTAAAAAATCATAATAATGATATCCAGCCAGCAATACTTAACTGCAATATTTCGTCTGATACTGTAGAATTAATCTATAACCTTCATTTTTTGGCAGGCGAAAATATTTAGTCTTAGAAGAAAATCACTTTGACATAACCGAGTTCAAGTGTTTTAAGTTTAATGGCGTTCTTTCATTAGCAAGAGGTCATATTTCCCCTCTTCGCTTTTCTAAATAGTCAACATACGATTTAAAACCTAACTATTAACCAAACTAATTGAAAAGAATAACGAGTTTTCTGCTTAAAAACATTTTATGAGGCGTTTTCAAACGACGAATCCACTTACTGTTATTGACTTTAAAGCATTAATCTTTGTCTTATGTTATTACGGAGAACATATAAATCTTTTTTTTCATTTAGCAGTTTCATCAGTGTCAAATGATAAGCAGTTTACCGAACTGCTTTGTTGAAAAGCGTGAATTCATCAAGAGGAAAGCCTATCTCAAACACTCCAGGCAGTGCAAAAATAAAAGAATCATTTGTGCACTAAGAGGATTTAAAAAAGAAAATAAAGAAGAAGCTAACTAAAATACTATCGCACGTTTCCACAAGATCAGAAGAAACACTTTTCTTGCACAAGATGTTAAATGCGAGGGTAGTTCATCAGACTCCCATCAGTTTCATTCCGCTTTTTTCTTGCTGTGCTCGAAATTGGTCCAGAAAACACCTGCAGGCCTAATCTGAGAAACGGATTCATTAATAACGTCCAGAATAACCACTACCACACAGCTATTATCCAGTCTGGCCGCGCATGGCCTTGTCCACAGAGCCGTCGGACTTACCTGTTTCACCACTGCTGCAGAAAAATCTCCCCACCCTGTCTCAGATCGACGTCTGTGCTTTTTATCTTCCGTCCCCCCTCTCTCTTTCTTGTTTTCCTCGTAAAGTTCTGCAATCCACAATTTAGATTTTAATCCTCGCCATTGCAGGTAAATTGTGATGGCTGCACAATCGGAGGAGAGCGCTTGGTGAGTTTCTTTTATCAACATGCTCGGGCACTGGCAGTGTCACAGGTAGGAGACACGACATACGACGCACATTTATCACTTGGATGACCTTCTTAGAAAAAAAAAGGGAGAAGGCTGTCGAAAAGAATGTGTTCCAGGTAGACAGCTTAATGGACAGAGTAAATAGCATCTGTTTGTTTACGTTGCAGTTCCGTGTTCAAGTGGTATAAAGAGCTAATTTTTCACCGAAGACAGCAGCAACAAAAAGTTGGAAAAATGTTTAAGAGGAGTTGAATAACCGTTCTACCTTTTGCAAATTGATTAAGATAGCATTATAATTGCTAGAAACATTTTTCAGTGTCATTTTACTACATGCTCGCGGGCAGTAAGTACATTTTCTTACGCGTAGAAAAAAATTTCAACACCTCACATTTATCACTTTAATGATGTCCGTTGTCATAGTCTTTAAAAGGATTTGATATGTAACAAAATCTGAAAAATCCTGAACAAGAGTGAAATGAACTAAAGTATCTTTTGATGGAACACATCTGAGTACGTTACGAAACAACCAGAAAATTTTGAAAAGGGATTAGATTTTTTATATCTATGATTTTATGTAGATTATGACAACAGTATAACAGAAAGAAAGTTTCTCTGGAATTTTGTTTATGCTCAGAAACACGCGACGTGTTTTGCAAGGCAAGTAACAGTGTATATTTATCGCTTAGATGTTGTCGTTAGAGAAATAACAGGAAGTCCGTCGAATGGCATGTTTTCTAAATAAATGGATATTAATGTGTAGAATAAATAATAGCTCTTTATTTTGTGGCTCATTATTCAAATGATGTAACATATTAATTTTTAGCACGAAATGTAAGAAAAGTACTAGATTTCAATCGTTACTATTTTAAATAATGAGAATGACGCCACGTATGACAAAAATTCCTTGTCGTTTCTTTTCGCGTTTTATATTTATCTATTTATCATCACGTCTATAGTTTCTGTCAACAACGTGATCAAGTATAATTTCTTCATAAAAAAGGGATGAAAACCTAATAGATAAATAGAGATATGAAGGATATAAGAGACAGGAAGTAAGATTTTCTTCATTTAAGAGGGATAAAAAAAAATGTATAATAGGTTAATGTGGGATTAGGTGATAATTTTACGACGTAAGGGTAAGGAATGTTTATGAATTCGATGAATGAATTAATACATAATGTAAATACACTACTTCGAGATTCTGTGTTTGTATTAGAGTTGTGTACCGTTTCGATTCTTCGAAGCTGGACGAGCCAATGCCTGCAAACTCGTCCCCCTCTCCTCTTTCACTTACTGTTCAGCAACGGATTCCGAGACTATCACTTTTGGGCGATTTTACACCGGAAAGGGGTGTCAGGCAATGAGTTACATGAGCGCATTTCCGGAGTTCTTTGTTAGATCACGCTCAGTAAAATGTAAACATCACCCTTCCATTTTTGACTTTCCCCCCTATTTTGATGGAAATAACTCCTCCTGACGCATGCGCAAAAGCGGGAGGGTTTCCGAATCCGTTGCTAAACCTTGGCCGGAATTGTAATACTTTCAAATTGAGTACATTAGCCCTAATCTTTTACTATCAGTCCTTTTTTTATACAAATTTCTTTCTGAAAACTCTTAAAATTAAGAAAACAAGAGTGGGTAGTATGTAAAAGGTTTATAAATCCTATGCTATTGGTCATAATTATCTCATGTAGCTAAACGCATTAGTTACGATTTAAATCTAATAAAAATAATTATAATAGCAGTCCTTCCAATCTGACGCATTAATTTTTTTTCTTTAACTTAGTATTTAGATCTAACTTTATATTTCGCTAATCTTCTTAATATAAAACATAATATCCAAGTCTTACAATTTACTTAAAAAATGGTGGTGAAATTGGAAGAAAATTACGAAATGAAACGTTCAA
Source organism: Araneus ventricosus (assembly GCA_013235015.1). Taxonomy (NCBI): domain Eukaryota; kingdom Metazoa; phylum Arthropoda; class Arachnida; order Araneae; family Araneidae; genus Araneus; species Araneus ventricosus. Next base: position 71,973 of record BGPR01001403.1, read on the forward strand.
AATAAATTAATATTAAATTTTAAAAATCAGATTTTAATCCGTATTGTCGTAAGAAAATTTTTCAGCAACTTAATAGGTTAGAGAAAACTTCTTGACTTGCGTTTCCCAACATATTTGAACACAGTCAACTAGTTTGTCGGACAAGTCACATTTATCACTCTCCGACGCCTTTGGGAAGATGGGGGGAGGAACAGGAAAGTCATCGAAAGGAATGCGTTGTAAGTAGATGACTTAATGCACAGTGTAAATAGTATATATTTGCTCTGTGGTTCTGCACTCGAATGGTATAATGGGCTTAAATCTCATCTGGAAAAATGAGCAGTAGGCTAGTCCATTACACGCTGATAATGGACTGGATTACTGCCCATAATAGACAGTCTGCTGTCAGGGAAAGGAAAGGAAAAAAGAAGAGGGAGGGGAATAGAATCGTATACAAATCACATAACGAGGTACGAAAGAGAGAGAAAGCAAAATTCGTCGCTAGTACTCGAATAGGTTTTTTTCTTCGTTATTTATGGCTTTTAAAACTAGCGAGGAAATTTAAGCTTAATGAAATACAATATTTTTTTTATCAAAAATTATGCAGGTGTGAGATAAATTAAATACAATATTCTTTTTCTTGGCATTTTTTAAATTAAAAAGTGAAATTTGTATTTTCTACAACTCTGCTTAACTGTCTTTCCGCATTCAAATGTGTAATTTAAGTATTATCCACTTCAGAGGTTTATGTGGTCCAACCTCGATAACCTATCATACTAGATGCAGAGAATGAGACGTTATAACGGTATGGTGGTTATCAATATTAATATAATTAGGCGTGGTTATGTAAGCGGCGGCAAAAAAGTCCAAAATACGCACTTCGAAATTTAGCAGATTTCGCAAAAGATTACAGAAAAATACTAATGCCGTATTTTGCAAAATTAATTATTGCCTTACAACTAGCCTGTCGTACAAATGATCGAGTTTGCTGAAATTTATCTCACAAAGTACACATATTTAATACAGTTTGCAATGACTAACTCGAAATCCATAAAATAGTTGTTAGTTTTTCATTCTAGATCTACGTCTGAGTGACAGGGATTTTTAAAAAGCATCGATAAACATGCGTTGATAGTTTAACAAGGCTTTTAAGTGCAATGAATAACTTTTACTACCAAATTAACCCAAATTACTAAAATAATTTCATATGTTAGCTAAATTTTCAATGACTCCTATATTTAATAAAGTAAAATTTAGTACGATCGTAAAGAGGGAAGATTTTTTAATTGTTAAATTGAATTATAAATATAAACAAAGAGGTTTGATAATTGGTTTACTTTATGAAAATTGGTAAAATGCAGATGGTGTTAAAATTTAAAGAAAAAAAAGAAGATCAAGAACAATAAATAAATAAAAAAGTAAATGGGAAAAAAAAAGATGACAAATAATAAATTAAAAAAAATAAGAAATGGAAAAAAGTTTTATGAAACTGACCTATATAACGTATTTATCTAAGAATATTTACTTAAAAGTACCGTTATTCTCCTTTTAGTAGTATTTTTCACATAAGAGTTTGATGAAAAGAAATGCGTAAAAAGAAATTTCGAGGAAAATTTGTAATAATTTACTAAACATATCCTATTTAGAATTATTCTTTTCTCTGTCAAAATTTTATTTTTCATTAAAAGTTTTAAAATCGGATTTTTTTAACGCAAATAAAATTAACTTTAATTTACGTTGGTTTAACAGATGTTTCAAAAGCTATTCTTCATGGAAAATAATGTTCAATATAACACAATTACAATGTGTTATTAATAATAATTGAAATATATTTATTAATGTATTTACCTAGAGTGAAAAATAAAGGTAGAGACGGCAAATAAAGGCATCTAGAAATCTTTATCTCTTTAAAATGAAAACTTTTTGTTCCTAATTGAAAGAAAGAAAGCCAAGAATGCTGGTACCGCCATACAATTTCCGACTTCCAGATCGGTCATTTCAGATAGTTACAATGAAATGTTTCACGTTTTCGGGATAAAGGAGTTGAAGCCGTAATAACAGGTGACCGTGCAATATCAGTTTTTGTATTTGGTGAAATATTTTTCGAGATAAATATAATCCTTTAGTTCTTGTGCTCTATGAGATATTTTTGGAGATAATCTTAGGTTTAAGCAGAGCTATATTGTTGTGTCAATCAGTTTTCTTCGTAGTTTTTTACGTTTATAATGTACTACTTTTTCATTGCGTAAACTTTTCAAGATATTATTTTCGGAGTTTTGAACTTAAAATGAGAATATAAAAAGGTTTAAGTTCAGAAGACTAGTGAAATTTTGCTACAATGAGAGGAGTGTTTTGGTATTGAAAGCATTTAGTTTGAAAAAATTCTTTTATATAGTAATAAACTTTTAAAATTAATTTTTAATGTGTAAAAATTGCTCGCATGTAAAAAAAATTCACTTCTGATAAGGCTATTATTTTTATTTTAATATGCTGAAATTTCTTTAGAAAATTACTGATTTTTGAATAAGTTGTATTTGGAACTTCATTGCTTACCTGCGCTTATTTATTTTTTGCCTGTGTATTAGATTTTAACCGAAACATTATTAAGTAAAAACTTTCTTAAATGAACATCAATATTTAAAAGCTAAACCGCATAGAATATGCGTTCATCAAGCCTAATAGTAACTTCAAAACCTTTGTATTTTCACGAGTGACAATCTATAAAATTATGACATCATTCGTTGCATGAAAACAAAAATTTTTCTTACATTACTTAATAAGTATTAAAAAAAGGCAACTACTATTTTCCCATATGAGAGACTACTTGGCGTTTGTAATATACATATAAAACACTTTACAGTATAATTTTTTTTATCAATTGAAATATCTGCATGATTTTAAAATTAATATAAAAGCTCAAAATTCAATGCAAACAATTTAGGAGACTTGACAGGTTATGATTTATGCAGTAATGGGAAAGTAATACGGTCAATGTTCGAACTACTCTAAAATCCCTGTACAAATAAATGGAATGTCGAATATTCGTGAGGCCATTTATTACGATATCATTAATCTCAAATATCGAACAGGTTGGAAGACTGCCTTGAAATAAATTCTTCAGTAAATTGCTGACAACAGGGAAGTGAAATCTTCGTTTGTTCATCTATCTAGTAGGCGAGAACAATAGTCTTGAAAGTAGCTAATATTAAAGAAATCAAGACGCTTGTATATTGAAAGAAATTGATAATTATTAATTGTGGAATATGAAGCAATGCTAGTGTCAGTAAATTTGCCACTTTGTTCTGCTTTTATTAATCAAATCAGTTAATTTGGAAAACTGATAAAAGATTGTTTCCCTTTTACGAATATCGGGGGAAAAACACGTTTTTTCTTATAATTTTATACATTTTAATCACAGTTTGTTTTGTCTGACTGTTAGAAGTTTTATTTAAACGAGGCATTTGATGTCATACATTTTATGGTTTGATCATCGTCGCTATGAGTTTTTATGCCTAGTTTTTATTTGCATCACTCTTTTCTGATCTAATATTACTTTGTCTTGAATTCTAACAATGCTTTTATGCTATATGTAAACGCTATAACTGAATTTTATTTTTAAACCAGCGGAAGTGGTCTCCCCTAAACTTTCTCGCATACTTTCTAACAAAGAAGTCCCACCCGAGACACTCCCCACCGCCTAAAAATTGTGGAGCGCCGCGAGCGTTATTGATATTGTCTTCGCAGAACGCTGCAATACGAAAGGGTCAAGAATGCAAGCGAGATAAAATTCGCCAAGTTGGTAAAATAGCGTCAAAAAGGAGCCAAGTTTACGAAGGTCGTGTGCCGCTAAACACTAAGGCTCGTATTTTTGCGGCATAGTAAGATAAAGAAAAGGGAATATACAATTTGAACGCCTTTTATGTAACCGATTTAAACGAAAGTGAACACAAGTCTATAATCAAGGTTAGAAGACAACATAGCAAATTTCATTTATCTAAATCGTTGCGTTTAAGAGTTATAGCGTTTACAAGCATGGGATTATACAGACCGACAGACAGTCAATCCTTTGATGGATTCAGTTCAAAATTTGATACGGATCTACAATTCGGATAATAAAACTGTGTACCAATTTTTATCTCTCTCTACCTATGTAGATTTTGAGTTATCGTGTTCACATGAACACGGACGGACAGACTTCCCGTGGAGGGATTTTGCCCAAAATTTGAAAGAAACCTACAAATTATGTGTAAAGATCACATAGCGAATTTCATCCCTGTAGCTTTAACAGTTTTTGAGTTATCGTGTTCACAGACAGACAGACATAATTCCAAAATTGTGTTTTTCGGACTCAAGGAGGTCTAAAACGTGGAGATACATTAAAATCCCGCGTTCGAATTTTTTGACGATTACAATACTTTCTCTTTGTATACTTCATATATACGAGAAAGTATAAAAGCAAATTTGTAGCTAAAGGTGTTTATTTCGAGAGCATTAATAAATGGGCATTTTTTTCTTCCCTTTGCTTATAATGAGAGACTATATTTTCCAATTATCGTCAAAGATCCAATGCTTTGAAAAAAAAATGGTTTTTGTTGTAGTATTCATATCTACTTTGTAAAATATAACAGAAATAAGTGACTCCTTCTAACCACTGTATGCTAAACAGTCTGACGCACAGTTAGTTGTGTTTCAATTTGAAAAACACAGAAATTTCGAAAAATGGGGGCTTTATTTTCAATTAACTCCATGTTATAAAATAAGCAACATCTTACTTAAAGATGTTGTTTATTCTTTTCAAAAAATCTTCGTATGTGGAAGAATTCTTTCTAATTCCATAAAAATGTTTTCCAAGGTAAGTCTGAAATCTTCGTATTAAACATCCTCAGCTGAAAGCGAACAGCAGGAATGCTGATCACTTGGTAGGTTTTCTTTCCTTGTGAAGGTTCCTGAGTTTTGAAGAAGATCAAAATAATTTTTTTCCCGGTCTTCTTATCTGTTGCTCGTTCAAGCACGAAAAACGTGGGTGCGTTCGGCATGCTAAGCACCCTGAACGAGTTTCGACGCTCAGCTATGCAGCGTCGTAGAGGATGCTAACCAGGAATCACAGCTGGATCACGATGGAAGACAATGCTGAAAGAAAAATGTCATCTAGATAAGTTATGCTACAGTGGAAAGCGAAAACTTACTTTCAAGACGTGAATGGTTTTAATAAATCCTGTGCATTTTCACTACATGTAGAGCTCGTTAGTAGTTATAAACATCCCAGCTTTTCATGTATATCGGAAAGAAATATTTTCCCTCAGGACCCAGGGGCGTAGCTACCGGGGGGAGGAAATGGGGGTATAAATGCCCTTCGCACCAGCCTCAGGTGGCATCATGGTGACAAATATTAGTACGTTTATTGCCATTTTTAAAGCAAAATATAATGATTAGGCGACAAAATAACACCATGTCCCGGGCGCCATTTGCTCTTGTTAAGCCACTGGTGGAAGGCGAGATCATATTATACCCCAGACGCCACTTAACATCGCTACGCCACTGTCAGGATATCTTTTATCGCAAAATTATTTTGTTATGATGTTCTCTAATATACAAATTACCTTTAATTTCTGCTGTTCTTGGTCTGCTGGTGATCTGTTTCACAAAGTGCACAAAAAGAAGAAAAAAGGATATAGGCAATTTCCGAATTTAAAAAAATTAAATTTTTATATTAATCTAGTAAGGTATTGATTTATCATTATTTATTAATTAATAATTAATTTCAACTATAACTGAATTTTAATTGCTTAACGTAAAAATCTGTGAGCCTAACCACTAGTCTCTTAGAATGTCCTGAAAACTTGTCAGAAAAGCATGCTTTACCAGTGCATTCAAATAGTTCTGTTTTAAACATGCATTTGCTTCTTGATATAGAGGAAAAGAGAGAATTTTCTCAAAGGGTTTACTTGAATTTTATACCGTTTTGCGAAATTCATCCTTTTACAGATGATGGTCTGTTGACTTCTACTAATAGGTTTGAAAAACAGTCTTTGAGATCTCGAAATGTTTTCATTTTTTAAAAAATTAAAGGATTCATTGGACTGTGGAAAATGCTTTTACGCGTATCAAATTCTTTAACCTTAAATTCCTTAATTCTGCTTGTTTAAAAATAAATAATCATCAAAGTTCATATCAATCTTTCGAGTTATTCGTCAGATAATAAATGCTACCTCACTGCCCCTGGGTTTGGTCATCTTAGCACGAGGACACTCTTTGTGACCTAATCTTAAATAACTCTGACTAGAGCAATTTATGCGAGTTGCGCTCCATGTATGGTTGCCTCGAAAAGTGAAACATTCGCCTTCAAAATACATCGGACATTTCGTATTCATGAATAACTTTCATTTGTTGGCACAACAAAGTAACGTGTTTTAACATTCTTCTCAATGCAACTTGCAACACGTCAAAATAACTTAAAGAGCACATTTATCGAGACTAGTGAGGGAAAAGCTTTAATTTCCATTCTTAACCATCATTCAGCCCTCTCCACACGAAAAAAAAATGTAGAATTACCCCCAACAGCTTACAAGTTGTCTATCAAGTTGACGGGTAAATTGAGCACTTAAATATGCTCCCCTATTTAACGCCACGGCGCGACCAGGACAACGAAATATCCGAGAGATCTATATAGAAGGAATTAATTCCTCAGGCTACAGACCCCACCAACGTTGCCATCATAGTTCCAACTATTTTATGTAGTGTAAAGGTTACCGCATTAATAAATCATTAATAGCAATCTCAGAGAACAAGAAAAACCAGAACTGGAAAAGAAGAAAAAGAAAATGTGACTTCATTTCTCCAATCAAAGTGTTCATGGTATGCACTTACTTGTGCAATCGCGCTTTCTGATTGAACACCGCGTGCATCAGGTGTTCAGTTGTTTCCATCCTGCTACTCATTATTTATTTTGATCCAGCATGATAAGGCAGTCATGCTCGTCTGGAAAGGGTGCGAGATCTGTTCGAATTTTGTATTGAGACCTTTGTTCCGGGTACAAAATGAGAGCTTACAAGTATCGAAAAGGAAATGTTAACCTCTTTCACCTTGGCTCCCGGGTTGGAAAGAAGGGTTATTAGTGTTGTCTTTGGAGATGGTTAACTGTGGGCCCACTAGGCTTGCCTTCTGCTTTTGCAATCGCTGGAACCGCCTAGTTTAGGTTTCTTTCATAAACTTACTGAGAATGGAATGAGAATTATTTTGAATACAATGGGTGATAAATTATTTAGAAATTAGAAATAACTTCCGATTCTCGAGTTTTGAGAAAAGATCGATGATTGAGATTCAGTGACGAAATCGCAAACTGCTTATTGGAACATCTTTATTATAATATGCAAAAATGGAAAAATAAAATTGATGCAGTTCTTCTTATTATTATTCTGCAGTTAGGTATTAGATGGTCATGGGTGTGGTTATTTTTATATGGTTCTCTTTTTCAGAATTATTTTTGCTCTTTTGTAGCATTTTTTTTCAATCTAATCTTAATTTTTTTCATATTGTTTACTTTTGTTTCTATTTCAATTTTTTGAATTTATCTCTTCAGTCAGTTTTCATAATCTAATTCCTCCTTTTGCTGGCAATAAATTAAAAAGTTTATGTGTGATAACATCGCGAATTCTGTACCTGACGGATTCTAGTAAAGTTTCATTTTGTTGCTTTAAAAAAAAGTTATGCGTGTTTTTGTCCTAGAGATCAACTGAAAAAAAATAAATAAATGGATTGTGTGGATATGTAACTAGAAAATAACTCATTTCGATATTGGCTTTAATTTTTTAAAAATTATATTTTTAGTAATACATAGATTTTTTTCATTTTTTTAAGAATGAAAAAATTATATCAGTGCATTTTGGAAAAAATCTGTCGCACTGTCATTTTAACGATATAATTTTAAAAGGTAATGAATTTTGAAACAACAGTGTCGTATATTTTTCTAATACAGAGAAAATAATTAGTTTTCTTTCAAAATTGAATTCACATTTTTCTTCTCTGTTTCATATCATTCAACTCTTTATCCATAAAATGTCTTTTTGGAAAATCCATGTTTTCGCAGATATATGGATATGAAAACAAGGATTTACAATTCTTAATAAATTTTTCTGTTATATTTTGACAATAAAAAAGAAATCAAAATTTTTATTGCGGTCACTCTAGGTGACAAACAAAGTTGCGGTTAAAATTTTTCCTTTTTCTTCATTCCCCCCCCCCCCCAAGGTTTTGTGGTTATTCTTAGAATCTCATGAAGTCTTACTTTCCTAGAAAAGCGTTTTGCATCTCGGCTACATCACAAATGCCAATTCAGAAATTACTTTCGATAGTTCAAAGATCCAAGTTCACAAAAGTAATCAAAAAGTTCATTCGACCCAGATTAAGCTGGTGAAGGAAGTAATAAATGCTTTGAAATTTTTTAATGATGCGTTTGATATTTTGTTGTAATACTGATCTGACAGCCAGTTGAACATGATTAATATGTTACAACTTTGTGAATTTTACACCGACTATTTAGAAACCGAACATTGCTTTCTTCAAGATGCTATTATTTCAAACAGCAAATTTTAAATTACTTTTCTAAAATATTGAGATTGTTTTGCAATAAAATTTCTATCATTACTGTGTTTTTGGTACGTTGAAAATGTTTTCGTCCTCATCGGACAATTGGAATTAACGGCAAAGCGGGCTTCTGAAAAAAGAATTTTCTGAGCACTATTTATATAATTTACTCACATAGTTTTGAAAGTTTGTAAAACTAAATTCTTTAATGCCACCGACTAACTCCGTAACGTGGTTGAGAAAATAGCTTTTTTATTTTACTCACCTCTCCTACAAATGGCCCATGCTTAAAATCATCCATCATTCTTTCGCTGTAAATTAAAAAAGAAACTAGATCGTCCTTTTCAAGAGATTATTAATTTTTAATGTTCTACCTTTGAAAACTTCGCCCACGTTACAACCTGCCGACAATCTAGTCTAAACTCGACCTTGTTCCTGGAAGCTTACAACACAGTTCTCAGTTTGAAAGATCATTCGAAGATCAAAGCTTGACATGTCCATGAAAGGATGAAACATTTTTTGTGCATCTTTTGAAGCACGAAACTCAACACGTCAAACATTAATATTCATTGGTTTTAAACGCTGAAATTCGAAGCCAGTAAAATATAGAAAAGAATCAGATAAGAGGGTAATTACGCTGTTTTAAGTATCCTTTCGGTACCTTAATGACTAGAGATTTTTTTGCTCCTTTTTTAATCATAAAAAAATTACACCATGATGAGTCAATGAGTCTATTTAAGATCATTACTTATTCCTCTGGCTTCCATTTTAAGTAAAAAATGCGAGGGACATAAAAAAAAATCTTTTAAAGTATCCCAAATACGTTCCTCTAAGATAACCTACAACGTTATAGGTAATATGTTTTATGAATAGCATTCAAATACATTTATTTTTATTTAACAGTTTTGTTTTTCCGAAAAGATTCAGCCTTCAAACTATTTTAACAAAGTATTTTTTATGTAATAAATTAACATCTTAACCGTTGAGTCCGTGCATCATACAGGCATCGAATTATTGTATTTTTCAACTTTTAAGATTAAAGCAAGCCATTCATATACGTTATAATTCTATTAAAAAACGTGGAATCCATAAACAAATAATTTGTTCAATTGACTTCTAGTTCAATTTCTAAAATTGGGGTATCATTTAATTAGATATTAGAAAATATAAACAATTTAGGGGTTAACAATAATAATTATTTGTAGGCAAAGCATGTTAGATAATTACCTGTATGAGAGGCTACGTGGCATCATTTATCGTGAAATGCCAGTAATCATTAAATTTTACTACCAGAATTAATAAATGTGCACCATTTTTGAATCTATATAATTAAGAAAAATAATATAAGTTCAATGTGATCTATTTCATTTTCTCTTTTTTACTCTAAGTGGATGATTTGTTTTCTTTTAATATAAGTTATAAGCTAGCATTTTTAAGTGTGTTGTATATCTAAAAGTTTGGGAGGTACTGTTTTACTCTTATAGGCGATCCTTGATTATTAAACAGTAATTAAACTCAAAATGCCTTTTAAATCAGAAAACTTAATCGCTTTACCTTAAAAACAATTTTGAAATGTAAGCAAATGTTGGTTGATGCGTAGGCAAAACGTGCTGTGTGTTAGACTATAGCTTCATAACCATCTGAAGATAACTTTTCAGAGAGATGATTAAGCTATATTAAAATACTCTGTTGCATTAATTTCTCAAAGAGACGCTTAGAAACTGAAACAAAATAAAAAACTTGTGCAAATTTTCATTCGAGACATTAGCTACGAAATTTTTAGAAAGCCTTTTCACGAATGATGTCTTAAAGTAATCCTACACTTTATCTCGTAATTACATTGAATTACAGGAGAAGTAATAAACTCTTGAACACTTAGCAAAACATCTTTCGCAAGAACATTTGTTTCGAGAGTATTATTACTTTCTTTGTTAGACCAATTAATCTTCTTTCAGTGTCAAGAAGTCTTCTTGAACGTCGCTTTGAAATTAAAACAGTTTTCTCACTGTCTGTGAGTGGGTTTGATGAATAGAAAAGTGCAAAATGCACGTGGTTAATTGAAAGAAATTGGATGGCGAAGGGGTCATCATTAAATCATTTGTAGATGTATGATTGATACTCTTAACATCTCAAAATCTGTAATAACAGTCTTACTCTCCGAAGCAGTCAATCCTTAGAAAATGTGATAAATATTTCGTTTCAAGCGCTTCAGAAAGAAACTCGAGAGATAAGAGAAAAAGAAGGCTTCAGGTCTGAAACTAATACCAGCCGTTAAGAAATAATTTAATTTAGAAAAGGAAATAAAAATGTGCGAAGACTAAAATATTAGCCCACTCAATAAAACTAAGACAAATCATATCGTAGTCTTTCTTCTCATTTGCAACTTCGTTATCTAGTTAATCTACTTTCCTAATCCGTGCGTTTTAAAATTGACATCTATGTATACTTTTTTTAAAAAAGCAATTTAGCAAACTTCGGACTACAAACATGTGACTAATTCCTTTGAAATTTCTGTTTGTTAATTTTAACAATAAAGGTCATTCGATGTGAATTGTCATTTGACAGAATGGTTGTCTGACGGAATTTATGGTTGCACCGAGACGTGCCAGAAAAGAATTTACTTATATAATCGCAAGGAACTTACAATGCAATCCTATGTGTATAATAATATAAAATATTGCAAAAGACAACATATATGGGTAGGTGCTACAGTAAATAAACACCTATGGTTGATGTAAACACATATATCAGTACTTCAGAAACACATTGGATGAACAAATCATTGTTTTAGAGAGGGAAACTCGAAGCACTTTTTCGAGCTGTAAAACATTTTATGGTCCCATTATCTTTCAAAAAATTTGTCAGATACCAAAATTGAAAGGGAAAAAAATAATAACAACATGACGTCTTAATTATGGATCTCAGGATATTTTCTAGACAATTTTTGCTTAAAAATATTATAGAATATAAAAGAAACAAGAATTGTGATAGTTTTCGCGACCTCCACTTGGATTGCCGCCCATAGTTTAGGGAGCTCTGACTTAGAGCAAGGCTTCTGTAACTTAGGATCAAAGTCATTCGTATATGAAGGTAAAAGTGGGGGGCAAAACGTTTATAGACATCTAAAAGTAGACGGGAGTATAGGGGGTAGACAGCAAAATTTTAAAGCTTAGTTACAAAATTAGCTAGATTTCCCGGACACTATTGCTTTTCTTTTATATAATTCCTAACTTTAGGCAGCTAAAATGAAATAAGAATGTAATTTTTCCTGCAAAAAGTGGGGTGATTGCCCCCTTCTCATCTCCCGACTCACGGCCATTGTTGGAGAATGATATGAAACATATGTATAGAGTAATAATCAAGATTAGTAGAAAGAAATTGAATTTAATACAATTATTTGGTAAGTTTAAATTAAATGTCTGCTAAAAAAGTTTCTTAAATTTTTTTTGCCTAATGATGCTATAGAATTTGACAGATCGCTTCAAAACTTTCACAATTTCTACCCAAAGTTACAAAAATCTAATAATCCCAGGCCGGATATTTAAATAGCCAAAGTAGGCAACTGACTTTTGGCCCCACAACTTTAGAGGGACCCGAGGCCTCGAGATATTTTTTGCTATACTTTCAGAATAATTTAAGTTTGTATTTTCATTTAATTTACAAAGGCATGTAATCGAACTTATTCAAATTAAAATCATGTATCGTTTAAATTTTGAAATATTATCCTAACAACATTCCTAATTAATTACCTTTTGTAAGTTTCATATTATGTTGTTCTATAAATTAAAAAAATACGTTGTTTTCTAATTTCAAAAAATGTCCGATCCTAAAATTAAATAGTATTTAGATTGTGTTAAAACATTTTTGTCCCCTTTCTTACTATTTTGTATAAAATTACTTCTAAATTTTAATTTTGTATTTTTTTTATACGCAATATACTGAAATCAACTCTCTTGGAAGTGATCCGCAATCATATGTTTTACTATTTCAGTTGGTCAAAATTTACAACTTAACACTTCTTATATAGAGATTAAATTAAGATCAATACAAAAGTAATTGTCTTTGGAAGTTGGGAAGGGAAAAGGGAGGGGGCGTCGATATTTACATTTCCTAAGAATCCCCAGAGGGCTTAATCCGGCCCTGAATAATCTACAATTTTACTCACGCATTTTTATGAACAAAGTATGTTTCTTTTATAAAGCAAAATTCAGTTCGCCATCTGAAATCAATATCAGCATACAGATCACGATGAAAAGAAAGCAGAGTTCAAAGAGTCAATAAGAATATCACTGGAACAAGCTCTGTCTTCTCGAGCGTTTTCTATCGCATAAAGCATCAGTGTTATACTTAGAAACTATTGTTTGCTTGTGCTTTTTGGAACAATGACGCAAAGATGAACACGAACCTAAATATAGTCTTTGAATTCTGGATTTTGCGGTTCAATGAGTGATGGTGAGAAATTGAACTGAAGATCCTTTATTATTGTGAGCTTTACGCATTCTTGGATGTCTATGATGGTTAACTGCTTCGGTACGTGATAGCAATGAACTACACGCGGCAGCTGCTTCATTTGGAACTGACACGTGAAAGCTATGAGGAAACGAGCAAAACTTGCAGCTGAAATCGTTGTTTCTTTTATAAAATGGATGTAATTTTGAGAGGAAGCAGTTGAAAAGTGGATGCTTGCATAATCCTTTCATGGCTTACGTAAACAGTGAGCAGGTAAAAAAATACCTTCACTTTTATTTTTCAGTTTACTCATTCTTTATTGATCTTAAATCTGAATTATCATAGTAATTTTTTTTAAATGAATGAAAATGAATAAATTAAATGGAGCAGAACTTCAAGCGAAATGTTAGTTATTTAAAAGACAATTCTCTGCCAGTTTAAGAGAACAACTCCTGGTAACAATTATGTCAATAAGGGAAGTTTTCTGATCTAAATTTATGCTAGACTATGTCTTCGTGATTCCATAACTTTAGACTATCAGAACTATCAGAGCAACTTTAGACTATCAGAAAAGTTTCTTTTGAGTCTAAAATCATTGAGGTGATAAAATTTTATACTCAGAAGTACTTAATTTTAAAGATAATTTTTTCCAAAAGAGGCTGCATTATCTGAATATCTCTTTTTTTCGATAGAATTTATTAGAGTTGTTTTTCTTTTTGCTTCATCTCTTGAATAAAATTTCTAGTTTTCGCCAACATTTCTTATTACCTCAAAGAAAGCCCTTTTGGCAACGAATAATAGCAATTTGATTTGATTACTAAAATACTGTTTCATGTTTGTTAGCGCCCTTTATGACAAGCACGCAAATTACAAACCGGATTTTATTCAACTTTGAAAATCCGTTCTGTCAAACAACAGAGAAATAATATAACTGATAATTTTAATAATTATTGTCACTTATTTTTTCAAAGAGATTAGAAATGATTTAATGTTGTAAGCATTTGAAGTAGAATTTCTTTTATAATTTCTATAAAATCTAACCCCAAAAATGGTTCGCTGAAATAGACCACGAAATTGGCGCTTGAGAAGCAGTTTAGCTCAACATTTATAACCCAAGTCTGCTCTGAAGTTGAAGTGAGGTGGTCGGTTGTATCAGACAACTATTGATTAACTTGATGAACGTGGACGCATCACAATTACCGTCAACATACTAACATGATAGATCGAGTGTAATTAAACGTCTCTTGCAGAAGTAGTGTATTTTCTTATCAACCGGTACAGCGAGAACCTCCTGACGGAAATGTGGGCTGACACCTTGCGAGGCTTCAAATTCCATTCATAAATGCTAAATTTGCGCTTCATTTGATGGATGTGCCTATCATCATGCGAATTTGATGGAAAAATGTTATATGCATGAAAATTTGAGACATATTATTAGGCCTTTAAGTTATATTAATGTGGTGCATGTTATATCATTAAAATTCTAGCCATCAATAGTCAGTTTCAAATAAATAAATGTCAACTATTTCTCTTAAACGAATTCGACCAGGCTATTTTTATTTATACGGAAGGCCCTATTAATTTCATTTTTGAATATAAATTATTTTTACAAAATATGTAGACGATGGAATTTCTATTTTAAAATAGCTCTTAAATGAGGTGCATGTTGTGACACGGATACGTCACAACATCATTATGCTTTATAGGGATTTGACAATGAAATCTGAGCTTTAAAAATATTTTAATGAGCAAAAATGCACTGCCATCTAACGTATTTAAAGAACCATCATTAAAAATCTCTAAAGCATCTGTTTAATCAGCGGAAAGATGTAAAAATAAATCTTATCTCTAGAAGTTTTATTTCCTTTTCTACCAATTTTTAATGTTAAGCTTTAAAATACTAAATAATGGTAGGAATTATCGTCAAAAAAGTGAATTACAGGACTACACATTCAATAAATATAGATTTTAAGCGGTGTTCAAAAACCGATTTGAATATTTTTTGTCGGCATATGCAGGGCCAAAGAGGAAAGAGAAAAAAAGAAACAATGAATGCAGTACTTGAATTTTAAAGAAAAAGATAGGGTGTTCTTTTCAAAGAATCCGATGGAACACACATCGCGTTCGATATGCCCTGAAGGTATGCCCAAGAAAAGCACTCGCCAATTAGAACGCTGAAGTTCTTGAATGAATGCTTATTGCCGTGCTTTTTTCTAAGCCTTTTTCCACTCTGAATGGGAGTCTACCCCTTGATTAAAACACTAACACTTTGGACAGAAGATTTTAATCACCAAACACATTTGACGGACAAAAGAGAACATTAAGAAGTTGTTATCATTTCGGCTTAAGCTATCAGGACAGGAAAAGGGAAAAAAAAAGGGTAGCTTGAAGCGAGTGTAATTACCTCTAGTGTGAGTTGCAGTAAGTCTTTTTTTAGGGAGTTATTATCCCAAATGGATGTTTTCCACTAAGAGGTAGTTCTTTGAAAATATAATAGTACAAGTTCGTATAGAACTTTTACAAATTGCATTTTGAAAGTTTTCTTTCTTCAATTGCTGCTGTTTGGTATTTACGAAATCTGCTTGGATTAGTTTTTTGAAACGCTTTAAATATAATTCCTGTAGAGAGTAAATGGTCAGCAATCAAGTACGCACTTGACACCGAAGCATTAAACATGAATATCCCGATAATATTAGAAGCATATTAATAACTATTTTTACAACAGCGAAAGGTACTGTTGTAAATAATGAAAAAAAATATGTTTAAAAGTTTGTTAAAAGTGGGGGGGGGGAATTGCACAGCTAAATTGGTATGATTAAAAAGATACTTTTTTAAATTTTAAAAATATGCACAAATTATTTTTGTGCGATGATATTTTTGGAAGGTATAGAGGAAATATTTCAAAATACCGCTTAATTTTTAATTAATTAAAATTCTAACAAAAATTTGAAAGAATCCCAAAATGCAAATTCCAAAGTATATTTGTTCCACATTTTGCACCTCTAGTGCCAACGGTCTGCCTTGTAGAGTGCCAACAGACACATATACGCATTCGTTTTTAGTAGTTGAGATCATACCGGTTAGGCACAGATTAGTTGTCCAAAAAGAATAGTTTATTATTCACAGTTATACATGCAAACATGAGACAGCACATAGTTATAAGATAATGAAATACACAAAGGTTGCGTTCTTCAAAGTATTCGATGTGGTTGCCTTTCGTGACTTTGAAAATGTCATGTCGATAAATCAATTTTTGCTATATATTTGTGACAGTGTTCATGATGATCAAAATAAGTGCAGTTCATGTAGTTTCTGTTTTCGGGCATTCTCAACGGAAAGTTTGTTGCATTTACTCAGCGGAATGGTTTCCTGAAATTACAGCCAGCATTTCACTTTTACAGCTCTGTGGAAAACACAGAAAGAATGACGAACAAATGCGAATTACATCTAGTTCAGGTGTGGATGTGAAACAACTAAGATTATCTACCCGCAAACTTAATATACAGTACTACTAATCTGCCACTAACCATTACAATTAATATTTCTCAAACATTCCAGTTATGAAATCACCCAACTAATTTGGGTCCACCCCCAGTATCACATTTAAGTTTATTTTAATAAAATAAATGAGTTTAAATACGATTATAAAGTCCTTTAACCCTTCTTTGCATGATGGTGGAAATTTCCATCATAACATTGAATGCCCAAAAATTATATAAAAGAACAAGTTCACTTTAAGTTGATCGTGTCTGGATACCTTTTTAATGTCCATTGCATAAAAAAAAAACATAGCTGTCAAAAATAAGCAAGTGTCACTATCAGTAAAACGAGCTTGAAGTTGTCGAGCTGTTTGTTGTAGTTGCAATAAACGTATGATTTCGTTTTTAATTTTGTTTTATTATATTTGAGTTTCTATTGCTAAAAAAGTGATGTGGATGAAAGGTTTGTAACATGTGTTTCTGTTATTTTTAGAGCAATTTCTGAAAAAGTTTGCGTTTAATCTAACTTTGCATGATGATGGAAATTTCCATCATATTGTTTTTTGCTAAATTTATACTATAAATATATACTAAGATTTTTTTAACCATTTTTCCTTTAATTTTGAACATGAATTATATCACCTTGATTTATTTCACCAATAAAGAAAAAATCATGCAAAGAAGGGTTAACCATTTTAAACGATACTAATTAATTATAATTCACTCCTTAATATGATGAAAAATCCGCTTTCTGATTTGATACATTACTTTCAAATTATTGAATGATTACCTAACTTGGAGAAAGAAAATGGTTCTAAAGTGATTATTATATCATCTTGGGGAGAAGGAAAAGAGATCTATTATAGTAATTGATTAACAATTAAGTGACGAGTCGCAATTTTTGTGATCTCTCTTTATTTTTATAAATATGTGGACCTATGTTTTTATTCTAATGTGAATTGAAATTCACAATTCTTGTAATATAATTTTACAAATTAACTATTTAAGAATTTTTCGCCAAGCTAATATATATTTTTTAGCATTTTCTTATTAGCATTAAATGGACACTTCTGTCTTATACAAGTTGATTCCTTTGAGGGTATATTAGAATAATTTTTTATACCCTGAAATAATATCCAGATTTAACTATCCATTCATTTATTCAGATTCATTATCTTATTTATTGCAACAAAAAACCCCACGAAAATTATAAGAAATATTCAACGTTATAAACATTGTGTCATACAAAGACAAACGAACACAAAATACCCTCCAAATAAAAGTTTTCAGAATTCGATGCTATTCCTCTTCTTCCCTTTATTGGCCTTACACCCGCTTGGGTGGGCGTGGATATAAAAAAAAGAAGTTTTTCAATCATAGAACCGAACGCCTCGAAAGTTTGACTGTCTTAAGATTTCAAGAATAAAGATTTATAATTAGGGGATTACTTTTTCCCCAAGACTCCAGGTTTATTTCCCCCCAGTATTGCAAGATTTTCTCTAAAATCTCGCAGTACTAGTCCCCGAGCCTAGTTTTTTTCAAAATCCATACTACTTTCATTCTTTGGTTATTTATAAATTTTAAAATAAATCCTCATGCATTTTCTGAGCAGACTAACATTTTTCATCGCTTTCAAATGCATTGATAAAAAAAAAACGAATGTGTAGAAATTTCAAGCGTAATTCTATGATTAAAATCTAAATTTCTTAATGCTTAACGATGCGGGGAAAATATTTAATGAGTGATCTTTTTACTTACTCGTATACACAGAGAAAGTATTAAAGTCATGAATGTCAAAAAATCCGAAGATGTTTGGAAATTGTGATGAATCTCCTGGTTTAATACCTAATCTGAAAAGAAAAAAAAGCATTTTTCGAATTATGTCTATCTGTCTAATTGTGAACACGATAAGTAAATATTAATCGCTAGACAGATGAAATTTGGTATGCTGTCTTTACACCAAAATTGTAGGTTTCCCTATTGTCACAAGATGCCCTACAACATTCATACATCTTTACGATATTGTGCGGCATTCAGAATATCGTGGCGACATCGTGGGGATATCGTAAAATATTTTGTGCTAATAGAGAGGTTTCAAATTTTGGACGAAATCCAGTAAAGGGAAATCTGTCTGTCCGTCAGTATACATGTGAAAGCGATAACTCAAAAACGCAACGAGTTTGATAGGTGAAATTTGCTATATGGAATTGACACCAAAACTGTACATATTTATCAAACTTTGGGCCAAATAAGTCAATGCAAAGATCTCCAAAATGTACATTCGATTCTATTCTCTATGCTTCGAAGCTAAACACAAAACGAGTCATGAAAGCATACTAGCAAGTCCAGAGAAGGAAGAACACTCTCGTTGGATTTCTTGGGTAACTACCATTTTATCCTTCTTTCACTATCCTCTGGGGAAATATGAGATCGAAAAAAATAGCTTCACAATTCGAAAACTATCAAAGTTTCGAAATAGAAAAGTGTTTAAGACATTTACGCACTGAATGGGGAACGACGCATTTATCTCGTTCTTGGTTCATCCATTAATTCAGTAGATTATGAGCAAATCATTTATATGAAGTTTCTATGCCTCGAACATCAGTATATAAAAAAAGAGATAATAACTCAAAGCGATTTCCACGAAATTAGTCTTTGAGTCTCAAGAGTGAGTCGGCAGAAAGTTACCAAAGAAACACGAACCGTTAGTTCAGAGTAATAATTACCTTGAATTGATGCCTACTTTTTTTGTCATGAGGAACATTGTTTTTCCTTCTAGCAACTGGGACGGGAGGAGCATACGTTGTTTAAGAGAAAGAATAATAATTAGACGGAAACAGAGACATTTCCTTTAGGATCCTTTTATAAGGTTCGAAATAAAAGAATAATTTTTTCCCTGTTTAAAAGAACAGAGATTGCAATGCTTTCGTAATGGAGATACTGACTTGCAAATACTATTATTCCATTCTTTTTCAAGAAATTTTGTATAAAAAGAGCTATTAGGATTGCGAAATAAGCTAATGAGATAATATTTTATGTTGCGTATATCCTGTAGGATGTATTTTTGGAGCTCGAATTTACTGAGATGAGACTGATCAAAGCAAGTTACAAGAAGTCGCGCAGAATCTTAATGAGTATTTTTCATCGTTTTAATAGTTTTTACACGATTTAACTACGTATTTCTCCTATAATTTTTTAAAACTTCTTTTCATAAGATACGTTACCCCAATAGAACAGATATTGTATAATATTGTACAATACCGTTCAGCATGTTGAGCTACCTGGATATGGCTTTGATGGTGGCAGAAAATTTCTTTTCAAAATTGTTTTATACATTTCTTAAAATACAGTTGAAAAATAAAAGTTGACAAATGAATAAGTTAGGTTGTGCTAGTTATAACACATTTCAGCTTGTTATTTTGAATTAATGTAGTGAAAAATTTGAAATGTGGAACCTGCAGTTTCATTTTTAAAAAAAATCTCTATTCTTAGATTCTGATCGAATTAACAGAAAACATGTTTGAGAAGTCACTGGAAAGTTTTTATTTATATAATTCGGAAAAATTTATTGGATTTACTGATTATTTAAAAATAAAAATAGCGTAAAAAATCTTTTAATGGTGGGAAAAGAAAAAAAAACTACAGGGTAGTATTATTTAATGAATTATTGTCGCATTAAAATGGTACTCATAATCTTTTCACAATGAAAAAAAGCTCGAAAATCAACAATAATAAGGTAAAAATATCATTTTTTAATGCTAACTTTCTTTTAGAAAATCAGTTTTACTTCCTGTAAAAAAGTTCTTGATTGAATTCAAAAATGAATATCATTGCGTCAGTATTTGTGAACTTTCAAAAGATAATGCTAATATTCAATTTTTCAACTAATATGCTTAAGATAACAAAAAAGGAATTAAATATTTTGGTCATATTCATAACTTGATCAAATAAATCCCGTTTATCAACAACTTTTGTTAGTATTTTAAAATTCTAATGTTTTTTTTATTATTTTTCAGCTCAATCTTGAAATATATTTATACCGAGAAAATCCGTTTTAAGAATATGTTCCAAGTTAACTGCAACGAATATCAGCTATTCAGATATTTGAATGGAGAGATTTAGGACATTTCACAGAGATGTTGAATAGGTAAGTGTAAAACATTTTAAAGTTTCCGTTGAATAAAATATTCCACTTATTTAGTGCCTTTCCGCTAAAAGCACTTTTAACTTTTACTGGAAGAAATATTGCTTACATTACAACCATTCCTCTTTCATTGTTATAAATTGTTGCCACACAGATTTTCAACTAAAAAATGTAGATTAAATGCGTAACAATCTCTTAGAAACTCGACGCAGGAAGCTTGGCTTGTTCGATTAACGTTCTTAAACAACATCTATTGGAAACAGACGCTGCGTATGTGGATTGCAGTCAGATTACTCAGACCATATCTGAGATGTCACTTATCTTAGAATTTCTTAGAATTTAGGCACTTGTTTTAGAAATTTCATACCCATCTGGTATATGTTTCAGCTTTGATCTAGGAAAAAACCCTTGATACTCCGTTTTATGTGCATATTTTTGTTTTTTCTCTATACCAATCAGAAGTTACTCAACTGTGGGAAGTTTAAGTTAAGGCCGAGAAGAACCCACGAAAAGAGATTCTTTGCTATTGGTTTCAATGCTCATTACAGGTTGAATTTCTAATGTAGGGGTTCTTAAACTGTTATTCACGTAGGAAAAATGCTAGGTTCGCGAAAATTCCCATAGAGCCTTATTCTTCCATTCAATTGTAAGGAAAAAAAAATGCCAAAGAAATAAAAAAATATCTGATAAAAGTGGGATCGCGAGATTTTATTTCACCCGTGAAGGGGTTGCGAGTGTGAAAAATTTAAGTAATCTTGTTCTGGTGCAATATTTACGATTTAAAACTAATTTTCTCTCAAAGGTGCATGCTTCTTCATTTTTCATGTTTCTCTCCTGGTCATGCTCAATATTGACTGCAGAGAATTGATTTTCTACGCATATCTGGCCGGGACAAACCTTAAATACTGATATATAAGTTTTTCAGCACAAATATTAATTTAAGAGATACATAAAATTTTATTAAGATTCAGCATTTTGTTTGTTCACATTTCATTAAAATATTGGTATTATTGGTATAAATAAAATGTGCCAGAGATGCAAATATTTCATTGATTCAAAAGAAAGTTTTTAAATTCGCTATCGGAACGAAATATTTAAAAAAGTAGCAGGTAATTTTATTTGTTCTTTATGTTTGCTTTTCTGACAAACTCTTCATCGTGGAAAAATCAATCGGTGTTTCTTTGATCATTGAGTTCTCAAATAAACAAAGTGAAACAGAACAGTTTTTTCAGAAAATAGAATACCATCTTCTCATACTTCATTCCGTCTTTTTCGACTTGCCTGTGAAAAGAAATTGTTCTGTGGTTAGACATTAACCAAATGATCGAAAGCTTTTCTTTGATACTTCTTTCGCGTTCCGTCTGGTTACGTTCAATTATGAGTGCTCGCCGCTTTCCATAGACGAATTTAATTAAAAACCGCCGCAGATTGAGCGTTTGAGGATCCAAATTACACATCCGATGTTATTCGGAACGTGAGAGAAGCAAATGGTTTTCGTTACACTTTCTTTTTTAATTTTTACATTTCCGCATTTTACCTTACTACGCGACTAGTCAACAGGTATGTTGCATATCAATTTTACATATATTCTGAAAATTATTATGATTTGTTCGTGTTCTCTTTGACTGTTCAGACGATTTTTTCGAATTTTTTTCAGTTACCATTAAAAATTAAGAACGATATGTTTTCAGGTTAAAAGACCACGGCTCAGCATTATAAGGTCTGTCTCAAAATAGCCCTCGTGTTGCTTCAAAATGGGACTTAAATATAACTAAACTAAAATTGTATTTTAAATTATTCGAAAACCTATTTCATTAATGGGCAGCAAGGTATTACATCAAAATCCCCACACATGTATACTCAATAAGCCAAAATATGTAATTTTGATAATAAACTGATGAGTATTAAAAAAAGAGTGTTTGTTAACGTATATTACAAACTCTGTATTTAGGATAAATCAAATTTTCCTACATTGCTTTCTCTAATTCTCAGTTTTCAGTAATATTCAGTAAGTAATAAACTTTGGATTAATCGAAAGTTGAAGTAATATTTGAGTACAATTAATGGCCTAGTTTATAAGTCATTACTAAACAAGTAAATTTCATGGTTTGTTTAACAAACACGAATAAATTCATTGTACATTTAATAAACCATATTTTTGTTTATACCATGTTTTCATTTGCTCGATGCTATACTATCTTTCGTTTTATTATGAAGAAAGAAATATTTCCAGCCCTAAATTCTATTGCGTTAAACATTTCATTATTTGATACTCGAGTCTGATAAAAACTTCATTGTGATAATCCTCGAATAGACTTTTATATTTTCTTTATGGCTCCTTTTCGAAGATATTTAAATGCTTAAATTCTCATGTGATCTAAAATTGCAGATTCATACGTTGAATAGTTTTCACTTTTCGAAATAAAAGCCAGTCGAATAAAAATTTGAATAAGAATGAAACGATAGAAGATACGCATATGCAATCTAAATTTGGACCATAAAGAACTCAAGGACGTGTCATTCAGTCACACAAAATGGCATGCAAAGAACATTTATGAGCAAATACATCCGCTTATTTTGGAAGTTTTATTGTGCTATTTCATTTCAAAATGGCCTGGTACCTTTGCCGCACCCATAGTTCTCCAACAGATAAATGGGCGTTTACAAATCATTCACAAGAAAGATAAGTCCTTATCTTTATTCTTCCATATAAATCAACATTTTTGCCAGCATTTTTACATCTGGTCATCTTCGCGGTTACTTATCGCATTGGCTGTCGAGGAACGCATTATTTTAACGTCAATTTTAAGCTCTAATTCTAAACTAAATATTTGCCACACGTGCTATGGGTTGGGCATTTACCGTAGGCCCAATGAATGTTCTTCTTTCTTCAGATCTGGTTCTTTCTAATAACTCACCAGGCCGGACTTCAGTTAAGCCAATGAAATATGTCAAATGTCGAATATCTCCATTTGCAATTTAAATGAAAGAAATCTGCTTATAGAAATGAAAAGAAGGTGATTTGGCATTGATCATGGTGATTGAGTCCACTTTATCAGTGTTATAATAATAAGGTTATAGCTCCATCTGGACAACCTGATGGAATTGAGTACACTGGTAGGTGAAAAAATTCTGCTCGTTAGTTTGCTGTTAAAGTTTCAATTAAAATAAAAGTGTCTGGCGACATGGCGGAAATAATATGTTTGCTTGATTGCGTGTTTTCGTGAATGCGATCTCGATTCAAAGCTATTTCCCACTATAATCAAATTTTACTATACCGAATAAAAGAAAAAGGGAAAATGACTACATCGAGGTGATAAAAAGAAGAATAATGTGCACTTATTCCTATAATTTTCTTGGTGTGAAAAAACTGTCCAATTGTGAACTAAGAAAATCTGATGCCAATAGATATTAAAGCAGCACATTAAGATACAGCAAGTTAAAGCAAAATGTTGTATTTTTACTTCTCTTAGGTAATCACGAATTGTGCATAAAGAGTTCCTGCCACATTTATATAAGTAAAGGACGGTGACAGTAAATAAATGCTAAAAAAAGACTTATTTCCAATTAACTCTTTATTTCCCGACGATACTTCAAAGTACTGCTTTAATCACGCTTATATAGTTGCAATCTGACCGTTTTTCCTGACAGTATTCACATGAACATGATTAATGTAGTTCTGACAGCTACCAGTAGATGCAGATGAAGACAAAAATTAATTTTTTTAATTATTAATCCCATTATCTTATTCAACAAAAAAAGTTTTTTCGTCTTTCTTGGGATTATTCTGCATTAAAGCTTATCTAATGATGCCAAAATAAAATAGAAAAGTTGCTGGTCATTCTGTAAATAAAGGGTTAAGATTTACATGCTCAAATTTTTATTTTTGCGATAATTTTTTCAGAATTAAATGAGGTGCAGAGAAAGTCAGGAAAAATGTTTGTAAAAAATATTTATGGCGAGAAAAATTATTGAAAAACTAAATTGATTTTAATTTAATAATATAATTTTTAATTTGTTTTATTTTTAATATCGAATTAATTCGATATTAAAAATAAAACAAATTAAAAATTATATTATTATTTATTATATTAATATTATAGTTAATAATAATAATATTATAATTAATAATTATTTATTATAATTATATATTATATTATATTTAAGAGTTAATTTGAAGAACTCAAGGGCCACTCTGTCTTTGCACTGAAAATATTTACGTTTATTTTTTCCTTAAGTAATCTCTATTTTGTAGCTGTAAAAATAAAAATATATCATTAGCAATAAACAGAAATAAATCACTATCGTTACCTACCTCTGTTTGCTCCCAAGTGTATAAGAGAAGCATTTATTTAACTGTCTTAGAATAGTCTACAGTTTAACCGATTATGTTTTTAATATTTTTACTCAGTTAGTGCATACACTCCAATGGATAGTGCATTTATTACAATGTTGTAAAGGAATGGATTACTTCAGGCTAAACGATGCAAAACTATTTAGTAATTTGAATAATGGAAGAGAGAAAGAAAGATGAAAATGCCTTAATGTACCATTTTGAAACGATTAAATGCTACCTTCTTCAACTTCAACTCCAACGGCATGGCATGCATTCATAAGAAACCGCACTACTAATTACATGTAATTAAACTCGACCCATTCGTAGCAGACGAATGTAAAAATAAGTAAAACGATTAAGAAGTAAAGCGTAGTAAATTATCTATGTGAATTCTGATTTAAGGTACCCGACTAAGTTGGGAGAAAAATTTTTTTTAAAGCGTGCACAAAAAAGATTTACAGAGCTAAATAACAAAAATAGGCTTAAATAGTCACAATTAGGAATAAAAATTCATATGTCATCAGTAAATTTTGAAAGTAATTAATTTTTTCAAGAATTTTAATAAAAATTTCAATGCTAAGGAAAACAACATAATTCAAAAAATATGGGATTTAATTAATTTTAATTTCTCATGCGTACTTCTCAAACTATCTAAAATGTAATAGACCGCAAGATAAAATTTATTTTAATAAAAAAATATTTTATGAACATTGAAAGTTAACGTCATTGTGTGATTTTTTTGCCAAAATTACCCTATGTGTTAATCTGAAAGTGACTGTAAAGCATGACTAAATAAAGCTATCATAAAATATGAAGTCAATTACACAATCAAAGGTTTTTGACATATGTGTACCAAATTTCAACGAATTTTAAAGAATTGTTTTGGAAATATCACGTTTTTCGTGGACCAATTTTAGTGAAATTTTCATTTTTCCAAAAGCGCATTTGAAAAATATAATAACACATTAGTTCAAATAAATATAAAGGAATACAATATTCAAGGAATAAGAATAAAAGCAAAGACTGTTTTAGAATGTTAAAAAGTCTGGCTTTATTTTTAGATCATAAAAAAAGTTTATGAATTTTTCTCCGAAAATCTCTTTTTCAACTTACTCGATTACCTTAAGCCGATTTGTTGCGATTTGCTATCATAATTTTGGCTTTTGACATATAATAAATAAAACTCTGATTTGACTTGTGTTGGTTTAGTTTAGTTTAGTTATTAGCTAAGTTTACGTACCGTTTTGAAGCAGCTCGAGAGCTGTTTCTGGACAGGATAGTAATTTTAAACCCTGATCAGATGCGTTTAGAATCCTTTTACAGCTTTCATTTTTGTAGCTTTCATGTTACCAACAAAAATACAGAGAAATATATATAACAGAAAAATTTTGAATAAATTTTGCTTACTGCTCTTGGCATACTTTGGAAGAATTTTCTTTTATACACTCTTTTCTTTAACTTGACTCATTTGATGTTCGTAAAGAGGAAATTTTATAATCGATTTTTCACTAGCTTCATGATGACTAGAGTTTTAAAATTTTGCGCACGTTTGTATTCTCGATGATATTTCATTATTTTAATAGCTTAATATTAATTAATCAATTAATTAATTAAATTTTGATTCCTTAAGAGTGGCGCCACCTGGTAGTGAGTTTGAGAAAAAGTTATTTCAAAATTTTATAATATTTGTAATAATGAGTTATGAACTGAAGATTAAAAAGTAGAAAATAGTTAAAATTAAAAATTTCTGCTTTTTAGTGCACTAATAAAAATATTTTAAAAATCGTTTTTATTCAGTTTATTCAGTAGTATATTTCATGATTATTTATCAACTTATGGAACAGATTATTAGAATGCAGCTAACTAAATCTACTAAATCTTTTTAATCTTAAAACCATATTCAAGCACAATTTTTTCTCACAAATTAATCCGCAGAAAAATCTAGGTGACATAATAATAACATCAAAAAGATGAAATAAAAAAAAATTTAGAATGCCTGAAAAAAATCATTAAAGTTGTTTTTTTTTTTCTGTTCGGCAATTGCAGAAACGGTAAAGATAACCAAAATTAAGGCAAAATTTAGTAACAGTAACACAAGTTTCATAATCCGGATTAATTTGATCCCATCCAGTTAACAAATTAACTAGATTTTTTTTACTTAAAAGTGAAAAGTGGACATCACTAAGATCAATTCAAAAATATTAACGAAATTGAAAAACTATGGATAAAAATAAAAGAAACAATTAGAAAGCACACATTTGACCTCACACCACACCGCCGTTTCAAGAGTTCATGTGAATCCTATCCGGCTTGGTATAGATGCAGGTAAAATTTACTGAATTGAAAGAAGGGGAAGGAAAAAAAACAGTATACAGATGAATGGGGAAAGAAAATTTACAAAGATGATGATTACGCATAAAATTGACAACAAAAATAAAGGAAAATACACAATTTCTTTATTACCAGAGTATTGTAAGAATGAAAAGGATGATGAACAACATGAAAAAAGTTTACATTAATGTGCAATTTGTTGAATACTGCATTTAAAATGGAAGCAATATTTCATAAATATTGTGATAAAAATGAAGAAAATTTTACATGAGATGCAAAGTTCAATGAAAAAGGGAATTAAAATATGCCTCGATGGACCGGTAATTTTCCTTACAGTTTTTAGCTATTCGTTAATCCAGTGCTGAAATTATTTATTGGCAAAATACTCGCAATTTCTTGAATAAAATCTGTATTAATTTTTGGCATCCGAATATCACAGTTTTCTAAAGCAGTTTGGATTATCGATGCTTTGCTAAATTAATTTATATTTGCAAGATCCTTAATTATTTTAAAAACATCTTAAAGTTTTCAGCATAGTAAAACTAAAGTATATATTTCATTTTATTTGAACTTTAATTTAAAACATCATACAAATGCTTTTTAAATTTAACTCTTTTAAAGTATATTATTCATCAAGTCCACTCCAAACGTTGATGGGCGGAACATTGCAGTTAGTAATCTGCAGACCCGTAGATCCTTGAGGAAAAGTGAAAGGAAGTTTCAGAAGTTGTTACCTTGTCACGGATGGTGGGTCAAGAAAGCGAAGTTGTTATACGTTTCCAACCATTGACCCCATCTGACACCGCATAGGGTGCTTACTCACGCAGGCAGAAATATTTAAAGCCATTCAGAAATTATCCGTGAAAGAAACCGATTCAGCATGACACCGGCCTCAACAGAACTGTACAGCACATGGCCAAGCACGTTGATACTCTTAGTTCAGTGGGTTGTTTGACTGCCAAGTTTATGGTACGACTCAAAAACTGGATCAGAACCTGTTCAAGTTCGGCTTCCTTTTTTATTTTCTAGATCAATGCAAGTTTATTAAATCAAAGAAGAACAAACGCATCCTTGTTCACTAGTCAATGAATTGAGAGAGTTTTATTTGTTTATTCTCTTTTAATTACAATGAATATACGACTGGTGGTATTGAATAATTATTTAGAAAAAAAGAAAACAAGAAGGCTTAGGGCTTCTGAAGCACAAATAGCTTCTTTATTAGTTCTTTTTTCAAAGAATGTGGTCTCATTTTTAATTAACAAATATGATATAGTATTTCTAAAAATTAATTAATAACATCGGGCATTAGCAGAAGGCAACCGGTAACCAAAGTTAAATAAAAAGTATTTATAACATGAAAGTGAAAGAAAATAACTTTCTTGCTAATGCGTTTTTTCTGTCACGCAATTAATTTGTGCTTGAACTACACGAATAATTACATTAATGGGAATGATATATCGAGGATACAATAGTTAATACATTATTTTTTGTGACAAATACTTGCAGTTATATTAGTTTGTTAGAACAAGATTCGGTTAATCGCAAAATAAGCTGCTTTATGATTAAAAAGTACAATAATAACGTATCTGAATATGCTTATTAAATTTCGCGGACGATAGTTCATCATCCTAAAATATAACAAGCAGGCAATTCGCTTCTGAATTCAATCTTTCAAATAAGAGATGAGAAAAAATTTGTATAAATAGTCATCAGTGATCATTAACATGGAACTGAATAAATTTATATAGCCTATTTATAAAAATTTAACATAAATTGTGAAATAAATTAATAATAACGCATGTAACAATACAGAATTAACAAAAATACGTTGCAAAAAACTTTACTTCTATTGTGAATTCAGCGATATTAGCTGTCAAAGAGTTTCTAGGGAATTCTCTCGTCTCACATCGCGACAAGGGTACCATTTTTTTTTTATATATATAAAACTCTAGGTTGTCTGTAGATTAGTTCACTTGCAATGCTACGAGTAGCCCACAAGGGAACAAATTACAAACCTTCTCTGGCAACAATTTATCGACAACATGGAAGGAATTAACAACAGCAAAAACAGAAAATAATTATTTATCAACTTTCGACTGAAGCTCTGTAAATATGCCACCGTGGCCCACGTCCATCTCCCTCTTTTTGCTCTTTCTTTCTATTCTCTTCATTATGGGGGACTTTGTCCATCACCGTGCTAATTTTGGATTCTTAAAAAGGGATGGTCCGAATCCTTGGCCTTATAATTAATTATTAGTTGAACTAGTTGATAACCATCAAAGAACTTCACATCACCGAATGTTGAATTTACTTCTTTTCTTACATCATCATCAGACAAAGGAATCTTTAATTTTTTTGTACGGTATAGGCTGTCATACAGAAAGGAAAAATATATTTCCATTTCATTACACCAGTTTTTTGTGATCAAGGATCAACTTTTCTGCCGGGGATGGCATTCCAAATTCGGTTCTATAATTCTGCTCAAGATGAAAACACCATTACGTCGACAAAAGATTTTGCCATGCATAATTGGACTTTCCTTTGTATAAAAAGGCATTGTCTTCAAATGCTTTATAAACTAACGAAATTGGCGAATTTGAAAATAACACTGTTATTCTCTGAAAAGCTAAAATAAAAATATATTTGTTTAAAAAACAATGAAAATTAAATTTTCTTCAAAAGGAAATCCACCTGGAAGTGATTTCGAAGTAAAGGGGAGTATTATCATATTCCGCGGCTTAAAAAGAACAGAGAAAACAACTAAGCTATTTGTAAAAGAAAAATCGAAATTCTAACGTTAGTATTATCTAATAAGTTAGGCTTATCAGAAAATTAGCGTCTACCCAGACCGAAGAATTCTTAGCCTTTTCATATCTCCTATTATTATCAAATTTCGCTTCGCAATTTTGCACATAAAATTATAATTCTGACTGATGAAACGCATAAACGAGTAACTCCGCCCAGCCTTGGCATGCGGAAAAATTTGAATGACCCATCCGCCACGACAAATAATTCGGGCACTGTGTCCCCCACATTATAGCCTCTATTACGGGCAACACATACGACGACCCCTCAGACAGAGGTACGACCCTTCCATTAATGTACCCCACCGGGAAGCGGGGCCTGCTTACTTATACGACAATTTCTCATTCCCATGTTTGAGGTGTCCTTTTAAGTGGGAGAGTGACTCTGATGAAATTAAAATAAAAATAGAATGATCCATAAAATACATCATTTCAATCTTGTTTATGAATGTAAGTGTTATGAACGCTTGTTGTAAAAAGCTAATCATATTATCAAATTAAACTCAATGAAATGTTAAGTACTTTCGACCTCTGTTTACAAAATTTTCTTAAAATAAAGAAGATAGTTTAATAAAATATTTATGCTATATGTGTAATATATAAAAAAAGGTTTTAATGCACTTATGCTGCTTTTTAATGCTTTCTTAATTATCATAGCTTCAAATAATCAAATTGTACTTTACTGTAAAATAATGCAATAAAAATGATATAATAGGTTTAAAAAATTTAACATAACTGCTCAAACTGGAAAAAAATAAAAACACTACCTTATTTCAATGTTTAATGTTTTCTTAATTATCATAACTTCAAATAATCAAGTTATATTTTACTGTAAAAAAATGTAATAAAAATGATATAATAGGTTTAAAAAATTCAACATAACTGCTCGAACTGGAAAAAAATAAAAACACTACCTTACTTCATGAAATATATTTTTTATTTTTGATAAATGGGTTTGAATACCCAAATTAATTAACCACGAGTCGCCAGTGAAAATGAGGCAAACAGATTACTTCTGACAAGAGTTTTTCTAAGTATAAAATTGGATTAAATTTTATCTGGCATTAAATGACTTTTCGTACAATATTCACGAAAATAATCCTTTCCTTTTAGACAACTTCGCTTTCTAATATTAAAATTATTCAAATATCAAGATAAAGATTGATCAAATTTACAAATTAAGTTTACAGTGACGATCATTACTTCTTACCTGAAGTTTCCCATTACGAAATCGAAATTTGCAACTCCATTTCAAAAGATAGACAACGCAGAGAATTAACATATTGAACTGTCTGGGTAGATTGACTTATCGATAAAAGGGAAAAGGTGGAAAGTTAATTCCTGTAGAACTCGCTATCTGGACCATGACTTGTTCTGATAGTGCGTTTCTACTCAAGGTCGTCGCTGTCTTTCGAAGGACTCGTTCAGAATTTGTGAGCCGTGGCACACTATCATTTTAAATTCTCAGTGGA
The DNA here is from genome assembly GCA_013235015.1 of Araneus ventricosus. Lineage (NCBI taxonomy): Eukaryota > Metazoa > Arthropoda > Arachnida > Araneae > Araneidae > Araneus > Araneus ventricosus. The sequence continues at coordinate 103,550 of BGPR01001403.1, forward strand.
ACCTTGACTGAAATATTAGTGAGGAAAAATAATTGAGCTACAAAAAAAATCTTGCGTCTTAGGGTACGCAATTCAATGAGTCGGGATATCTGAACTCCAAACAGTTTATTTTGGGATATTTATCGGGTTGCCTTATATCCTTTTCATTGCGGGCACTACAGATACTGTAGAAACATGATTCTTTTCTCCGAGTCTTCTTAGTAAAACTGTAGCAGCATTAAAAAGATAGTTTCACTTTCTTCTCCGAGTTATAATCTAAGTTGTCCCTAATTATTGTAGAGATAGATTTACTCACCTGTCACTGCAAATGAGATGGCTAAATCTGTTGCTAAGGAAGTTATCAGATGTCTGGAAGCAAACCAAAATTATTCCTGTTTTTAAAAAAGGTAATACACAAGATTGAAAAAAATTATCGACCCATTTCAATTTTAAGTCCTTTGTCTAAGATTTTGGCAATTATAATTTACAAAAAGCTTTTCCACCAGATTAAAAACTTAATTTCTTCAACTCAATAAGGCTTCATTCCAAAACGTTCAACAACCACTCATTTATTCTGTTTGACAAATAAGATCATTTTCACATTTGAAACTGGCTATCAACTTGATGTTGTTTATGCCGGCTTTTCTAAGGCCTTTGATTCTATTGATTTTAGCATTATCTTAAAGAAATTGATTAATATTGGTTTCCGTGTTAATCTGACTGACTGGCTTCATTCTTATTTATGTAATCGGACCTTGCATATTTATTTTAATAATGCTATTTCTCATGAGTTTATAAGTACTTCTGGAGTCCCACAGGGCTCTAATCTTGGACCCCCTACTCTTTATTTTACTTATCGATGACCTTTGTTGTGTTTTAAAATACTGTGGATGTCTTTTATTTGCTGACGATTTGAAATTGTTTAGGCTCATATTACGATCCAATTCAGATGCTGCTCTTTTGCAAAGAGATCTTGATTATTTGTTCAGGTGGTGCACGGACAAGTTTCTCCTGAGCATTCAAAAATGAAGCCTTCTTAGTTACACTCGAAAATCCCAACCTTTGACTTATGTTTATCAAATTAATAATCTTGTTTCATTTCGATCAAATTCAGTCGCTGATCTCGGCATCATTTTTGACACAAAACTTGATTTTTCTCAACACAATGATAGCATGGTCTCAAAGGTATATATAAACTTGGAATTCTTAGGTGCAAAACTAGAGAATTTTTCATATACTTCCATCTATACTTCACTCTTGTCCGATCAAATCTGGAATATTACAGCATTATTTGGGATTATAATTATAAAAATAAGATTGAAATTCTTGAGTGAATACAACGTAACTTCACGCGTCATCTATTTTACAAGAAAAATGGATTTTATTCATAAGATGTATCTTCATAACATTTACTTAATATCTTTGACATACCTAGTTTGAGATCCAAACGAGATCTTTCTTGTGTTCTTTTACAAAATTAATTTTGTTTCGGAAAATTGTAATTGTTCCGATTATTGTGACATTTAATTTTGTTCCCAATTAAATCGAATTCAACTGACTTTATATACTTGACAGTTTTTTTTCCTCCTATGATTTTAGGTGACGCACTCCTTAATACTTTTGACATTATAAGGATATTTTTAGACTTTGAATTGAATAGCGATGAAGTGGGACCTAGGCAAAACAACGTATTGTTTAGCAACGCGGAAACCTTCAAAGCTTTTGCGCATGCGCCGGGAGGAGTTATTTTCATCAAAATAGGGGGAAAGTGAAGAATGGAAGGGGGATGTTTACATTTTACCAAGCGTGATCTAACAAACAACTCCGGAAATGCGCTCATGTGGCTCATTGCCTGACACCCCTTTCCGTTGTAAAATCGTCCAAAAGTGGTAGTCTCGGAATCCGTTGCTGAACAGTATAAAAACTTTTACTGTAATTTATTTTCAATGATATCTTTTTTTTCATTATTCTTTTACATGATGAATGAAAATAAGTTGTCCACAAATTTTCTTAATGTTATTTAGAGAATTTCAAAAGTTATAGGAAATATAGAACTTGCATCATAATTAATTAGCTCCAATGAAAAGAAAGGAGAAACTAGTCGTAGTTGTTTGCAAAAGAGAAGGGAAAAAAATTACCCTTTTTATTTTTGTTACAATGCTAGAGAAAAGACACATGTCTCGAAAGTAAAACTTCGGCTTTAACTTAGTTACAACATTACAGACGCAAAAGAGGCGGAAAACTTTATCGTGTCGATAACGATTTAACTATTAGAGTTTTCACTTCAACTGTATGTTCCATACTCCAGACATTATCGTAAGTAGATACAGGATTCTTTTGAAATTTATGAAACTGCTTTTATTTGAATCAGGAAGACATGTAAATGTATGCAAATGAAGTGAATTTAAAATTCAGCGCTCCGCATGAAAACCCCCTTTGCATTCAGAAAACGATATTTTTTGGTATGTAATTTATGTTAAAAGTCTAAGATGGAAGAATGAAATTGACTTAAAAAACATCTATTGAGATAACGCTTGGTATGTTTTTAAGTCCATTGTGTTGAAGTTGTATTTTGTTGCTCATGGAATTCGGGATAACTGTACACAACAATGTTTAGATTCCCGGCTTGTTAATTTCACAGTACAACTCGCTTGCGTCAGTTGTATAAATAGGCTTAATTTAGTACAGTGGATGAACACGAAACATAGAATAAATTCTGTTAATAATTTATAACAATAATTAAAAAATTAGAGATTTCAGAAAGTGTATTCGGTATTCGAATCAAGAGGAGTTAGGAATGTCTTGGTGAATGGATAAACCCTAATGAATGGACAAATGACCTAAAATTTAGTCGTACTAATGTATATCACCCATGCCTGCTAAGCATCCTGAGTCGTTGAATAACCGACAGCAGGTTGAACTAAGGTTAGAGTCCTAATAGCCATCACCAGCCACGACCCAACCCCTCCCAGGTACGTGCCGTCATCGGAGTGGAGGTAACTCAACCCCACACCATTCTTATACCCACCAGGGAAGCGAAACCCCGCTTACTTATCCGACGGCCTCTCATCCGTGAACTCGCTGTGCTCCCCGGTGGGAGATGCTAATGTATATGCAGCTTTTTCGTAAAGTTATGGAAATATGTATCACTCGCATGCTTCTTATCAGTTATATTGCTACTGTGAATGGGTAATGGCTTCAATTCATATTCATTTGATATACTTCAAATGCGCAAGTAAATTTAATTTTGGGATAATTGGAATTTGGACTTTTTTTAAATATTGCTCATCTTACAGGAGGAAAAGTGTAAGCGTGCTATCAGATGCTAGGTGAGATGTCTATTTGCATTTGACCTTTGACGTCACGTGAATTAACGCCATTACGCCTTTATTGAATACTTAGAGAATTACACCCATGGAAATAATCGCATTTGCTTCATGGAATTAATTAAAATCTACATGCATATTTGTGTGTAAATATAATACTTTGCTCCAACAAAATCAACTTTTTTGAAACAGAGGAGAAGTTTAATAATGAGCTTGAGATCCTATTTGCTTAAAAATGGCAGTGGAAGAAGAATACTAAAAAATGCTATCTTTGTGCGAGCATTTTATTAACTAGAAATATAAATGTTAGAATGAGAGGATCAAAAATTAAATGTCTGTTGACATGCACGGAATAATCCAGAACAAAATACCTCCATTTTAAGAAAGGAAACTGGACATTCAATCATGGGAGGAGATAAGAGAAAACATTAATAGATATAGATTTAAAATAGTTTTAGAATTTTTTGGCTCTATAAATCTCAACACAACTTACAGAGAAAGGTCCTTTTCTTTGCTGTCTTTGGGAAACTTTATATTTCAACTAAATTTTCAGCAAATTTCTAAATTAGCGGCAACAAATCATTGCGTTGTTTATAGCCTATTGTCTTTCCAAAATCGGCAGCCTTTCGAGAAATTACAGTTCAAGTCATGAGAAAATCTGAACATCTATAAAAGCAGTGACTAATGTTAAATTAGTTATTTTGTTATGAATTAAATATTAAAATTGTACTTTATTATAAGAGATTCTCAATTTTTTTTCCTCACGTACCCCTTGATCAGTTGTTTTATTTTTTAATACCCCTTACTGTCATACCCCCCTCCTAGCTATCCTTTCGCGCAAAAAAGTTTTTATTCATAATTAGGGCTTAAGTTAGCTTAAGAGCCAAACGACTCGAATTATCTTGATAACATTTGTAGGATTTATTTTTGATTTTATATTTAATCCTTTTTTTTATTGTAGTATTAGTTCCATATCTTAACAAATGAAAACAGCATTGAAATAATTTCGCATTAATTTATGATGAAAACTATCAGTTACTCATCGTGACAGTGGCGTAGCGAGGGCAAGTGGTGCAGGTCATGATATGTTTTTGCGCCCCCCCCCATGATCATCCTCACTGGCTTAGCTTCTGTAAATGGAGTCCGGAGCATTGCATTTCTTCGGCCCCTCATCGTATTTGATTTTAAAAAGGGGCATAAAACGTCATTAACGTCTTGTCACCATGGTCGGTGGTTTAGCGAGAATAAATGGCGCCCGAATATATATATAAATTTAAAAATTAAAATTAAAATCAAATTACCTTATCAATAATAATACAAATGAAATACAAAAGATAGTTTGATTATAGACTAGTACTACTATGAAAAAGACAACCCAGAATTGGAATTCCAACAATCAAATGCCAATCAGTCTTTGGAACCGATATGTGTCGCATTAATCTAGATTTGTGGCGCCAACCCTCTGAGAAAGCCAATTGTTGGAAGAACGAAAAAATAGGGGAATAAATCCCCAAAATCTTTCAAGATTAGAAACGAGAAAGTATGTAATTTATAACCTACCAATACAATAGTCTTAATTATTGTTATGACTTGAGCATTATCCTAAAGACAGTGTGGTATTAGTTCCTTGTCCATCATCATATGGCTTTGAAAAGTGGCATAAACTCAGTTTTGATTCCATGGCGCCCGGGGCATTTATATCCCCATTGCCCCCGGTCGCTACACCACTCTCTGCATCGTGAAAATCATCTATTCAAAAGGAAGACAGTTTCAATGCGATCTTTCAGCTTGTTTCATGGGACTCAGTTTTCTAAAATTAGTTTGAAATGAAGACTGATATAATCTCATGGCTGGAGCTGCATCAAGCTTGTTGCGATATACTTCATTAATATAGGCATAAGACTAATGTTTTTTCCACAAATTCTTTGTTTCGTGAAAAGTATTAGATAGTTTATTGCTTTAACACTAAGTTCTTGGCACTCTTCTTTCACTGCTACTCAAAAGACTACCGGACTTGTGTAACTTTCTTTTTTCGTTCGAACATAAAGACAAAAAATTTTATGACAATTTTATTTTAAACCCTTATGTTTTGTGTTTTCCGCCATTACCAACGGTACTTTCGAGTACCCTAGCAGGTTCCCCGCATAACCCCAGGGGTACGCGTACCACAGGTTTGGAACCTCTGCTTTATACAAAAACAACCCTATCTTGTGTTTATTGGTAATTTACACGCAACATCAGTGTAAATCTACGGCAATGAGCGAGATCATGAATAAATTATCTTCATTCTAAAGGCCGCCAAAATAACTGTCCTACGCAAAAATATATGTAAAAAAATTATCCAAAGATCTGAAGTGTGAATTTGTGACGAGAAACATCAGTTTTATTTTGAAATAATTCTTTCAACACCATTTCATGATAGTAAAAATTGCAGCAATAAATCGTAGAAAAAAAGCATGTCGATGTTTCGAGGTTATCTCAACTGCATATCTGGATCGACTAGGATCATATCAAATGCAAATTCCAAAGCATGCTAAAGGAACTGGTTCTTACATTTCGTTGTGTATTTTTGTCATACTCTTTTTTTGGCAATAGAAGTGGGGTTGCCAGTCAAGAAGAGATTAGGACCGACTCACGAGATGAATGTTTATCTGTCAATTATGAACCCATTTTAAATCTTTTGAAACTGGATTGAAAAGTTACCTTTCTTTGACATCACGGCAGAAACATAGGCGAACTTGTCGCGATCATAAACAAAGTCATAGAAAAGGTTTTGCGTGAATATATCGATCAAAGTCCGATTTGACAATGAAATATCTCTTCGCTTTATCTGCCTAAGATTTTGTAAAAGATGTATGTTTTTGTGTAAAATACATCGATTGTTATTGTAGGTGTATTTATGCAAGTTTGGGTTTGAACTGATGATGAAATCTTCCTAAAATCCTTTTTTAAATTAAAATATTTGAACAATTTCTCTTTACTTATCATCTTAAGAAATAGTATATAATTATAGTAGAAATAAAAAAATAATCTGATTATTTTTCGAGCGTGTGTCCTCATCATATTGAGTTATTCTTCTAGTTTGCTATGAAATGTAGCTCCTGTTCGCAATTTTTTAAATACAACTGCAGTTTCTGGGAATTCTTTTTTCTTATGGTTTTCCCTTGCTCTACATCTTTTAAGCATATCCAAACGAAACATCGCAAATGCAGATTTTGAATCTAACCTGATATTCAAATTGAGAAATACATTCAAGCAGCTTATGAAATGCGTCAAACGTAAAAATATTCAATTCCTATAGCGAAAAATTTCGAAAAATTATAGATGGTTATTATTATGAAGTTTTATCAGCGACATGTTTCTTCTGATTACAGTTCTCGCCATTAGCACGACTAAAGTGGAATAGAAACTTAACAGTTAAGACGTGCAAAAGATGTTAATGAAGAATGAAGGAAGAAAATAAGCCATTGCATTCCAATCATCGATTATCCTTCGACCATCCTTCCTTTAATGATGATTACTTACAAAACGTAAGCTAATAATATTAACATCCGTAAGTGTCAGCTTATTACAACGTCAATTTACATGCTATTTTCGCCTCGGTAATCACAAGCAAATACCTACCCATCAATAACAGCCTTTACTTCTTCACGATTCCACACCGCATTGTTTAGAAATGTTCTTTCCCTCCCCACTTTACGGAAGTGAACGCGTCATAGAAGCTTGAAAATAAACACAGATGCCTGAGATGGAGGGGTTGCAGACAGCAGAAAAGAACAAAAGGTGTGCGTCTTCCGAATGTAAAGGGCACGAGTGTCTTGTAAATGGAAAGGGCATGGAAGGCAGTCGGCCGTGAAATGGGTAGGCGTCTGGTTTTGCGCACCTTTCTGTGTGGCAGGAAATGATTTGCGGGTAACTTTTGAAGTCCGAATGTGCTGTTATTACTTCACACCTTTGAAGAAGGCACTGCGCCCTCTCGGTGGGCGGAAGTCAATCAGTATGGCACTAAAGGCTTCCTGATCTCGATTGCTTTTTTTATTCATTAAAATCCACCGTGCTTGGAATCGTTTCATTCAGAGCTATTAATTTTCAAGCGCAAGTGCTTTCGGTTGCTGGATTGGCGAAAGTTGCTTCTGTCCTAGCAAAAACATTTTATCGCCATGCCTTTCTGAAATTGAATTAAGGAAATATTTTATTTATATGATATTACACGAATTATGCTCACTAATTTAAATGCTTTGTGTTTTTATTCTAAAACTGCTAAATTCAAAACCTGATAATTAAAAATATCATGAGTGGTGATGATTAAAATGGTAAAAATATTATGAGTATGATAACTGATAATTAAAAATATTATGATGAAAATAAAAATGTCAGACAACTTCTAATACTGGAATGGATCGAGCCGAGGAAAAGGATGAAATATTTTTATTCTTATTATCGACTATAAGAGACTCATTTAAGCATTATAGTTGCTTCAGAATTTTTTCATCTAAATTGAAATTCATAACGGCTATCATAATTTATTTGACTTTCCCCCCATGAATTTTAGTGCTTTTACAAAAAAATTACCATAAAAAAAAGAAAGGAAAACGAAACTGGTTGTATTCGGCAGTCAATTTTATGCTCTTATACATCTAAGCTGACGTAATATGATATTTATTTTTTTAGTTCCCATGCCGGTCCGGCCTACCCGTAAGGATGTAAGGGCCTGGAGAGGACTGGCAGGGAAGAAACAATCCTGACATCACTAGAGAACAGCGCACCCTCAGCCCAAGCGGGCACGAACAGCACACGAAAAAAGTAAAAAACATACAAATAAATATTTACAAACTGCACCCGAATGGGGTGGAACCCAAACACAGAGTCAATATAGAATATAGGAGTATAATAATTACAACTACTTAACTACTTGCCCAGTTCCGGCCATACGAAAATTAATACAGTTCCAACAGAATAAAACAATATAAACATTTAAATGTACCGACCGCAGGACTGGGGAGACACCCGACAATCAACAGCATGCATTATCCCCGAAAGGGAGCAGTGGACTCAACTCCAAAGACATTTGCAAACATTAAAAGATAATATCATTCCAAAATAACAATCAACGAAAACGCGCACACAATGAACAACACAATCCTAAAAACAAAAACTCAAAAATATCACTTCTCGATCAAATAACATAGAATTTTCTTATAGGAAACATTTGATAGCATTTAAAAACCCCGGGTTACGTGATGTCCGGCCAGCTGTCTCAACCATGGTTCAACTCGGCATGATGAGATCCCATGCAGCCTTAAAGTTTTATAATTACATATCGCACGGCAGAGAGAGACACTATAATATCCATTAACTAAATTTTTTAAGTTAAAATCCAGTGCTCAATTTAAATATAAAGCGAGTATTTAAGCGATCATCGAAACCCTCTTGTCTCTCCAGCAACAAACCCCAAAGAGAATCAATACCATCCGAACCGGAGAATCCGGCCGTAATTATCAGTCCTAATATTTTTTTAAAATAATTTTAAAATGCAATGACAGTGAAGAGGAGCGGAAGGCAAACAAACATCTACAATAAAATCACAGCTATAAACCACACAGCCGGCAAACCGCCTAAGATAAACTCCCAAGTGAAAATTTCCTCTCCAGAGCACAAAGCCTCTTACCAAGGTCCAGAAAGGAAACAACAGCAAAACACAAAAGTCTATATGGGTTTACCAATCCACAATAAAATACCAACAACAACTTTCCAAACGACAAAACGGTCAATACAAACTCCAAAGTTAAAAAACCCGTAACTCCAAAAACCAAACAAAAACAACAAACTGTTAAACGATTATCCCTGGGTTAGCCGGTCACAAATGACGTTACTGATTTTAAAAGTCTGAATAAGTTTGAACTGGGCCTGACCATTATATCATAAATTTTTTAACTCGCCTTTTCTGTGTTCATCAGTCGGAGGACACCTGAACACGTAGGGGTCGGCATCCCCAACTAGGCCACAGACACAAAGTGGTGAGACCAGTTTTTTTGAACCTGCGTAGATAACTGGGAAATGGTCCATGATTAGTTAAAAAAGTAAATTACAAATTTGTTGGTGATTAAAAATTTTTTGACGACACCGGCAACAAAACTCCTGACTCTATGTCCTGATTCAGATTGAGAACCATCCTAGAACTTTCCCCATTCTCTTATTAGTTTTTTTTTGCAATTTTGCATTTCACAAGTGCTTTTCCACCCCTTCGATGGTAGCTAATTTGGCATGGTGGTCAGCGAGCTCATTACCTGGATTACCAGCGTGCGCCTTCACCCAGGCTATCCCGATCTGACCTCCAGCCAATTTAACATTTTCTTTGACCTTGATGACCATCTCAGGCCGGGATCTGGAGAGCCCAGCGGACGGCGAAATCTATCGCCTGAAAAACCGTATTATTAGCACCTAGTTTAAATTTAAAAATCTCATAAGGTTCCCCGTGGCCCAAGATGCATACGGCAAAAAGCGTAATATGATAGGAAATTTCGGGTTTCTTAAAGAATTAAACATCGAAAATCAAGTCACACAAGATTTTATAGTAAACTTACCACCTAATGTTGATGAGCCCAAGCCTGTACTGTCCAACCGCCAGGAGAAAAAACCCTGAACAGGGTTGCCTCACGTAGATGAGTCGAAGAAAGGAGGGAAACGTATATAAAAGCAACCGCAACATTTGGCATATTAAGCGCTCTTCGTTAGGCGAGAATTCGTTTTTCCCCGAAGTACAAAGCGAAATAAGACTTCTGCCGGTTCTTATGCCGGCCAAATGAGATTGAAGCCCTTTTCTTTTCCCCCCAAATGCAGTGGAATATCCCGCTTCCATAACGACCGCCACCGGGATGTCAAGTGTCTAGGGTTTTTCTCGTGGCGGTAAGACAGTATGTGGGATAAGTTTCAAAGATATTTTGTTCTGAAGGATAATTAATTATAATCAAGACTGGCGAAAACTGACTTTTTATTACTAACGGAATCTTTTCTTAAGCTTCACAAATCTAATAATACATTAAGAGTTTTCATATCCACACGCCGCACAAAGAATGCCGTGTTTTACTTTTTTAAGTTGAGGCTAGACGTGATGCAATTTGAGAGAGACTTTTTATTTGATTACTGTCAGTTAAATCCATTGTCTATGAAAACAGTAAAATCGAAATAGCTGCTGTTATCAAAGATCTTTAGGAATTTGAAATATCAAGAAAAAAAATGCACGATGTTGTCGTAAAATATACCGAAAATGAGTAGACAAAGTTAAAAAATCAATGACTAAAATAAACTAATTTTATAGCTTTAAAAAAAATATCTTTCATTACTATCGAAACATATTTAAGTAACAAAGAAAAGAAAAAATTATGCTATCGATTCATCTGTTTACTCGGTATTCGCATTTTCTCCCGATATAAACCTCACATGAAGTGAGTTCAGTAATTGCCGGTATCTGTGCCACTTCCAACAACTCTTGGGGTCATCCTACGCCCCGAGTCACCCCACCTCAGTATTCTTGCACACCTGGGGGTAGCAAAGAAAAGCCTGCAAACAAACGAACACTATTACCTGCCAGTAAGTGAAGCCCACTTTGGGGGGAGTTTGACAGAAGTTATTCGTTTATCTGAATAGGTGATGAATGACTTTTCCAGATACGGGGAGGTGCAAATAAATCACTGGCTGGCAACAATATAGCGCGAAGAAGAAAATAAAGAAAGTTTCGAAGTCGAGGCGGTCACCTGGTCAAACTGACCATGTTCTTCGGAATGAGTGAAATGGCGCCTTTTTGCTTTATTTAAAATTTTTACTTGATAGTTACGTTTACATACATATCTAACGATGCTGTTCTTCATCTTCTTCCACACTCGATCCCCAAATCGGAAAATAAATAATAAAAAATTATTATATCCAAGAATTAATAAAATATATTTTGCAAATTTTAATATAATATTTCAGATTAATTGTTCTTAATTGTTTCACTTACATTATAAAGAAGAATCTGAAAGAAAAAAGCTTTGTGAAAGTTTCCTCAAATACGATATTATTATTAGAAAGTAATACACTTTAAGAAATCATAAACTATGCTGTCTAAATTTCATAACACGCGAAATGTATTCGTGAACTTAGATTAGTAAGCCCAAATCAGGATTTGGTTGCTCCGATCCATTTGCGATATGAAGATATATTTTTACATATTTAATTAGTGTTATTAAGGATCATACCACGATCTGTTTTTGTAATCAACGCTAAGTGAATTATTATTTTTTCATTTTAGTTATATTGGAGAATCTTTCTTTACTATATTTTATCTGCAAAAGAAAGAATTCAGGAAAAGCACAGCAAAACGAAGCTGCCCATCCTAACTTTAAAGAAAAATCTGAATTTCAGAAAGATTTTAATTTTGGAAATCCCCCTCCCCCAAATTTTGCACCAGAATGCTTAAATGTTCAGAATTGTACATTTTTTTTATTCAACTTGATAATTACAAATAATAATAATGAATTTCTGGAATGTACACAACACCAAAGCTATAAATATTCCAGCAGTAATTAAAATGCGACAATCCTTTTGTATGAATATTAAACACATACACTTTTTTTATAAAGCTGGGATTCAGCGATCGCATATGGAATTTCAGATCCTTAAATTCTGGAATTTTATGCGTTTACACAAGATGGAACCACGCTTCATTGTTAAGCAAGTGAAACAAAATTCTGAGATTATCGAGCATATATACTACAATGTGTCAAACCACCCACACACCTTTTTACTTGGCAATTACATGGTTTAACTTATTATAATTTTTATCTGTTGTATATATCGGCTATAGAATCATAGAAAATTGAATGGGAAAAGTTCCAAGAGCTATGCTGCATATTAAGCTAGAGCCACGGAAAAAACAAGTGAAAGATATACACAAAGAATCTGTATATGAAATAATTGTAAAATATGGCATAAGCGTATTCCTGATACTTTAAGGCGAGAAAAAGATCTTAATTTTAAAAACACTTATTCTAATAAAAATCTTTTTTTAGCATAATTTTTTTGCATAGCTTCACTTTTAAACTCTGTACAAAAATGCATACTGCATCAAACAAAATTTAAAGAACGGAAATGTAATTGCTTTCTTTGTGCTTTACTGAAAAGTATTGTTTAAAATTTATCCCCTGCTGGTAGAATCCTGCATGGATAAGTTTATTCGTGCAATGTTAAAAGTTTGTTATCTGGCTGAGCTCACTCACATGGTAGGTAAGTCAGCTTAGGTTTCCACTTGTGGATGCAGGGAATATATACTTTAGAACTGATATAAAAGGAAATTTTTTGGGCGTACCTCAGAGCGCCTGATCGATGTATTTTACTTTCTCGTATATATAAGCATCGTAATCGACAAAAAATACGACCTCAAGATTTCGATGAATCTCTACGTTTTAGACTTCCCTGAGTCCGAAAAACACAATTTTAGAATTGTCTATCTATCGCTCTGTTTCTACTTATTATTACTACATAACATTTCATATCTTTTTCTTATATCTCAACTGA
>BGPR01001403.1:116419-133141 GCA_013235015.1 Araneus ventricosus
TCATATCTTTTTCTTATATCTCAACTGATATTCATGAAAATCAGCATGATAAGTAGAGGCAGATATCTGATTAAATTCTGCATGATAAGATATATTTACTCATTATTACTACATAACATTTCATATCTTTTTCTTATATCTCAACTGATATTCATGAAAATCAGCATGATAAGTAGAGGCAGATATCTGATTAAATTCTGCATGATAAGTAGAGGCAGATATCTGATTAAATTCTGCATGATAAGATATATTCTGGTCAAAAATAACCACGGATAATTCTTGGTATAAATAGCAACACTATCACATTCGTATTAAGATAAGTGTGCCTCACTTTATGACGGTATTTGTAATGATTTGGATTGTTACGCGCGTTTTTATGTTATGTCATAATAACTCGATTCCATTTTTCAAGCACGAAAATCTTCTGTATGTGAGCTATTTCTTTGAGCAATACAATTTCTTTTCTGTTTCAATAAAAGGTATAAAAATGAAACTCAAGGAAGATATTTTTAACACTCATGACTGCAAAATACATTTAACAAACTATTCCATGCTTTGAACTTTCAATCTTTAAAACATAATTTGTAGCGTTTATTAAATTTCGATGTATCGAATAATTTTTTTTCTTTTGAAGAATATTTACAGCGTTTATCAACTGTCACTGCATTTATCAATTCCTAATGATTCATAAATAAGAATAATTTTAGTAATTATTATTAATAATAATTTTAGTAATTATCAATAATAATAATTGCTGTGAACATAATTAATAACAAATTATTATTTCAGTGATTCATAAATAGATTCATTTTTTGAAATGCTTCATAGTTTTGTTTGTTTTCTTTTGAAATTTTTTTTACAGCGTTGATCAGTTTTCCTGCTTTGAGATACTTTAATATCAAGAGATGATTATTCGCAATTTATCTATTGTCAATGCATTTTTTAACAATTTATGTGTTTTAAATCTCCCGTATATTGCATCAGAATGTTTGTATCAGCTTTCGAGCTTGCTGCTGCCACCCGGAAAGTTGTACCTACACCATTGCTTCTGCCCTTCCATCCTCCCTTTCGCAAGGTGTTTTTGTAAATGTTCCGAAATAGTCCTCCCCTTCCCCGGAGGCAAGGAGAGGGTGGTCCCTAGCATTCTTTGAAAGAATTCGGTGCATGTTACACGGAAGAGTTTGCTTTTCAGTTAAGGTAAGAAGTAGAGACGTCCTCGTAAAATGGACTAAATATAAATATATTTATTTCAAAAACATTTTTCCATGACTCTAAGTTTATATTTCTCAAAAGAGACCACTTGCTATTTTGTTAGTCATTTCTACTTTCTGCAATACGAAGTATTCAAAGAGAAAGTATTCTAATCGTTAAAAAATTCGACATCGAGATTTTGATGAATCTCCACGTTTTATACCTCCCCGAGTCCGAAAAAGTCATTTTTGTAATTATGTCGTCTCGATCGATCTGTCTGTGAGTACGAGAACTCGTAAGCGTAACAAGTTAGACAGTTGAAATTTCCCATACAATTTTATTACTAGATTTATAGATCTAATTAAATTTTGTACCAAATCCTTTCAACGGGTCGACTGTCTTTAAATCCGCGCGATAACTTAAAATCACAAGAACCTAAGTGTGTAAATTTTAGTATATGATCATTACTCCAAAACTGTAGAGCAGAGTCTAATTTTGGACAAACCGGAAAGATGCACGGTTGATGAAAAGATGTACTGTTTTTAAATGAGTACCGGATTCTCTACACTGTAAGACGAGGCTAAACATCAAATGCGTCATATTGGGGTGGGGTAGGTATATGAGTGGGGAGAATACTCCCTCAAGTTTTCCAAGAATGCATAATAGCTAATATCGATAATGAAAAATTTAATATTAAAAAAAATTTAATATACATTCTTAAGAATCTATATTAAAAAATAAAATAAATGAAAAATTTTCTTGTTTGAAATGTAACCAAATACGAATGCTAATAACATAACTAAAGAGGAATGCTAATAACATAACTAAAGAGGAATGCTAATAGCATAACTAAAGAGGAATTCTAATAGCATAACTAATGAGGAATGCTAATAACATAACTAAAGAGGAATGCTAATAACATAACTAAAGAGGAATGCTAATAACATAACTAAAGAGGAAGGCTAATAACACAACTAAAGAAGAATGCTAATAATATAACTAAAAAGGAATGCTAATCTTTTTAATAAATATTTTGGAGTAACCTCTCCAAATTTACCATTTTAACAATAGAAATAAAGGGGCGTATTTTAAAATCAGTTTATCAATTGTCATCGAAGCCGTAGTCAAAATTGTCACGATAAATCTTTTATCATGTATAAGCATTTCAAACCGCCGTGGATTCTACGAAAGGTCGCCATACCTCCATTCAAAGATGACAAATAGTAGGAAAGGGTTACGCCTTTTGTATACACCCCTGATAAGAGCAGGTAAGATTGCTCACCACACACCAAGAAAAGAGTATTCCTACAACTTGCGAAAGACTTTCACTGGGCTGCTGTAGTACAAGATATTGTCATTCTTTAAGAACCAACCGTCTGTGTGAGTACGTGATTTTAGATTTTTATATCCATAGTGGACTGAAAAGTGTTGATGTTACCTCAGATAAAAATAACTTATGTCTCGAAGTTACTTTTAAAAACAGCTTTAAAAATACCTGTGTGCATCTGTTTTTGTGAATCAAGTTGCATATTTACAAGATAAGACAGCAAGGTTATATTTTGTCGAGTCTTTGGAATTTTCTCGGCAGCATGGAATATTAATGATATTATTTGCATTCAAATCGGTGCAAGATTTGAAATTCTGAAAGAGATAGTTTACCTTTTACCTTGTAGTTTCTGTAAGAGAGAGTTAGTGGCGGTCACTTTAAATCAAATTCTAAAAGTAAAATACAAGTTCGAATGGAAATCAAAAATAAATATTTTATCAAGACAGCTGACAAGTGTTTTCAAATCTGTTGTATTCCTCACGATGCGGTATGTTTCTCTTCTCTTTATAGTACTTTTTTTCCTACTTAGACTTATTCGACTTTTCGTAGGCGATTTGTTTTTGATAACCTTTAAATTATAATTGAAATAATAACCGAATAAAAATTACGTTATTTGAGATAAATGATATTTTCTATTTTATTATTTGTAGAAGTTTTATACGTCAATTTGTAAGATATGGCAAAAACAGGTTGTTGGAAGTGCCTTTCTGAGCCTGTTCCGGGCATTTCAATAATGTTTGAAGATTTTAAAAATCTTGGCACATATTGTTTCTAAATGCTATCAAAGTTTTTTAAACTGTGGATGCCACCCAAGTGGAATCGCATAGAACAGATTGTTATCGCTACAGCAGTTTTTTCTTTCTTTTTTAATTCCTCAACATTGTCTGCAAAAATAAATGCGAACATTTCGATTCAAAGAATTAGTAGAATTTGCTTAATAATCATTATCAATTGAATTATTTTTTCAGTGTAAAAATGGAGTCGCTTGTAGAAACTCTTAAAGAAGTCTCACTCTAGGTATTTTAGTAGATGATTATTTTCGAAATAACCATTCGACTATTTAATAAGCTGCTCATATCTATGTGTTTATAATTGTGAACTATAAAAATTCCTGCTTCGTAAGTTACTTGGCATATAATTTTTTTAAATTGAAATCTGCATATAGAAATATTTTAGTTCTTTAGTTCATATATTTTTGAAGTATTCTGCACTTCTTCTCCTAAGTAGTGTATAGATTTGTTAACAAACTCCATTGAAGGTAATACGAAAGCCACAGGAAAATCCGTGATTTTACATATTTACATAAACAGAGATAAAGAGTGAATTAAAAAAAATTATATAAATTTGTTTATTTATAGAATGGCTTGTGTTAAAATTCATATAACTGCAAGTTGAATTCAAGGCAGAAACAAGCCTTTAGTATCGATAATTTGAAGAAAGGCTATTATAGGGAAAATCCGGATGCGAGTAACTTATGAATTTAATTACTTGTAAAAAAAAAAGAACTTATCAGTCATATGGGATGGTATGAGCCCGAGACCTAGGCAAAACATTTTTTGCCCCAATAAAAAAAATTACTTATTCTGTTGCACTAAAAATAAAATATACCTCATTAAATAAATACAGGGTGGTCGTAAATTATTGGACCCATTTCAAAAAATAGTAATAAAAAAAACCTATAATGTAGCAACTTAGTTTTTTCTTTTTTTAATGAGAGAGTAGCTCAAAAAGTGTTTTTTTTTTCCAGAAAGGTAATGCGCCGTTACATCGCATTAAATCTGAGCGATCCAACGCGAGTGTCAAAATGGCTACCGTGCAGCAGCAAGTACGTGTAGCATATATCTGGTTCCACGAAAGCAAATTAATTGTAGCAGTTCAAAGAATTATTCGGTTAGAGAATCGAAATTGTCAGTTTCCAAGTAAGAACTTCTTTAAGCGTTGATAGGAGAAATTAAAGGAAACAAGAAATATGCATCGGTGAGGGAGACTTTCACTCCTTAATTGCCCATGCCAACTTTTTATGGAGTTCTTACTTGGAGACCGACAATTTCGATACTCTAATCGAATAATTCTTTGAACTGTTACAATTGATTTGCTTTCATGGAACCAGATATATGCCAGAAGTGCCTTCTGCTGCACGGTAGCCATTTGAAACTTGCGTTGGATTGCGCAGATTTAGGGTGCCGTAACGGCGCATTATCTATCTGATAAAAACTTTTTCAGCTACTCTCTCAATAAAAAAACGAAGTTGCTACATTATAGGGTTTTTTTTATTAATTTTTGAAATGGGTCCAATAATTTATGACCGCCCTGTATTAACAAGTAAAAACTCGCCATTGATGCAAGTTATATTATGCTTTTAGTTGCTACAAATATTTTGATTTTCTTTTTTTCTGCCTTTGTATATTCAGCATTCAATTCAGTTCAAAATGATGCATCTTATTAAATGTACAATACTTTTTTATGGTCGAAAAAATTAGGCATGAAACAAGAAAATATTCTAAAATTAATTTAAAATTTAAATTAAAATTTCTGTTTCTCGTGAATTTCACTGTATTTAAATACAAAGCTTGTAAACTGGAAGTTTCGAACTCTAGTTGTTTTCATTTAACTTTTCATATATATTTTCTTAAATATTTATTAGCATATTGTATTTTCTTAATAAAGAGAGCTGCACTTTTTCTTTTCAGTTCTATGAGGAATATATCGTCTGGTGTTGGCAGCTTGTGTCGTATGTAGAAGAGTGGAACAGGGGGGACATGTCCTCCCCTGTCGAACAGCTGCGGCAGGCCGCGGCCACGGGTAACTTGGATCAAGTGCGGGCACTTCTCAAGGCCGGAGTCAAAGCGGATCCAGATTTGGTGAGTGGATTACAATGTTTGTGCAAGTGCTCAAGTACTTTACACTCTCTTTTTATCTGGGTATTAGTGGTTTGGATTAACATTTCCGTATGAGTAACAATAAGGTGCATTACTCGTGTAAGGAGAAGATGAGGCAGGGAATATTCCCGATTTTTGACTCTTTATTCCCGTTTGATAAAGTGTCAAGGATTTTCCTGAATTTTACTTATAAGTAAACATCTCATATTAAAAATTTTTTAATTGGATTTGATGTTTAAAAATTTAAATGAAAAGATAATTTCAAACTCCCAACCTTTGTTATATGTATGAAACGACTAGGCATCCTGGATTAGCCAGATATTCTACGTTTTCGACTCCGGACTGTTACTTATAAGTAAACATCTCCTATTTTAAAAAATATTAATTGGATTTGATATTTAAAAATTTTAATGAAGAGATAATTTTAAACTCACAACCTTTGTTATATGTATTAAAGGACTAGACCCTGGATTAGCCAGATATTCTCAGTTTTCGACTCCGGACTGTGACTTATAAGTAAACATCTCCTATTTAAAAATATTAATTATATTTGATATTTAAAAATTTTAATGAAGAGATAATTTCAAACTCCCAACCCTGAAACTGGAGACATTTTGCTGAACTCAAAAAATGTCACGAATTTGAATGAAATGTCCTGGTTTTTACTTATCAGTAGAAAGTTCATTTTAAAAATTAAATGCATCTAATTTTTCAAAAATCTAGCTTCTAGAGAATCATCTTTGCCACCTATTACTTCACAAAGAACACGGTCACTTAATTATAACTTAGGCGGATGAATGAGTCTGAAAAAATAACAAAACAAGCAACAAAAGAAAAAAAAAGAAAATAGGAAGAAATAAAGAAACATTTGTTCATTGTTTCGGAATTTGTATTGTATTTATTTACATATTTTTAAGGTTTTGTTAAATACCCCCATACTTTTCAATATCTAGCATCCCGAAATGAGGATGGGAATAACTTGTCACTTTTAAGTGACTAAAGATCGCGGATGAGGTGCGTCAGTCCCAATTTTTGTCTTAATTCCCTGGACTGTAAAGATGTTTTAGACTTCAATCAAACGTCCCGGATATTTAATTAAAGAAAGAAAATAAATCATATTAAGAAAGTTTTAAAAGATTATCTACATTTAATTTTTTGAGAAGTCTCCCTTCCACACTTTTATTACATGTAAAATGCAATAAAATGATCCGTCGGATTAGCTGGGAGAATCTGGTTTTTGACTCTTTGCTCTTTCTAGGAGAATTTTAATTAAAATACTTCATTGTAAGCATCATATTCTAAATATATCCTTGCAGTTTGAAAGTATTTTTAACTTTCATATGTAATAAATTCAATATTTTTGGTGTAGCAAAAAAATGATATTTTAAATATTAAATGGCAGATTTGTACTTATAAAAATTCCTCAATTCTCTTATAAAAGATTGTTTTTTGAATGCTATTTTTTTGCATAACTTTTCTGATGTCGAACTTTGATTATGAGCTGAAATGAACAAGAAACCAATCTATATATTTATGAGAGAATATAGACATTATACATTATTTGTGGTAATATATGGCTAACAATTTGAATAAAATGAAAAACCTTTTCTTTCTTAAAAAAATATATATATTCATGTGTAAATTATGTATGTTTTAAAGACCATTATTAATTTTAAAAGCAAAATAAATAAATTAATAAATAAAAAATGTATTTTATAGTGCTGATCAGTTTTTTTTTATTATTTTTTTTTTTTTTTTAGTTTAGCTTCTAATTATTCAAAAGGAAATGCGATTCGTATTTATAAAAATACTAGTTAATATGCCCGGCGTTGCTCGGGATAAAAATATTTTCATTTTATTCGGTTTTGGTTCGTCCACTCCCGTGTTATCTCACCCCCACAGCCAGCCGTTCCACCCCTCTCTTCCTTTTGTCTCCTGCCTTTAAACCACCTGGCACGAATCTAGCAATCCTTGATACTACATTTTTTCTTCGTCGTCATTGCTACGGCGACAACAGAAGCTCCGTCACATCGTGGATTTCCTCATCATTATCCGAAGTACCATTCTCTGCTTTTTTGTGTCTGTGTGTCTGATCGGAAAAACGCCGCAGAGTGTTCCTTATATTTCTCCTTAGGTTCTCTCCTTTTTGTAGTAACCGGACTCAAAACCTTTGAATGAATTTACAAACTCATTGGGACCACTTAAAAATTTTCAAAAATTAAATGAAGCATCGCATAGAGAGAGTAAATAACCATCGTCAATAGATTACTGTGGAAACAAATTGAAAGATTTACACGCTACAAATTAAAAGCGGAAGCAAAAATTCTGCCTTTCTGTAAATATTCAATGACAGCAATATTTTTATCATAACTTTAACAGAGACAAAAACATGGGAATGAAGGATTTGATAAAACAATAAATCGGTTTTAATTTAATTACTATAATAGAAAGCATCGTTACAGATTGTGTTTGAAATGAATTTCGAAATGTTTATTAAAATCGGAGTAAAAGAACGTACGCCATTTAAATTCAGAAGAAAATCTTTTGCTATTTAAGATAGTATATAAATCATCTTCGTGCAATATATATTCCAGAGGTTAATGGCGAAAAACTGAGGAAAAAACGCCGAAAATTGGCTTAATTTTTATTTAATTAAATATTTTAAGAAGTAATAATTTTTGAAAATTGAAAAAAGCTCAAGTGATCGAGAAATGGATACCAGAATGGCATGCGCAAATTTGATCTCGATACTATTCATAGTTTAGAAATACTTCTTATGACAGATAGACCGGTGAAACACCTTTTTTTCTTCTTCTTATATCCTCTTCCTTCGATAGGAACCGGACTAAGTAACCTTGAAAGACTTAACACACTCATTAGCATCATTAAAAATTTTTTGAAAATTAAACAAAACATCTCTTAGAAAGAATAATTAATCCAAATGCACAGTAACTGAATCACAGTGCAACCATATTAAAAGAGTATATGCTACGACATAATACCATAAATGAAAATCTGCCTTTGAAATAAAATTGTCCAATGAAAATAATATTTTCTTATAATAACTTTAACAGTGGCAAATGCACGTGAATGAAGGATTTGATAAATAGTAAACTGGCTCGAATTTAATTTATAAGAATAGAAAGTATTGTTTAAAATTGCGTTAAAATTGAATTTTGAAACGTTAATTACAATTAGAGAAAAGCCGTACCGTAATGGAATAACTATAATTAAAAAGATAATTTTTTGATCTTTAAGATGGTGTTAAAATAATTGTCGTGCGATGCATATTTCAGAAGTTATTTGCGAAAAACTTTTAATCATTAGGCTTAACAGCGGTAATTTTCGGTATTTAATTAAATATCTTAAGAACTAATTAATTCTTGAAGTTGAAGATAACACAGTTGACCTAGAAATGTATCCCAGAATGTCGTGTGTGAATTTCATGTCGCTACAGTTCACCGTTTGGGAGGAGTGCTTGTGACAGACAGACACATGTATTTTCTGCTTTATATTATAGATATACATTACAAAAATAAAAGTTTTCACAACAATACTTGAAGTACAAAATTATTTTTGTTAATAATTTTGTAGTTCAAACAAACATTTGTCAGTTTGCAAAGTACTGACACAAATATCATTAATAATTATTTATCAGCTTCAGAAATCTGTGAAACATTTCTGTCTTTATTAATATATTAAAATAAAATTACTCTTCCTAAGTAGAATGCAGGAACTATCTACAATTTTAGAGATTTCGGTTTCACTTTTGTTAACTTCACCTAAGTTAGTGTAGATTGCTATTTAAAAGTGAGCCAACATCAACCATTGCACCGCAACCTACATATAGCATAATAATTAATTTTGGAAAAATGCCTTATTTTAATTTTTTGTCTGCAGTACTTTGTGAAAACAACAATATATTAAATTGTAAATTTTGGAGATGGTTCCCAACATAGCTGCTAACCTTTTTCTTTCCCCCAAAGAATATTAATTTAATTGAATTTCTCAAGCTAAATTGACATTTGGCGATAATGTATAGGTTAAAACATGTTCTTCTTACCTCATTCTATTCTTTGTAGAATTATTTTTTTCTGCCAAAATATAGAAATTCTTCCTTTGTCTCAGAAGCCCATGGACTATTTCTTGGCTTAGAAATTATAAATTACAGATTTCGTCCTGTTCTTCTCTTGAATGCAGTTTCTTTTCTATACAATACGGCATAATGAACATCATTTCTTGAAATTTTGACTTCTGAAACTCATCAACCTTTTGTGTTGCCTTTTTTTAAGCGCGTTTGACCTTTCTCCTACCCGACCTAGCTATCAACCCACAGCTTATGGAACTTGGAATACTAGTTTTGCATGAAAAAATAGTAATTTTCCTTTCCCAGACCGCTGTTTACAGCCAATCCAAACGACTTCTGTGTTATTCATGGAGTGTTTAATGAACGCTTTTAAAGATCGTTTGGAGCTCTTTTTTTGAGCCGTCACTACAAACTAGCCACTTTTCTTGTTCGTGTTGAGTTCCATCAGTTCATTCTTTTTTTGAGTGTAGTTACGTTAATATATAAAATCACAGGAGATTGTTATTCAGCGTAATAAATCAGAAATTTTTCTTTCGAACCTGAGATTCTCATTGCTAAGAATTATAACAAGCTTCGTTATTTTTAATTCCAAATTTTAATAAGGTAGCATTGTTATTTTTTACAGATCAATATTCTAGGAACTTGAATTCTTATTGTTGAGTTGCTAACTGCTTGTAAGCATAGAAATAAATATTTTTTATAATTAGTTAATAGTAAAAAAAATGTTTAAAATGCTTGTTCTTTTTTTTAAAGTTATATGAATAAAAAAATATCGATTAATGTATTATAAAACAATAAAACATCTGTTATTTGAATCCTAAAATTATTCAAACTACTTTGCTACAGCTGATTAGGGACTAATTTAAATAGAAAACAAGCAAATAATTTGAAAAAAAGCAGTTATCTTTATTTTACATAGTTATAAGACTTTATATATATCTTTATAGCTTAATAAAGAACACCAAGAAAAGCAAAACACACCTTCACGCTCTTGGGATTCCCCCGAAGTCTAATTTTTTTATTTAAAAGAAGGAAGAGCATTCATATTTTCTAAAAATATAAATATGGTATTATACATTAAAATATATATATCCATATTTGTAAAATATTATGTTATAATATTTACATCTATATATTAAAAAAAGCTATTTTTATTAATATTTTTGTATTGAAGTTACAAATGCGTATATGCTGTCGAATTCAGAAATTCAAATGAATGTATTATCCAAATGTGATCATATCTAATAAGTTCCTTTTATTGAATTTAAGTTCTTTTATTTCCCATTTTCTTCTTTTAGAATGATATTAATGCGTTGGCTTTCTGAGTTGATATTCTAGATCAAGCTCAGATGAGACAAGTGTGCTAAAAAAGATTGACTTACAAATGTTTTACCAAAATATTCCTTTCTCCTTAATATTGAAGTTCTTAAAACGCTTTTGAAAATATTTAATGTAAGAGTTAGCTCGAAGGATAGCTCGAAGATTGAAATCATGAATGAAAAACGTATCTTAGAAATTTACTTATAAAATTGCATACTTTAAGTACAGGTTAGATACTTTGATATCTTTTGTTATAAAATGAGATCTTATAAGATAAAGCTTATCTCGTTAAGATTTTAGAATTTAGAATTAATTTTTTCATACAGAGTATCTTTTGTCGCGAAAAGGTTTATAAACCTATATCAGCCTTGCAGTAAGAGCTTCGATATGTAGTATATCTACGGCTTTGAAAAGATATGCAATGATGTGATAAGACAGATCTAATCTTGTTTAAGACTTATGGATATTGAATATATTTTCCTGTATAGAAAAAATTGTGTCGAGAAAAAAATTATCATAAAAATATGTTAATCTTTTATCAGCAGCTTCTACACTTTATATATACAGTTTTGCAAAAGATATTTGATAGCTAATCTCCTTTAGATTTATGAATTTCAAACTAGATTTCTTATAAAGAATATCTTCTGTCCAGAGATAATTTATCATAAAATCCATCTACCAAATAACAGTAACTTCGATAAGCCCTATGGCAAAATATTTCTGAAAGTTTTTAATTTCTTATCTAAACAGAAAATATAACCCAGACCTTTTTCGGTCTTTTCTTTGAATAACACTAAGGTCTTGCCTGCAAACAAGAAAAGATCAAAAACGTTTTGTCAAAGTTGAAATTGGTCAAAGGGGTCAGCAGCAAAACACACCTGCCTTCTTTATTTGTTGAAATTCTTCTGGCGTGTTGTGGGATATCATAATCTGTAAGGTGAAGAAGCAAGCTGTGAAGTCCCGTCGAGTGCATTTGATTAGTAAATGCGGTGAGTTATTTGACTGCATACATCAAATTGGACTGCTGCTGTTAGCAGGAAATTCATACCTTTGGATGCCGAACATCAGCGGCATTTCTTGTGACTGTGGAGAGATAATTGGAAGTTCATTTTGACCTACTAGTATATTTTTGAATGCACCCTGTGGGAAAAGAATATTATACCTCCAGATGTTGCTTCAATGCAAATAGAAATTACGTAATTTCAAATTAAGAAAAAATTGCCCCAATGGTTGCCGGTAAACCTGTAGTGTAAGAAATAGGCATATAAATCTAAATGATTCTTCATCGTTAAATTAAAATACACATTATTTCATTTTTATGGGTTTTTATGTTCTTTTTTCATAAATTGTGAACTCAGTACTTGCAGCAAATAATATGAGTTCTGCATTCTGTGCTAGTAGCATTATAAAACTGTTAATATATAACTGTAACAGTGCAAATCTGAAAATCTAAACCAACAATAAGAAAGTTTTATACCCTTCTAACTTTATTACACGGTTTCGGCTCAAAAAATATTTGCTTTGTTACATTCTGTCATAGATTGTACTGTCCCGCCGAAAATACAAATATTTGCGTTGCTATTTTAAGCTCTCTTAAATAATGATTTTTATTCACGAAGTTGGCATAAGTCTTTCCCTTATTGATTCAAATATCTTAGGAAATAATTACTTTTGAAAGTTGAAAATAGTACAGTTGCTCCAGAAATAGACCCCAAAATAGCATGTGTCAATTTCATGTCGTTACTGTCCAAAGTTCGTAGTCTTATGACAGATAGATCGATAGAAGCATATATATTTTCTGCTTTATAACTGTAGATATAAAAATCAAAACTTGCATAAATAGAATAACCCAAAAATTTCTAATATTGAAGATATTGAAGGAAAAGAAATCTGAATTTTTTATTGCATTTCGTTCGCATATTACATATTGTTTGAGAGAGAGAGAGATTATGTTTGGAAAAGCAGTTCTATGTATCTACACTTTTAAAATTCGACGTGTATGTATGTATGTATGCGACGCTAAAACAATTATTAACCACTGAATGGAGAAGCGCACCGAAAGTACCAAAAGATGGGGAATAATTCTAGGAATCCATTTTGACTATTTAAATTCCGAAATTACATTTAGTTAAAAAGATATTAATTAAAAACGCCAAAATGAATGAATGCTTGCAACAATACATTTTTTATTTCTGCAAGCGTCATCTACATTATTAAAATTCGACACGTATGTATTTATGTCACGCTAAAGCCATTATTAACCGCTGAACGGAGAAGTGCGCCGAAAATACTAAAAGATGGGGAAGAATCCAAGGGATCCATTTTTTGACTATACGGTGATAGATTTCTGATTACCAACAAAGTGAAAGAACCCACCATTTTCTGCTTTCGGATCACAAGCTATGATGTTTTAAGTAAATCATGGTACAAAAATAGAAGATCTGATCCTCAAAAAGAACAGGTTAAGAGTGGTGCAGAAAGCATCCGAAATCATTCGTCAAGATATACGTTCTGCATTATGTGAGAGAGTCATTGGTTTTTCTAATGGAAGAAATCATCTTGAAAAATTGAAAGGGCTCTGTAGAGCCTTTAAAGAGGAAGTCAACTGCGTCTATCATGCCGTCGTGTCTGTAGCTCATCATGTCTAAAGTCAGACAAAAAAAAATTCCGGAATCGGATAGACCATTCGATTTTTGTATTTTTTTCGATTTTTTTAAAATCAGTCAATTTCGACGCGTTTTCGCGGACGGAATGTTTGTACCCCTCTTTTCTCCTTATTTACTTAGGAGAGAATGTTGGGCATGTGTCACGTGACCGCACTTATTTTCTCCGCCAGAGAATGACGCATTATTTGAGGTAGCCCGTGCCACACCGGGCCACGCACTTAGTATCATATTAAATTTTTTCGAAGGCAGATTTGCTCGACAACAGAAATATTTTTATATCTTATAAGGCATACCAAAATTGTCTGATTCAAAATAATCCATTCTTTGAAGAACGTGTATCCAACAACAACACCTCAAATAGTTTTTTCAATCCTTATTTGCAACAATCATTCTCGATAACATGAAACCGAAACTTTCATTATAACCTTTTTATATTGAAATGTTTCTTTATTAAAGTGAATTCTCAGTATGTACGTACCGTAAAAGATTGTTTATATACATCGTATAGGGGAAGTCATACCGAATAATAGATCAGCACTCCCCCTTTGGTTTATATTTAAAATGATTTACCCCTAATAAAATTCCATTATCGGTCAATGTCTGAAATCTTGAGAATGGGGTCTTTGGAAGTTAATGGAGTGTTTCCAGAAAATTGTTCATCCGAAAGCCGCAAAGCAACTCCTTTTCGTAGCTGTTGAAGCATAAAACTCAATAACTATTATGATGTTTGTGATTCTGGAATCTATCTGCCAGACTATCCATCAAGGTTTGAAAGAAGTCGCTATTTCATTCATCTAGCTGAATGCTCATCCAAAGTTTCTGATGACATTCATCAAGTCTTATGAAGAAGTAATGCAATTTTATCTACATCGGTCTCGGAAGAGAATGATAGAGGCTTCAAAATTCTATAGAATGTTGAGTGCCCTGTATTATATTTCAGAGTTTGACGACTGCCATACTTAACAGAAGCTCAAAATAATGCATGTATAGGAAAAATAAATCAGTCTGAAATAAAAGGCTACTTTTCAGTAACTTGTATTTGAAATTAAATAACAAACTATTCTCATCACTTAGCATCTGATAAAAAGATTAATAAATTAAAACAAAATCATAACTTCGGTTAAAAATAAAGGTTTCTTTTTTCCTCAATATGGTGGTGATTCAGTTTTCATGTATCAGTCAATTTACGTCATAAAGACTTTCGGCATCATCAAAGTTTATATACATTTTGCATTGCATTGATAATTCGCTCTTTGTTATTTTTAAATTTATTTAAATGATCTCTGGTATAAACTTTTGACTTAATTTTGCTATGAATTGAGTACAACTGAATGATGTAGAATTTTGAAAATAAGTAACACACAGATGCTACAATATTATTTCATTTATCTTTCTGACAATTTTGCTTAGTTGCAGATTGTAGGAAAGCAGCTACATAAAATCTTCTATTTAGACAAATTTGTTGAAAGTCTAGAAATTCCTTAACTATTAAATAAAAGAAAGCTATTGTATGCTACAAAACTGCGATTTGAACTGTTTAATGAAACTCAAAACATTATTCTGTTTCACAGGAAGGTAGAACTGCTCTTCATTTAGCTTCAGCTAACGGACATGCAGCGGTTGTGAAAGCCTTAATCGAAGGCGGTGCCAAAATTAATGCCTTAGATGCCGTAAGTATAATTTCTTTCAAAAACTAATAGTAATAGTATTAATATAACTAAAAATAATAGTAATAGATAATTCTTTAATAGTAATACCAGAAATAGTATTAATATTTTAATCGCAACAAATTTAAATAGATAGAGCAGGGTGGAGAAACTTTTTGTACTGAAAGACCTCATTAAAGGCATCTGTTGAGCAAAAGGCCGCACGAGCAGAATTTTAAGGGTTGTTGTTCTGTAATTATTATTACATTACAATTACATATTTCAATGCGAATTGTAAACAACTGATAAGACTGCATAAGAAACTCAAGAAGGCCGCAGGTTCCCCATCCCTGAGATAATGTCTTACCTCTTTTTTTTCATGCTCTCTCATTTACATCCTTTTTTTTTCCCAAATTACATTTTTAAATTTAAACATCGTGAAATCATCTGTTAAAATATAATTTGAGAAAGCTTATGTCTTTCAAGGGTTACTAAATGAAACGTAAAATTGTATCAGGTTTCATAAAACCGATTTTCTATCAAAAGCTCTTTTTTAATTATTTCATCAGAAGTAAATGAACTAATTCATCACTCTAAACTAAAAAACAATAGGCCATTTATAATGCTTTAACTTTTTTCGTCATAGCACATTAATTGCTTCCGAAAGATGAAGAAAAAATAAAATTCTAATGCCAACGGAGCGAAAGCGTAGGCAATTGCTTTGCTTAGACAATTTCTTTTTCCAGAAGCTTTTGCCACCCGTATCAGAACATGTTTGAAGAGGGGCTGAGAAATATGGATTAATTGCCGGTGGCATTTTTGCAGATTAATCAACAGATAAAGCATCATTCATCTTTTTAATTAATCGTCTCATCTTTATATAAAGAAATTTAGAAGCGTAAGGTCTTAGGTATTTCTGCTGTTAATGATTGAATTCGGCTACTAAGACTATTTTTTTACGTGCTGATTTCGGGTGTTAATCTTCCGAGGTCAAATTTCATTACGTCCGATCATTCAATGGAATATCTTTTGGTTGAAAATGATTTTTAACAGCTTGTTAATCACTTTATTTTCTCGATGCTTGCTGATCAAAATGGAAGGGAATGGAAAAGCGAGGTCCACCCTCAAGACAGAAACCATCGGCTTTGTTTGGAAGGTTTTGATGAATAGTTGTTGCCATTATCACTGGGTGCGTCCATAAACAACTTTGTATAAAGTAGAACGATATTCTGCTGAGAATTACTGCAACCGATTTTCTTAGGAGATAATGATAGGACGAAAGCAGAATGGTCATTTGCAATTGAGATTCTCTCAGCGCTGTGCAACGGGTCTTTATCACATACTACAGCTCTCCCAATTTATTTAGATCCTGAAACAAAGTATTATATAGACCTGACAGGCCTTTGGCAAGCAGCTACCGCTTGTCAAAAGCAATTAATGGAAGCAATTTTCCTACTGACGTGCACTAAATTTAAATACCGATTAGAGAAAAGACAGAACTCTGGAACATTTTCCTTTTGTTGGTGTTAGAGAAAAAAGTTGAATTTTATCAGTTCATTTTAGAAAAATCAGGTCAGCAAGAAAAAACGAATGCATATACATATGC
>BGPR01001403.1:135909-261321 GCA_013235015.1 Araneus ventricosus
CTAACGTAGCGCATCATATTTTATCCCCTCAAATGTCGCTCCCGTCGATATATATGTAATTATCATATGTTTAAACTTAAAATGTGTAAATTATAACACTGATGAAAAAACTAAGAAAATAATAATAAATAAGCTAAAATAAGTTATAAATCTATATAAAAAAATTAGATGGAATCCTTAAAAATTTCAAGTGTTCTGTGCGACAGCATCGTCCTAAAACAGATGGTGCCATGTAACAAAACATTTAATTATTAGACAGGTAATGTAATCATATCTTCAAATTTTTTTGAATTAAATTGGGTAAAACCTGTCCAAACCTGCATTGTCAACACGGCGCAAAAGCCTACGAACTACTTTCTATGAGAGTAGGTACTTCATATTTACACTTCAATAAGCATCATTATTCAAAATTTCAACGTACGTACGCGAGCAGTGCACGCGTCAGCTTTTCATCTGTTCCTACCCAACATCCGGCCATTTTGTGGAAAAAAATTACGTTTACCATCTGCTTGAACTATTTCCCCAAGTAACGGTTCGCTTTCATGCATAGATTATTTATTGTTTAAAGAGAATGATTGGACGGTTGCAGATTTTTTCATCTTTATGCATGAATAGTTTAAATTATTCTTCTCCCCAGTGAATAAAGTTCTGGAATATCAATGAATTAATCAATTTAAGACTTGTGACGTTCTTTTATAAATATTTGTATTATAAAAGGCAATTTAAATTACAAAAATGCAATTAGTTTATAAAAATAGTTCTGCATATGAAAATAAATTGAGAAAAATTTTACATTATCCAAAATTAACAAAATGCTCCACAAAAGGCCTTTTTTGAAAATATAACAAAAGTTACGAGAGAAAAATATTGGTGAGAAAGATGACGATTATTATTAAAAAAATCTTGGAGCATTTGTGATAAGCAAAGCTATAAATACAGAATTAAAGAAATATTTCCTTTTCTTTCTTTTCCTTTTTCTTCACCAGACATTACCCATTTTGTTATTTTTACAATCTGAGTACAAAATCTCCCTCATTAGAATTCTGAAAAAGAATAAATAACT
The DNA here is from genome assembly GCA_013235015.1 of Araneus ventricosus. Lineage (NCBI taxonomy): Eukaryota > Metazoa > Arthropoda > Arachnida > Araneae > Araneidae > Araneus > Araneus ventricosus. Next base: position 136,973 of record BGPR01001403.1, read on the forward strand.
ACTTCCGAACATAACATTATCTTTTAAATTTATAATTTTAATTCTTTCTACCAAAACTATTTTTATACTTGAAATATTGTTAGAGCGGAAATTTATTTCACAAAAGTATTGTTGTTTTTTAGAACAAACAACAGAAACTTTCTTTTTAAAAGTTAGTATGGCTACGACACCTTCTTGAAATAACACAATTTATAGAATTAATCTTCCGAAATGTATACATTTTGTGTTGGATGAAAAGCTTTTTTAGATGCCGGCAAAATTATGATCTTAATTTATGCTTCATTCAAGATATTTTAAAATTTACATTACAAAAGGTTTTTATGAAAAAGAATGTAAAAACAACAGAATTTATTATCTCTTGACAGTTAGAGTTAAAACTTACTTCAAACAGAAATCCTGAAAAAGAAAGCAGTTTCTTTTCTTTAAGACCGTGGATACATTAGTGTAAAATAATTGTATGTTTCGACCATTGTTCATGTCAGCGGAAAAATAACAATATTTTAACAACATAATCTTCTCTGACCATGGCAATAAATCTGAACAAACTGCATCCAACAACGAAAATAATTGTTTTACTTCGTCGCTTATCCAAACAAACAGCGCGTCCTCATCTCAATACATTTGGCATTATCATCATTGCTTTTTTAACATTTTGGCAAAGGTTATGTTCATAAGCCATTTATCCAAAGATAATCATAGCGTGAAATTCCATGTGTCCTGTATTTCGGCCATTTTTTTCTTTTGCAGAGAGAGTAATGTCTGCGAGTGAAAAAAGTAATAATATTCTCTTAATTTTGTAACGAAAGCAGTCTGCGTTGATTTGTAGGGCAGACGTGCATGTGTATAGATTGCGTGACGAAATCCATCGTCTTGTTGTTTTCAGGCTGGCTACAGTCCTCTGCACCAGGCGGCCACCGAAGGTCACGAAGAAGTTGTGAAGCTCCTGCTTAAGAATGGATGCCATGTCGATACTCAGGACGAACTGGTTGGTAATCGCTTTTGATATCTAAATGGATGACCCAATCCGAATGACCCTCCTTTTTTCTTACCTTCCTTTATAAAAAACGAAATTTAGCGATTCCTAGAAATGAGGAAAAAGAAACTTCGGTTTCGAAATATTTTGTACATTCTTTTCTAGTTAGTAAAAAACAAGTAGACCTGAACTTTTTAACCTGTTCTGAAAACTCCCGCATGAAAAGGATTTAATTCACCTTAAGTGCTTTTTGTTCCTATGGTCTCGTTTCTGTCATAATGTCGACCTGTGAGTCACAAGACACGATACTCTCAAATCTTTTTGAAATAACGACATACGACGAAGCGAAACACGACATCCCATTTCTTACATTTTTATATTTATTCACTAAAAATTAATAATACGCAGCTCTGTGATTAGAAATTTTGATGCTAATACGAAGCGAAACACGACATCCCATATCGTACATTTTTATATTTACTCACTAAAAATTAATAATAGGTAGCTCTGTGATTAGAAATTTTGATACTAATACGAAGAGAAACACGACATCCCATTTCGTACATTTCTACATTTACTCACTAAAAATTAATAATAGGCAGCTCTGTGATTAGAAATTTTGGTACTCAGTGTGAATAAATAAATAACGGCTCTTTACGGAAACTGAAGAAAATGTTAGTTCCGTTCCTTCTGAATCAGTAGTTATAGAGTCAATATTCATTTCTTAGATTGACAGCTGTAAATTACAGTCAGTGACAGCTCAAGTTGTCAGAACGTATAAGGTTGAGAAGATCGCTCTTCACTCGTTTATTAAGACTTAAGTGTTTCTGTGTTTTAGTTGGTCAGAAAATGAAGCAACTGTTGCTTTAAATATAAAGTTCCATCACACAGAAGATCAATTATTAATGCTTAAAACAAAATTCTGTTCAAATATGTCAATTAACCCTTAAATGGAAAAGGACAATATTCAAGATTACTTAACACGGCGTACTGATACACCAATAGCTTTTCCTTTAATGTCTACTTGAGTTATTAATGACTATAAAGAGGAATGTTAAGTGACTATAACTGTCAACCCTCCCGATGAATATTTTCTGCTAATTTCAGAGTCGTAATGTTATTTCAGGTAACAAAATTCACTGAAACATCATTCTTTCTTTATTTACTGGAAAAAATTATTCCGTTTGGATAAAAAGAAGAAAAATCTTTTTTATAATTAGAACAAATAATAGAAATTTAAATTGAAAGGAAAATAAATCAAAAGAAACAAAAAGTAAACAATAATAATAATGAAAAATAATGAAAACAATAAACGTTTTTGCGCGCAAACGCAGCAGCAAAAAGTTATTGCTTCAACAGAAATTTTTTTAAAGATAACACAACAAAAACTATAGAATAAAAAACCAAAGATTCTCTAATACTTAGAACACTTTAATTAGAAATTATTCAAATTGGAAAGGAACTAAAATGGCGTACTCATCAGAAACCATACGCCATTTTTAGTTCAAAAAGAACAAAATTTTCTGAAGAAAGGAATGACAAAAAGTCAAAATTTATTCCTTCCTGTGGTCTGAATTTTGTCCGGCCACCAAATAAAGAACATTAATGCAAAATATGTTTTTATTTTATTTTAATTTGTTTAATTTCAATTAATTAATTTTGCTAAATTTTATGAATTGTAAATATTATAATTAGAGCAGTAGAGTTCGAGAATAAACTGTTAAATTCTTATCTTTCAGCATGGTAATACGGCTCTTCACGAAGCAGCTTGGAAAGGTTTCAGTCGAACTGTGGACATTCTTTGCAAAAACAGAGCCAACTTCTACATAAAAAATAATGTAAGTTGAATTTCTCTAATGGAAATTTAATCTTAGTTGAATTAAATAAATATTAGTATATTTCTGAAATTGAAATGTTTCTTGCTTTATTTACAAAATCGTTATGTTCATTAGAACAAAACGTTTGAATAAATAAAAATAGAGTATATTTGAAGAAATTATACTAATCGGTGGCCATAAATTAGGCCATTTGGCAAGAGTAAACTAACAGCATTTATTGTGTGCACATACGAAAATGTTGTAATCCTCTGTGTTTTTACAACATTATAATTTCATTAAAATTAATTTAAATATTTAATAAAATCGTCTTTTCTACCTATTTCTTGACTTCATCAAAAATAATTAAAAAACCATAGATTTCAAGAATTCTATATCCATAAATTTTGATTCAAGATTAACTTTGCGGATATCTTTTAAAACATAAATGAAATCATAAGCAAGGTTTAGAACACAAAAATAAGTTTAGCATTTAGTTTTAAACTTTTTAGCTCGTATTATAAAAATCATTAGATGTATAAACTACAGCTATTAATTCTTTTACAGGGTGGATTCACACCATTACATCTTGCCTGTCAAAATGGCCACAATCAGTGTTGCAGAAATTTACTTTTAGCGGCTTGTAAACCAGACGTCAGAAACAGTGTAAGTATTTCCTAGAAGAGTTGTTAAACTTTTCATTTGAACTGCAGAAGCATTTTCTTAATTGGCTTCTATTTCAATACAGATGGATAATTTATTACAAAACTAAATAACGTAGATGATGTGTAGACAACTAATTAGAATTCGTTATTTTACATAGGAGGTGTAAGATACTCCCTTGAATAATATTTTGCCTATCTCAAGATCTGAAATTGGGTAGTTGTCACCTTAATTTGATTTATTATCAATGATACTGAGTTGCATGCTTATGAGATCAGGTTTTACGATAAAGCAACAAGGATAGGAAGTAAAGTTCACCTGATGGGATAGGTAGCAACATTTTCAACTAAACTCCCTTCTGAATTGCTTTCAGTTTTAAGGCTCCAGCCTTAACATTCATAGAGATGCTTTCATTTTAGTAGTCATTCGTTATAAGCTATTAAAAAGATTATTAAAATAAACAAATAAATAGAAATAATAAGCGAAATTAATTCAGTGCAATAGATATTTTCGTGTTCCTTAAAATCTATTAAGAAGAAACACAAAGCTAAAAAGTTTAATCTCTCTAAAAATTAGTGTAAGTATCCAAAAATCAAATGCAATCTTCCACAGGGCTGATTTTTAATGTTCGACTTGGTAAAAGGTATGGTTGCCATAATTGCCAAGCATTGATATGGGACGCTTAAGTGCTAAATAAATGAAACAGGAAAAAAATGGATAGGTAATGGTTTATTTTACTCTGATAAAATACCAATAAAGTTTAAGTAATCTAATAAAATTAACACGTAGAATAAGAAAAAAGAGGCGAGGCTAATCCTTTTTAGCCCAGTCATATTCTAAAGTTGATTTTACTTTTTTAATTATATATAATTTTCTTCTTTCATATAATTATAAAATTGGGTGCAATTCATTTCAAAATTATAATGACGCAGAGTTTAGGGAGGAAACGGGACAAATAGTAATACGGGACTGAGTAGTGAAAAGCGGTGGGACGTATAGCAACCCTAGTGAAAGGGAAATATTCCGCTACTCAATTCCCCGAGGCATGGAATATTTTAAGCCTGATTGCGGTGCTCCGACATGAATTAAAATTTCATCTTTTACATGAATTCTTCTATGACGTACTAAAAATAAGTAAACTTCTGAAATTTGTGAAAGTTTTCAAGAGAGGAGAAGAAAAAAAAAATAAGGATCACGATAGTTTCCTAATAGCTTAAAATAAGTTTGTATATTGCTTATTCATCTTGTTTCGTCTTTATTGAAATAACCGGACCATCCCAATCTGAATGCTAAGCATTTGAGTTCTGCCAGCCTGAAATTCAAACCTACCTTTTGATTTACCGTCTTTGCAAATCCACGGACAGACAAATGTGAAGATATAATTTTTAAAAAAAATGCATTTTTTTCGGACGAGGTAAAATGTCGAAATTCATCAAACTATCAGAATCAGAGGTCGATTTCTTAAAAAAATTATAATAATTCTCTATGTAGTTCATGGACGAGAAAGTAAAAATTGTTAAAGATTACAAATATTTTTCATCATAATATCCTCATATACTTTTGCTTGAAGTTAGTCAATCAGATGAATAAAGCATCAGTTATAATATGATTCAGTGTTTCTGAAGAGGAAGCAATAATATGCTGTAAGTTCATTAACGAATATTTGAATATTTCTGAATTTTTTTTTCGCATCTGGTAGGAACATGCGGTCTCGTGCTAATTTCAGATGTTAAAAAAAATTCAGAAATATTCAAATATTCGTTATTGGTTGCGAAAAATTGAGTTGTTTCTTCCTCTTCGAAATTTCAAAAAATTGAGATAGGTGGTGTTGCTTGTTTGGAGACGATTTGATGCTTTTCTGTATATTCATAAATTAGCTCATCCAGTTTCGATTAAAATTTAATATATAATTAAAAATTCTGAAGAAAACCATTGTTACTCAAATCCTGCATGCATGTCTTTCGGTTATATGAAAAATATATGATTATTTTTAACTAGAAAATCACCCGTCATGGTATGACGGGTGTAAACTGCCTCTTCATTCGAGAGATTTCCCATCAAATTTGACGTGTTTAAATAGATATATATGCGAGAGAAATGTTTAACATTGATTGAAAACAAATAAAATAAACATATGATTTAAGACAGGAAATATTTTTTTGTTTACATATTTCTTTATTCAAAACAACATTCCGTGTGAAGTATTTTTCGTTGTTTAACAATTTTATTATAATTCAATAACCATGAAATTCTCAGCTTGTCAAAAGTTAAAATTTCAAAGGAATTCTTTTCGAAATTAATCAAACAAAGTACTTCTCTGCTTGTAAAACATTGCCAAAAAATATTATCAGATTAATCATCACGATTGCAATAAATAATCAGATGCATCGTGGCGTCTAAACTATATCACGCGCACGATATACCACTGACGTAATTTACTACTTTCTATTAAAAAACAGAAATTAATTTGAAATATATGATTAATAGAATTTAAAATTTCTCGGGAACTATTCATCATAGCGAGATAAATTTTATATCAATCGAAACAAATTTTATTTCACTATTTTAGAGCTATTAAATTTGAAATTAGAACGACAATTACTCTTTTAAATTTAAAATTACTGAAATTTAAGTTCTCTAACAATGAAATAATGCCGTTTAACGCCTCGCAATGCTATGGCGCGAGTTTTATTGTTGATGACGTCAGAGCGTTGCCGAGGGACAGATATGGGCTATTATATTAGTAATTAGTGTGGAGATATCCAAAATATGTTACTTTCTTTCAGCAGTATGGTGATACACCACTTCACACAGCAGCAAGATATGGCCATGCTGGAGTGCTGAGAATTCTACTTAGTGCCTTTTGCAACGTTAACGAGAAAAACAAGGTAAGCGTTTCAAACTTTTCTTTCAATCATAAAACATTCATTATTGGATTCGTATTTTTACGGGCTTATATGAAACCAGTGGCAAATCCAGGATTTGGGTCGGGGAGGGGAGGGGGCTGAGGTCATGCTTTTTTTTTTTTTATCTTGGTGAAGTCTTCAAATTTTACTGGAGTGAACGAAGGTGTTTTCTTAATCTATCATCATAAATTCATATATATATAAACACAATGAAATAACTGGCCAAAAAATGTTTTCGACTGCATCAACGCCACAAGTACGAGTGGAATGACTACAAAAGAGAGAAAAGTTTCGAGCCTCTCAAAGCCAAAAAGCAATGTTGCCACTTTTTTCCCCTTTTTCTTTAAAGGAGATTAAGAACAAAAAGGTGTAGAGATTTTAAAAAAAATCAAGAATTCTGGTTTAGCTTTTTGGGGGATGCATCCCCATAGCACCCCCCGGATTCGCCACTGTATGAAACAGACAAGTGAATTCGTAGAATCGAGAAATTCGTGAACAAGAAAAAATGTTTTTAAAATCTTCGGTGCCTACACTTTTTATTTTCTGAATATTATACTGCCATAAATATTCGAGTTCGTTTTATTAGTTTTAGTAAAGTGATACGATTTTTGGACTTCTACACTGGATGCTCTAAAACCCGAGGGGTGCAATTTGAGACGTTGACTTTTTTGGGGCTGCAAACTAAAAAAAAACTAAGAAATAAAAATTAAAAAACAATTCAGAAATAATAAATTATCAAAAATTTTTTAAAAGCTGGAAGAGATCAAGAATCATAAATAATATATTTTGCTATTAATGCTACTATTTTTCCTTCAGGCTCTTTCATCTGTACTGATTATTCTATTATATATATAAGAGATTGGGAACGAGATTTTTTCAGAAGCTAACTTTTTGAAAATTAAATATATTTACTCATTTTTTTTATAAAAATGTACTTTTTACTGATAAGTAAAAAAATGCAGAACAATTAATTCATATTCGGGACACCTTTTCCGTCCAGGACAAAGAATCGAAAATCAGGACTGTCACAGCTGACTCTCAACATCTAGGCACTTAAGTTCTTGTATTTTTGACGTTGCTTTTTCTCTTCTAAAAATTTGCCGCGATAGAAATCATAACATCAGCTTTCCTTTTATAATGGGTCTGAGGCACAAGATCCTTTATTTTCACTTTCCTTTCTGTTTGTTATAGTCGAATGGAAAAAAGAAGAATTGTTAAACTTAGTTCACAGAAAGAAAGTTCAGTTTAGTTTAAATAGATTAATTAGATCCTTAGAAGATAGACAAAAATTATTTTTCGATAGAACTTGTAATTTTGAACCGTAATCAGATGAAGAGGACGGCACACGAGCTGGTAACTCCCTCTCTAAACTTCTACACCATATCACACTTGTACAAGCACATCAGAAAGAGGAACTTTGAACTGAAATTTAGCGTGACTTTTTGAAGTTTAACTTCGACCAGACCCCATACATGGCGGATTCATTGGTGATCGCATCTCGAATCAGCGATCCTCTACCATCAGGCCGCTGCGGACCTCAAAGACAGAAAACATACATTGTGATTTGAGAAAAAGAATGCGAATTAACATTAATTCAATTTCAAATCAGATTTAGACTACAAGTTAATAATGTGAAAAAATGCTGTGAAAAGTAAGAAATTGGTAAAAACGTGAATTTACAAAATCTGTTTTTCTTCTACTTTATTTTTAGAAACTAGATATAAAAGTATATAAAGGTACATTAGAGCAAATATTTGTTTTACAGGAAGTAACAATAGTAATTCATTTCAGAATGGAGATACAGCTCTTCACGTTGCTGTTGCAATGGGAAGAAGTAAACTGACACGCATTCTTTTGGAAGCAGGATGCGATCAGCAAATAAGAAATCATGTAAGTCTTTGCAATTTAATGTATTACTAAATTCAACTACGAAATCAATTCAAAAGAAGTATTAACATTAAATGCTGTTAATTTCACATGAATAATTCAAAATTAGTAAAGGCAATGTTTTGAAACTTAAATAAGTTCAGCTTTATATTTAGACAGAAACCAATGTCCTAAATCGATTACTATTAACTTCATATTGACAAAGAGTACTTCCGCTTCCCTGTTTTCAAATAGCACGATGGTCATGGCACGACCTATGAACAATGGTACAGATTGGGAGCTATAAGTGTGTGTGTGTGTATGGGGGGGGGGATTTATAGGCAACTAAAAGTATCGAGGAGTATTGAGAATCGGCAGCAAAATTTAAAAATTAGCTGCAAAAGTTTTGGATGCTCTTTGAATTGGGACAGAGACGTAAAAATTGACAAATGAAATAAAAAATTAATTTTTCCCGTTAAAGGGGTGGGGTGGGGGATACCGAATCGTCACCATTGCCTGTGAGAATCGCCAAAAGACAAATTTTGTTGTCTGAATCAGTTTTCGTAATAGACAAGATAGCACGAAAAGAATAGATGAATAGATAGCACGAAAAGAAGCACTGCAAAAAGTAATGAGTAACCTTTTAAATCTGTGAATTAATAAATATATCCCCAATTATTAAGAAAGAATGAGATATTCCATTTCTGGATATTCCAAAACATTTTAGTTTTTATTTGACATCTGGAATCGCCATTTTGGTTTTGTTCAGATGACAAATAAAGTATAAAAAATACATGAAAAACAAAAGTATCCAGAGAAACAGCATTCATTTCATACTTATTTTATCACACCAAACAGTTTTGTATTAGTTCGAAGCAATAACACAAGGATTTAACATTGATTAATAATACGAATTATAATAACAATAAAAGGAAAAATAAATTTCCTAAATATCGATTTTTGATTTGCCATTTGATGGAAAATGTCTATAAGAGTAGCATCTCGAAAAAAGTCTCAAGTTTTTGGAACTCGAATATTCAAATCGCATTTTTCCATTATTCCTTTAAATCTGCGTTATTTTAAAGACAGTCCAACAAAGGATATAGTATTAAAAAAGTGCGAAACTGCTTAAAATGAAATAATCTGCAGCCGTGGTCTATGAAGATCCACAAAGTTCGAAAGTTCTCAGCTAACAATTTAAGTAGGGTAATGTTGATTAATTGCATGCGGAGGATATGAATAATATATTCAGCTTTTCATATAATGAAATTTCATTTTATAGAACATACTGCTATATTTTTATATAGAAAGAATCAGTATAAACTTTTGCAAATATTCTTAGTAAAATATAAAACGAAAGAAATCAAAAACATTTAATTCAATTTCTCGAAAGCTGTCAATTTCAAGGTAAGTTAAATCTTTCATAAGGGAATATTTTCTCTCAAAAATGATGTTCACGGCCATATATATTTTTAATGGATATTAAATTTATTTTTCAATTTGTTTCTTGTGCAGCAAGGTGAAATGGCACGCGATATTGCCGAGAGAAAAGAATTTACGGAATTGGCAAAATTATTGGATAACCCTCCTGTGACTTTGATCCACGTGGAACAGCAAACTAAAAAGCATTCGAAGTCATCGTCCAAGAAAAGGGAAAAGGACAGTCACACGTCGCAGGAGAGTGGAGAGAAAGAGAAGAAAGACAAGCACAAAAAAGTAAGTAGTAAATGATAAGTCAATATGGATTCTTTTATGCTTGCTTATCCCGCGAAGCATCTGCATTTTTCGTGATATGAACATTACAGCAACAGTAACGGTAACCTCCAAACATCTAGTTTTGAATAGTCTTTTTTATAATATTACTTATTATTAATTTTAATTAAATATTTAATTCGAAATACAAATAGAGAGTGAATTGCACTCATAGTTAATATAATTCATTGAAATATTTAAATATATATATTTTCACAAAAAGTGTTTCTAAAATTATGAAACATTAAGAAAAAGGCTATTTTTCTGCTACCATATACCTTTATTAGATTTGGTTTAGTTTATGCACAATAAATTCAACTTTCGCAAACAGTGAAGTACTCTTGGCAAAACGGGGGTCTAACATTATAGCTTTTGATAATTTGCTTAAATAGCGATGATTTTGAGAACAGAACACTTATAAAAACAAAAGTCGAAAATATTCTTCACTGACTTTTCTCGTATATCTCCACGTAAGAGTGCCACTAATTACGGGTCGAAAAAACTGACTCTGTCTATATATTAAGCATTCTTGACTGTTCTCAATAAAAGTAACTGGCACTTAATTTTTGTTGATGCTTTCCGGCGATTAGCAGAAAAAAAGTAAGATATTTAGTGAAAATTCGCTCTTAATTACAGTAAAATATAATTATAAACTTTGATAAGAGTGTAGTTTCTTTTAGTAAAAGCGCAGTGGCGTCTAACTCATTTTGGTAGTAAATTTTTATACTCTCACGCAACTGCAACTCTAAGGAGTTCTTTGAACCGAATAAAAACTATGATAATTATGGAGACCGAAAAATCAACATAACAGCTTTGTAATGGTGATTGATGAAGAAGCAGAGTTTTATGTTAGTAGATACGATCCTCTTCAGTAAATTTTTGTAATCTATTATTAAAAAAATAAATGTATGTCAATAATTTGTATTAAATTCTAGATTGTTTGTTGAAGCCTATGAAAAGTGTTTTCTGATTTAATTATTCATTTTTTTACAAACAGATCGCGAGAATAAATTATTGCATGATATTCATACTATGTCAGTAATGAGGGATTTTCAATCAAAATTGAAAGAAAGGATATGAATATAAAATAATAATATGGACATATTATGATTTTAATGAAAAATAAGCAATAATCATAATTGGTTTAGGTATGAAATGGGTAACTATCTACAAAATGCACATTCTAAAACATAGCTGTTTTCTTAAAACATTACAGGAAAAATTCTAATGCTGTATTTTTCCGAAATAAATTATTGAATCATAACAAGTCTATTGAGCGACGGAATTGACTTATTTCAATTTTGAATAGAAAACGTATAAAATATAGTATAGAATACAGTAGTTCATACAAATATGATTGTCCCTTATAACTCTTTTAAGAAAAACTTCTGAAGCATTGTTATCCTCTTCAAAAGAGAAAATTTGCGCTAGTTCATGTGTCATTTCATACGAAAATAATATCAGAAAATGGAGCGTTAATTAATAAGAGTAAGTTAATTTAAAATAATTATGCAGCTAATTTTTCGAAAATATTTTAAAGCAAGATGATTTCCCTAATTAGTTTTCTTATTAGCATCAAAAACTTTGTCCATTCATAGCAGAGGACCGAAATTTAAGAAGCTCGTTCTTAAAGACATAATGTTGACAGAAGATGACATTACTAAATAATTGTTTGATACTGAATTGTTTTGCTTGTGACTTTTTTCCAGAGTAAGAAACATCATCACAAAGTCCACTTCTCTGACAAAGAAAAGAAAGGCAATGTTAGTCCTTATGGATGTCACATGTATCCAGATATGAATTATTTTCCAACACTCAAGCTGAAGTCACTTCCGCAAGAACCTCTGAAATCAGGAGAACAGTATTACGCAGACCTTGCTGGGAATATCAAGAAGGTAACTTAAAAAACAAAAAGTTAATTTTACTTTAATTAAACTGCTCCACGCTGTAAATCAAGTTATGAGATTGAATATGCATACAGTAGAACCAATCCAGAATTTTTAAAAATTAAAAGATAAAATTTTTAATTAAGGAAATTGTATAAATTCTATATTTTTCAATAGAGTTTTGTAAAAGATATTTTCGAGAATCTAGCACGAATCAGCGGAAACAACTTAGTTAACCTGAGTGTGAGATAAGATATGTAGAAAATAATTTGAAATAACATAAGTGAAAATATTTTATCATCCGTTATTTTTCTTTTCATTAGTCATTTATTTAAGTAATTTAATTTGGTTAGTTTTTAGTAATTTTCGGTATTTATTCTGATTCGCGTATCTTTTTCCAGTTTTCATTATCAATTGTTTAAATGCATAATTGAACATTTTATATTGAACTCCTACACTGCTCGCACAAACATCTTCTTAATTAAAAATTGCGACTATTCCTGAAGTCGACTTGTTCAGTTAATGCAAGCTGTATAGTGTAATAGGAGTCAGTGACTTCCAAAACATATTTTTTCGGCTTACTCTCTGAGAGTGGCAGCTGGAAAATCTATGTTCTCGTCGCTACGCCATTGTTTAAACTTCAATCGCGATAAGTTTTCCCCTCCCTTCATAGCCCTGTAGAAACCTATCACCGGTCGTATAATAAAAGAAATTAATGGAGGAGCAAAACGTGTGTGGAAGCTACCAAAAGTTGCTGAATTTGAGAAATATACTTAGATTTTACAAAAAAATGTTTCAAAAAAAGCGATTTGAAGAATAAATAGATATTCACACTTGGTTTTTGCTCAGTAACTGAGAAATGCTCAGATACAGTGCAGAGGAGACACAACGTAATTTTGCTTTGCATTTTGAGAGTAACTGGTTCTTCAGCTGAGCATTACAAAAGAAGACATAAAACTGTGTACGCTTTTTTACGAAAATAAATGAATGAAATGAAACAAATAAATAAATTAAAATTAGTTTCATTTAAATGATGCATTATGTGTAAGTAACCTTTGATACAAGGAGACTAACAACTGGAATAAAAACCAGTAACTATATCTCCAAGAATAGGTAGAAAAATTTAATAATTGTGTCTATGTAATCTTGTCTTTGTCTATTTAAAGTTTTTTTTTTAAAGAATTTGTGTTTGCTATATATATATATATTATAACTAGCTGACAATTTGGCGTTGCTCGGGATCGAAATTGTTTCATATTCAGCCTTCCGTTTTTTCCCCTACAGATATTGTCACTAACTTCTCCCAACAGACGTAATTCTCCTTTGAATCCTTTCTTGTTGAAATAAAATTTTCAAATCTAGCCTTTTTATTGCCTTGTAACAGTATGGTTGAATGAAAATGCAAGAAGTTTGGAAAAAGGGCATTTCTTTTAAACGATACATCATACAATAACTAATGGAACTTTACAATGTACAAATTTTTGTATATTGCATGAAAGACAAGTTTTTATTAAAATTTTGGTTAGGCTTAAGAGTACAGTACTGACGTCAAACTTGAATTTCCTTAAGTAATAACTCATCAGATTTGATATTAGAAACTAGAAATTACAGCTTGAAACTAGGAATTACAAAAAGGCAATAGTGTTCGGGAAAACTAACTAATTTTTAAATTTTATTTTCTACCTCCTATACTCCCGGGTCTTTTAGATGGCTATGAATTTTTTGCCGCCTCACTTTTTGTACCCACTGGTTCACACGGGCGTCCAGCATGCTCGGCTTTCGCGACCATATTCAGCGTTAATCATTCTACCAATGAGTGATTGATGAATTGAGTGAAAGTTGTTTGAAACTGAGTTTGTAAGTTTCGTTAGCTGTGATGAATACATCATACAGAATTGTATCGCCGTCATTTTAAAATTTACGTCTTTAAATATTTTACTATCTGTCAAATACAATAAAATATTCAGTTTTTTTTTTTTTTCATCTTTCCTGAGTTATCGCGGCTGAAACTGCGACGGGTAATGCTATAATTAAAATAAAATATAAAAATAAAAACTAATTTAAATTATATATATAAAATTAATTATATATTAAATATTATATATTAATTATATATATATATATATATATATATATATATAAAAGAAGCAAAATTTAATAGAAAAACAATAAAATAAAATAAGAAACTTTCATATCAAATTCGAGAAGATATGAAAAAACGAATGGAAAGTAAATCCGAGTAAAGATGAAAATGCGAATAGAATCAGATGGAAAAAAATATATCACATACGCAATGATTGCGTTAAAAGCTGCAATTCCAAAAGCGCTGTGGTAGATAGAGTATAAATCATAAAATGAAAAACGCAATTAAAGCACAATAACGTTTCTTCAGAGGATGAAGTTATTGTGAATTGCTAAAATATAAAAAGTTCGACATTTTCTTGCAATAATTTGCGCCGTAAGGTCTAAAACACTGATTTTCATCCCTAATGTCAAACCAAAAACAGAGAGAGGAGTTTTGAATAATTATAACCAAAAGTACGATGCGATAAAACATTAGAGCAAAGTAAGAATTACGAATTTAAGATTTATAGTTTCTCTCTCTCTCTCTCTATATATATATATATATGAAACATCTCTATTAAAGGTGAAATATAGAATATCTGGGTCAAGGAAAAGATGTTTTCTGATTCAATCTTCCTTTATTTCATTGTAGAAAATAGTATAGATTACTTTGCAGTAGTTAAAGGAATCGCATTATAAGCGTATCCATGACCAGAATTAAACGCTGTTGTTGGCAGCCTACATGTTGAAAGGAATGCGCGGAAAGTTTAAGTACAGAGAAAGGAATTTCCCCAGAAAGACTCGTGACTTAAAATGAAAATCGTAGTGCGTTTATTACGATGGAAGTAGAAGTAATTAAAAATGAGATGTCGTTAAAAATGATTTAAGAAAGTTAAAAAATCACACACACACATTCATGATTGGTGAAGATCTGCAGAAATTTTTTCGGAAGTCGTGTCTGGAGAACCATTGTAATAGGTAGAGTTCCTAAGGAATCTACCTAATTCCGGTTATCCGATGAGAATATATGTAGAAAATTAGCGAAAATAGGCAAACACGCCTGAGTTTACTATTTAACATTAAATAAATTAAAATTTTAAAAGAATTTTTACGGCATTAGCTCCACTTGTTCTAATCCATCACTGTGCCAAATTTGGCCCGGTAAGTCAAACGGTCTGGAGGTGCATAGAGGAACAAAAAACGAAAGTACATACATACAAAGAAAATAAGTTCTTTTCTATAGGGGAGAGTCGCCGAAATTTGGACCACCTGGACATTTTTTTCATGCACAGGACAGTAGAATTTTTTTTTTCTGCTTGAAGTTATGCTATCAGTGCCGGTCCACATTCGACGTCTCTCCCCTATATAGAAAACGATTTAAACTCCATATCAGTTACATATTCTAATATCAGAATAAATGAAAAAACAATTTATAACTTCATTTTAACGCTCAAGATTTTGTGGGGAGCTGTCACTATGTATAAATATTTGTGGTATTTATAATTTAATTTTTTTTTCTTCCAATTTTCAGGGTCCAAGAGGTCTTGGATACATGTGCTACTGCGCCCCATTTTTCAATCATGTAGAGAAAAAGCTTGATGCCAATAAAAAAGAGCTTTTTGATCATATAGACAGTAGAAATGAAGATCTAAAGGCAAAAATAAATCACCTCGAGCAAAGGACTCACGATCAGCTATTTAGCTTAAACCAAAAAATGAAAGAAAGTTTAGCACTGGAACGAAGTGAATGTGCTGAACGTATAGACAGACGGCTTTTCAGAGAACGGCGTGAACTCGAGCAGCAACAAGAAACAAACTTGCGCAAACTACATTCAGAAATGAAATGTATGTTGGGAAAATCTCCAACTGCAAACAGAAGGAATGGACATTGTGAGACCCCATTGGAAAATGGTACCATGAACTACCACATTCACAATGGAAACCAACCTTTGTTAAGGTCCAAATCGGAAGACCTACTCTCTGAAACAAATAGTAACCATAACAGTGTATCCCTTATGTCCAGCACTGTTACGGGTGTTTCACGATTTACAAATAACAGCAACTATCAAAGGACATATCTAAATCCTGCACAATGTGGAACGAAGCCAAAAGTCAATAAAATATCCAACATTTCATCCAAGATGAGGTGCTTAGGATATCCAGAATTGAAATGCGAAAGTAGAAGTGAAGGTGATTTGACCAGCTGTCATACAGAAAAAAATGAATATGATGTCAGATCACCGCCAGATGGTAATGTGAACTATTCAACGAAATCTCCTTATGGAGCTGCTGTAGATGATAGACAATTGAAATCCAGTGCACAAGATCGATGGAATGCAAACAACGTTGGAGGTGGAGTTCTGTGGAAGAACACGCAATATAACAAATTTTCAAGTGCTTTACCTGAAAATAAATCCGCATTCCTGCCAGACGCATCAAAAAGTCCAAGTAGTTATGTGACAGCTCGACCTACATATTGTACAAATCATAATCATGACCCAAATAGACTTCATATCACAGATAGTTCACAAAATGATCACAAGAGCCCCATTAGGACTCCTGCAAATGGCTTACAATCCACATTAAGGGATGGTGTTTCTTTATCCAGTAATCAAAATGGGAATTCAAGTGAAAGGAGTCCTGTGCTTCCTGCAGGATTAGAAAATGATGGATCTAGTTTTGTTTGAAAATACCATTTTGTACAGAAAATAAATTATTTTTTTTACATCATTTGGTTTTTTGTTTTTATGCAATTCAAGTTGAATGTATAATTCGTTTGATTCATATATTTTTAGATTATTTTTGCATTATTCATTTCATTTGTAAATCTCTAAGTACAGATATGAAGTTGCTTATTTTAAAATACCATTATTCTTTTCTGACAGGAATGAATAAAGAAGCCACACATTTTAGGTAATATAAAACTGAAGGCAGGATACATTTGCAAATATTACTAAACAGTGGTACAAATTATTTAATTTTTTATATGAAGTAAAATAAGTCTGTTGCACACAATAAAATCCAACACTCAATTTGGCTACGGTTTTTCTTTTTTTTTGATAACTGATAAAAAAAATTTGTGCATTCACATGGAATAAATGCTACTTCATGACTGAAGCACATCCATTTATTATTTTCTATTTATAACTCTAAAAAGAAAGATTTTATTCAAACACAGAAATGAAGAAATCAGCCTTCCACATTAGATAGTAAAATATATGACTATACTATAAAATATATGATGGTATTAAAAAAAATAATACATGACTACAGCTAAAAAAAATAAAGAGATACTGCAAAAAACACAGCAGTCTTTATTATTTCCTTCTTTCCATGAATATGGCATACGTTTTGAAATAATTTTTGTCTTAGTTTATGGTCTGTATCTTACAAGTAACTGCAGTATTATTTAAGTACAGGAAGTTAACTGATGTTATACAGAAAAATAATTTAAAATATAAAGTAATTTCATTTGAAGTAGAATTTTGCCTTGTCTAAGCCTTTTTGAGATAATACAAAATTTGCTAGTACCTTCACACGAAGTTCTGCTTTAAGAATTTCAGGTAATTCTTAATAGTTTTTTTACTCTTTCTTTGCATAATACAATACTACTTTAGTCAGAATCATGCCTTTTGTAAACACAGCAGATGCTATTTTATACAAAACACTTTTTTCTTAGCAAAAATTTCCGACTTGATTGAATACATTACCACACTATTTAATGGTTACTACCAGAGTAGGCAAGATTGATTACTAATTTATTTACTTGATCCCTTAATTTTTAATGTTTTTTTAAAATGTATATTACATTTTTGTATAGCAGGGATAATTTTTTCTTAGCTGTTGGAAGCAAGTTCCAAGAAAAAGTTCCATTACAATAACATTTGAGGAGAAATTTCTCTTCCAAGTCAATGATGAAAAGAAATTTGAAAATTTCTCTTAGCTTAAATACTTTAAAATTGTTTTTTTCTTAATTATATGTTTGATGATCTAATTATAAATCTTTAGATCAACTCTAAATAAATAAATTTTATTAGTTGATGTGGAAACTTCTAAATAATAAGGTTATTCCATTTTTTCTATTTATTGCAAAGCAAATATTGTATTGAATTGCTGCAAATACAAATCTTACTATATTTACAGAAATTAAATATGATAACAGAGTTTACATAAAATTAAGAGACTATGAAATAAAGAATTTTTTCTAGAAAACTATTTTAAAAGGTTTATACATTCGTACTTCACAAGAATTCATTCCTCATCTATACGGGTTGAATTAGTCTGAATTTTTTCTGATGAATTTCATCCATTTGTTAAAGATATAACAAAATGATTCATTAAAGAATGAAAAACATGTAGAATTAATTTTTGTAAAAATATATTTTATTCAACTTGTTTATCAATAAAATTATCAAAATGCAAGTCAAAAGAAAATAAATATTTTTATTCAATATACGAACATTCACACAGTATGTGAACTTTCATTGTGGATTTTTCTACAGAGTCACACCTCATAAAGTCATACAAAACAATACAGTTACTCTAAAAACAACATCAAGTTTCCTCTAGCACATCCATCTTTGACCAGGCATCAGGATAATTTTCAATAGTTAGTTCTTTGAAAACTTGCATTTTTACAGGAAAATTCCCATTTAAATTTGGTTTACCAATGCCTTTAATTATGATTCTATCAACAAGAAGAAATTTCTGATTCTCAGGACTATAGCCTTTAACAAGATCTATTTCATCTTCATTGTGAACCTAAAAAAATGATATATATTTAATCATAATATTCAGATACAAGAATTAATCATCAAAGATAACATGCATAATTTAAAGAACAGGATATTTTTTAAATCGAGCACAATTCATTATTTTTTGTCAGTAAATAAAACCTGTCCATTCAAAAGTCAAATTCTCTCAACACTTTACATTTATAACTATTTTAAAAACAAAAGCTAGAGATGACGATAACCATTAAACTAAAAAAGTATATTACACTGATTTTTCATTAAACAAGAATCTAAATATAAATATACATAGTTTTTTCATAAAAAAATTCTTTGCTGAATTAATTAATTGAATGAAAATATACCAGATTTTGGAAAATGCGATTTTAGACACATCCAAGGGTTTGTTTCAATAATTTTTTTAAAAGAAAGGAAAGAAACGTCTTAGAAGCTGTTAAAATGTAAATAAGCATTTACATTATTGTTTTAGTAAAAGGTGGTTTTTATTAACTACTAGCAGTACGTGCATGGCGTTGCCCGTGGAATCAGGAGTTCAACAAAATGAGAAAAAAAAAACTCCCCCAATGACATGAAAAAGTTCTGAAAACAAAACAAAAGATACACATTATTGATTTTCCGGCTTATTTTTCTTTGTGGTAATGACATT
Source organism: Araneus ventricosus (assembly GCA_013235015.1). Classification (NCBI taxonomy): domain Eukaryota; kingdom Metazoa; phylum Arthropoda; class Arachnida; order Araneae; family Araneidae; genus Araneus; species Araneus ventricosus. The sequence continues at coordinate 156,293 of BGPR01001403.1, forward strand.
TCAACTGTAGAAAAACACTACAGAGTACGCTAATCCGAAACAATATTAAAAAATTGTAACATGAAAATGATTATTATACTGCAAGTAAAATATGCAAGACTTAAACACGTTAAGACACTGCTGAATGCAAGGCGTTGCCCATGGAATTAGGACTTCAACAAAATGGGAAAAAAAAAAAAAAAAAAACACGCCCACAATGACATGAAAATGTTTTGAAAACAAAAGACACACATTATTGATTTTCCTTCCTATTTTTTTTGCGTTACAGTACAGAGTACGTTAATCCAAAACAATGTTACAAAATTGGAACATGAAAATGATTATTATACAGCAAGCAAAATATAAAATCTAATCCGAAAATAATAATCGAAGTCATTCATTCAGTTGAAGGTTATGATGTATCCTGAGCTCTGCATCGTCAGCCAATCAAAACTGCCAGCAACATTCTGAAGAAGTGCTGCACGAGGCAACTCGCTAGAGGAAAAATATCTTTCAACTGACCAGGGAAAAATTAATTTAAAAAAAAACGGGAAAAGATATTTTAACCATTCTCGTTTTAAATCTGACAGAACTGTTGCAGTTAAAGCTGAAAAAAATTGAAAATAATAGTGTTATTAGAATGCTTGATGCAGCAAATTTAAAAACAAAAATAAAATTTAGATGGCAAAACTTACTATTTTTTAAAAATTTCTCAAAATTCAGTAAATTACATTAGACGTTCAAAATAAACTTCATTAGAACGAAAATTGTTTGCTCTATCCGACGGTGCATGGATTATTTTTCAATGATCATTAGGAAAGATACTATGGCTGTAAACGTGCCAAAAATGACCCAAAACATTAAATAAAAAATTTTCTAGATTAAATTTTAAAATTCCGACTTCGAGGTATGACTACCTGTGTGCCAAATTTCATGGTTGTAAGTGCGATAGATTCGTCTGGACATCGCAGACACACACATACACAAACATTGCCCTTTATAAGTATAGATGGCTCAAGCTACCATTACTGAATATAGGAACAATTGAAATAAACTTACTGTACTTGCTTTCTTTACAATTTTTTGCCCATTTATTCGTATTCTATTAGCATAAAATTCTTTTTCAACTTTCCTAAAGGAAAAAATGAAAGTAAACAGAAAACCCTACTTTATTTTTCATATATCCTAGATATTAAAAAAGGAAATAAAATAATTTTTGGCAGTAATAAAACAAGAATATTAAAAAAATAAAACAAATACAACACCTTTAAATTGAAAAATTCAACACAATGAATATAATTTAACAGAAAATATCACAATTTAAACACAGCTGGTTTATATTATAGTGACTGCTGAACATAATGAACTCTTAGGTTACATTGGAACTTTGAAAGGTCCCAACTCATGTCCTATTTAAGCACATGTTCTCACATTAAATTACCAAGAGGCAGTTTGAATACAGTGAGCACAAACTCTCCAAAAATCTCAGGTTTATCTTATTTGCATAATTAGCCTGCTAGTGGAAATAATTAACATCTCTTTTATAATCATTATTTTTGAAAAAAAACTTATATATAATTATGTGCATTTATCTCTAAAATTTAATTAATATAAAACGAAAATTCATCACCTCATTTGCTCATCAACTAAGGACAAATTTCTCGTTTGATCGTTTCACAGATGTATATGAATTTACTAATTAACATAACTTTGAAATAAACATTTTTGAATAAGAATGAATAGACTCCATAATTTCTCAGCTGCTTACCAATACATAGAGTGGAATTGAGAATCACATGGAAATACTATGAAGAACTACAGAAGTTTAAGAAATAGATTACTTTTTGTAGATAGATTATAAGTCATCACAGACATTTTACTGCTATCTTTCAACATTTTTTTCTTTACATTATTTTGTAATGTGCCAAATAATTTTCACAAAACCAGTATTTCAGTTATTGTTTTTTGAAGTACTAAAGAAAGGTAATATATGGAATGATTTCACTTTTAATCTTCTTTAAATTAAATCTTTTTTAACAGAACCTAATTTTTAATTGTAAATGAATTACTTTTACTTCAATCTTAGAGAACTATACTTTTACTTTGACTTACAAAGTCATGAGATTTTTCGGGGAACTCCCTTTACGAAAATACTACTTAAGCTCACTGCAATGTTGTAACATTCTCTTTGTACAATGCAACTACTTCCTGCATAGAAGAGCTGCTTTGTGCATAAACTCTTCATCCCTAGCTATATATTTGGATATTACAACCGTTATCTATTTAATATACCCTGCATCATTACCCTTAAAATGGATAAATAGAAATTGGAATAAACTATTGATTGGATCAACTACTGCCTTCTTATTCAAGATGCTTGTTTACACCTCACCTAAAGAATGATGTTGCACACACACACACATATATATATATATTTAGTGGAAGATATTTTAACATTGTAAATTAGTAAAAAGAATAAAGTAAAGAATAAAATGAAACGAAAGTTAGTTAAAAATTGCATACTTTTTTGTAATTCCAAGACCAGCTTTAACAACTGAATCTAATCTAAGAGAAGGAAGAGATTTTGTCATCAAATTAAAAGTGTCACCAGTTTCATCAGGATCTAAACTTTCAAAATCTTCATCTTCTTCTTCACTTTCTTCACCTTCCTAGATAAAACAGAAAACATACTTAAAGTACAAAAAGAATAAAAGTTTAAATTGCCAGAATTTTTTAATCATTTATCATGTATAAAAAATTCAATAAAAAGTCCTTTGGTTTTGGATAATACCAGGTGATGCCTAATATGCCGTAAACCTTGTTCTCAGCTATTCAATAGATTATACATAAAAAATATAAGCACAATAAAGCACCGCTTATACATTTCTCATTTATACATTATTTCATCACAGTCCCGATTCATTCGTATTCACTGTAACTATAAAGTACTTTGTTTACACGATGCAAAGCTTCAGTTATATACCATTTTCTTCATTCTAAAATGTGAAAAGGTCCTCCTTTCTAGTATGTGAACTGTGATAGTCATATCATGACTTCGAAATTACTCACAATTGATGAATAAATATAAGTCAAATTGTCTAGTACTAATTTTGGCGATGATGAAGTTTTTCCACCTTCCTTTAAAGACGCCATTGGAAAACTTATTTCTTTTGTCAAAAGAATAGCGAAAAAAGCATTCAATGAACTTAATTCGATTCATAATGTGTACATAATCATCACAGATAATCAGCATGTCAGACAGTTAAAGATTTTCTTAATTAAACGCCTACCTGCAAGCACATAAATATTATAAGATATGTATTAAATTAGTATTCACAATATGCAATAAAGGTATAATTTTTCTCACTTTTATGATAACTGTTTAATTTTAAAATTTAATTACTGATTACCATACTGTGTACAATTATACTAGTACTGTCTTAAAAAAACTTAAAAATTAATACTTTTAAATGGATTTGCACTAGCAGCATTCAATTTATAATAATCAAAGTTGTTTATTAAAATTTTGGTTATACATCATTTTATGTCAGTCCCTTGAACGATGTATAAATGGTGCTTTAATGTATTTATTATATGGTACTGAAAATGGCATTGACATTTAAGAGGTAACATAATATTGGCATATGGTTACTCAAGTAGCATAAGATCCAAAACTGTCTCCATGAACACCCAAAAAAATCTAAAAACAATAAGTGTTTTGTCAAAACCTTGTGGATAGTGAAATCTATGCATGCCACAATATGAGAGAAATTATTGATATTATAGTTCTTACAAATTTTATGCCTCTGAATTGTCAGAAAGAAGTTTTACAATAATTGAAATATATTACTGTAGAGTCTTTTATAATTCGTGGGTATAACATAGAGACAAAAAAAGTAGAAGTTGTATTCTGCTGAAACTTTAAACAATTTCTTTTATAAGAGTACAGAACATTTATTTTATTTTCACCAAAGCAAAAAAAGGTTTAAAAAATTCATCAAATTGGTGTAGAAACAAAATATACCCATTCCTGAAACCCAGAGGAGATGTATTGACTATTATGCATATTAAAGTCTAATAGGAATAAGGTTAATGGTTAATCAAATTCACGATAGTTGTCTCAACCTCATATTATTACTAGGCATTATATATGAGCTTTCCTTTTATATAAATTGTAAAATCAAATTGTAAGCCTTCCTCAACAATTCAAACCAGTTACTATCTGATTCTCCAATATTTAGCATGTTTAAAACCATAGTAGTTGAAGATATCCTTAACGTAGCACAGCAATGGCATCCAAAATTAAAGTTACAAACATCATAATGCAATTCTGCACACATGCCCATTATTATGAGACAGCCCAAAGTAAGATAACAAAATAAACATGATATATATTTTTGAGACTTACAAATGAATCCAACGCATTAAACCTACTCCAGAATTGTCTCCTGGTTCATAAACAGTGCAGACATGTTGCATAGCTCAAGCTGAATATAATTTTGTCGATCATAGCTTGTGGCAATAAATTACATTTTTCCAACGGTGAGGATTTCAAAGTCTAGAGAGTTATGGGAAGGGAGTTACCATCTTGCAATGACTCTTCCTAGAGTGTTACAAATATAATCTATGAGACTTAGATCCAGCAATCTTGACTGCTATATCATTTGGTGAATACTCTCTTCAAGAACATCCTTCACAAGCTGAGCCTTAGAAGCCTCACATTAATGTTCAAGAACCGCAACTCTATAGCCCTGTATGGTCAATTATGGCCTCAAAGATACAATGCTATACAGCCATCCAACATGATAGGACAAAGATTCTACTTTTACCAAAGAGGTTGCTTAAAATGTTAGTAGGATGATGGTGTGCTACAGGCTATTCCTATATAAAGTTTAGTTGAGGATCACTCTGTTTAATGAATTTTGACTCATAAGTGATGATCAACAGCATCCCAATTTCATTGGATCCAGGCATGGCATTATAGCTAAAATGTGGTCTCTCTTCAAACAATGTATTGAGGAAGATGCAAATTGCTGGTTGCCAGGTATAAAGCTCTGTTTTTCTAGGCAGTTATAAATAGTTGGTTGGAAACTGTTATTCCACACCTAGTGCTAAGGTTAGCCCATTATCTGCCATTGTACCTTTTTTGGGATGCTTGTTTCCTAATTATTTTGACCTTAACAGAACAATATTTAGCTTTGATTATTGCATCTCAGTGTTGAGCTAACCGTTATAAAAGCCACATCCAATAAAATTCATTTTTCTAGTTAAAAAATTAATTAATCAGCTTAATTAAAAAATTTCAGAAATAGCATTTTCTTTCATATTTCATTCATTTTAATGTAATTTTCTTTTGAAAAAGTGAAATAATAGAGTTTTGACAGATAATGGGTTAGACAAGAACCCTCAAGCCACCATCTCAATATCGAATTTAATACCACGTACCAATCGGACAACCTTCTTGGTGATAGTACTTAAGTTTAAAACTGGTTCAACAATCTGAATGCCACATTTGAGGCATTCCTAAGAATTAAATGATGTTTACTTCAGAATAGCCAGAGTCCAACTATGTGGTAGACCTCTAAAGTGGATAGAGGTAAACTGAAAGCTTTATATCTCAATTCATCCTTTAAACGATTCTGAGAACTCATTTAAAAAGTAATCAATCTGTCTTGCTGATTTTCTCAGAAGAAACATAATTCGGTACTTTTCCGTTAGCCGGACGCAAATGTCGTCAATTGTGAACCAAACGCGAGCCAAGTTGCCGGGCGCAAATGTCGTCAATAGCGAGCCAAGTCGGCAGGCGCAAATGTCACCAAAATTTGGCAGAATTCTACATTATTTGGCGATTTTTTGCTTGCGCCCGGCTAACGGAAAAGTACCCATAATTCTATAAACAAGTTAAAAAAAAAAAAAAAATGGTCACCTTCATGTTTTCTCAATTTTTTACTATTTAACAGCAAATATATGCATATGTTGCATCTAACACTTTCCAAATTGTACATGGTATTACCTATTAAAATGATAGAGGTAGTAATTTTAATAATTGGAAAAAAATGTTTCAACTTTGATTTTGGACATCAGTGTGTATTGAGTGTAGGAGAATAAGCTAGCTCTGCACTTTACAGAAATACTTTTCTTAACATTTTTTTCATTATTATCCACTATTTTCTACTGTAATATCAAGTTTATTTTACCTCAGATTTTTGAATCAAATGCATCATATAGAACAGTCAATTTATCATACTGATCCAAATATCTGCATTAAGATCATTGCTGTGACTGAAAGAAATTGAAGATAATTTTCTTATTATGATAATATAAACAGAAAACAATTAAGGAATTTTTCATTTAGAGACGATGGTGACAGTTCAGATCTGTTCTCCTTTCTTTAAAATTATTAACAAGCAAAATAGGACTAAAAGGTCTACTAAAGAGAACTACTGTATTTAATACATAAAAAAGTATGTTATGAATAAATGTACTGCGAACATGTTTAGCAATTTTAAAGATTAGGTAAAAAGAAAAAAACCCATAACAACGCTGTAAAACATTTTTGAAATATCCTGTTACATTTTGCACACTATAGAAACAAAATACAAAAACTGAGAGATTTTGGGGTCTATTCTGGTACCCCCGGTTGGGTTGGGTTCCGCTCGTTAATAACAGAACCAGAATAGACCCCTTTAGCAATCAATCTTCGAAAGCAAACTTAGAAAATTTAAATATCATCAAAATTCAAACTAAAAGCAAGTTTCTCCTATCTGATAAAAAGTAGTTAGTCACGTAGCACTCAAATATACGAATTTATGAGGTACCTCTACTTGCTTTTTAGATTTTTTCTTTTTGGCATAGTATCTTTGTGATTCTAACGATGAGTTTAAGGGTAGAGGAGACAACAAAGAATATTTAGAGAAAATTGGAGGAAAGTTTTCTGCATTTGCTCTATTGATTTTTAATTGCTGTATTTGCAGGAGAAGCGCATATGATAATCGTGAATGATGCCTTAGCAAAATATTGAAATTAACTCTTCCACAACTCTTAGAAACAGTTGAAAACATATTTCAAACACTCAAAATAATGTAATTTGAAAACCAAAACAAAGTTTATATATGAATGAATAAGAGTTGAGATGTTTCATAACGAAGTGAAATTTAGATTTTTATCTATTCACTTTTTTTATAATCTTCGGACATTTCTAAAATCGAAAAAATGTTTCAAAAATAATGGCTTTTGCTTGAAAAGTGATATAAGCTCTAAGAAACGTAAGAACGAAATCTTTATTTCATTGTTTAAAGCACAGAGAGCGAGTGATTTCGTTGATTTAAAGTTAACTGTTAACCGTGGATATGGTGACAAGCTTATTTCGATTTGTATTTATAATATCGGTGTATAGAAAGTTGTTCGGCTGTTATAAATTTTCGTTTCTTTTGTATTTATAACGAAACTTCAACATGAGTGCAGTGATGGATTTGCATCGCAACCAAACAGAAATGTTTTCTAAGCCGAAACAAGTTGGTTTTAGTCCTTATGAAAGCAATGAAGGGTAATATAATAATTGGTCATTTTAGCGAGTGCTATGTGCGAATTATGTTCTTTTTTTACATAAAGAAATATGCTGATAAATCTCTGTTATGATATTGTAAGAATTAAAGCTGAAAATTGTTGATGCAATGAATAAAGTTTATTTTAGATTGATAATTTATTGAATTAACAATTGTTCTGTTGCATTGTTTCCAAATGTGTTTAAAGCAATAATAGAAAATTTTTATTGATTTTGATGCTAAGTATTACAATTTGTATTGCATTCATAATCAATTTAACACTATGTAAAAGATTTGGCCCTATAAAATATCAGATTCTGTAAAGACTTGATTATGCATATCACATAGGAGTAGTACCTATCTTATTTGTGACAATTCTATGGATAATATTCTTTATACACACTAATAAAAAATGAATATAATAACCATTAGACATTTAAAAACGAACCACTCTTTGCTTTCTGTGTGAAAAAATTTACAGATGATAAAATGTTCCTCTATAACTGAAAAAGGTACAGCTTTGATATAAACTACTCCATTAGCGATATTTTGTATTCGTGACTTTTTTGTCACCTAAGCAAACGTAGTATCGCTAAGTCACCAAAACAAGATATCACCAATGGGTTAGTATATCAAAACTGTAGCACTGTATTATTTTATTTTCTAGTAAATCGGACTATTTTATTTGATGGGAAAAAATGTTTACTTTTTTTTCTGTGCCAAATAGTATGTGGCATTAGCTAGCTCGTCAAGATTTCTCTTGTAACTTATATTGTATTCTGTAAGTTTGTCCTTTGTTTGCATTTCTGTCATTCAGCTTGAGGAATTGAAAAAGTTTGCTTTTGTATGCTGACTGAATAAAACTTCATGGGATTGTGGATTTTAGAGAAATGGGGGAATTTCTTGTGCTTTTTTTAAAATAGAACTCCTTCCATTTTTCAGGTTATTTCTCAAATAAAAGATAAATATTATCTTAATCTGAAGATATTCATTACTTATTAAAGTTATTTGTGAAGTTTTTGCCTTTCCTATTTATGTTTCTGACATAATGTTGTAGAATTTTAGTTTGTTGGGCATTATTTCACTTTTTTCTAAAGGTTTTTCCTTTTCCAAAGTAGCTAATATCGTATAAATTTTAATATTGTAGAAGCATTGTGGCAATTGCTGGAGAGGATTATGCCATTATTGCCTCTGATACAAGATTGTCTACTGGGTACAGCATTTATTCACGAAATCAGCCTAAATTATTCAAACTGTAAGTTGTTTTAATTCACTTCCTATGATCTAAATTGTGAAAATTAGAAATTGTAAAAATTAATTATTTTGAAAAGAAAAATTCTCTACTAAATATTAGAGAATAGAATCTAATGATAGTTTTATTAGTAAAAAAAGTGTATATTTTTCTCACTGCAGTTTGATTGATCATATCAGTATCACATGATACTGATGCAACCAATAAATAAATAATACTGTTTGATATTGAATATACACTTCAATTTTTTTTTTTTTTTAACTTCATTGTATAAATTTTTTCTAGAAGTTGTGTATTAAAAGATAGCTCAAAACTTTTGTAATATTTGCTAAATAACTAACACAAGGAATTTCATTGAAGTTTTTTTATGTGCAGTAAAGCACCCTTTATACTATATGCCGTTTCATCACAGTTCCGGCTCATTCTTATTCATTGTAATGATAAAGTACTTCATTTATACTACACAAAGCTTCATTTATACAATACAAAGTTATTTCATTTTCCCCTGTTCTAAAATGTGAAAATTTCCTCCTCTCTAGTATGTGAACTGTGATAAAGATATCATGACTTCGAAATGATTCAAAATTGATAAATTAATAAAAGACAAATTGCCTGGTGCTAATTTAAGCATTAATGAAGAAGTTATTCCACCTTTCTTTAAATATGCAATGGATTCCAGTGGAAAACTTCAAAATTATTTCTCTTGTCAAAAGAATAGAAAAAAAACATTCAATGACTTAATTCAATTCATAATGATGCACTTAATACTCACATACCAGACGACGGTTAAAGATTTTCGTAATTAAATGCCTACCTGCATGCACATAAATTGTATAAGATACATATAATTAGTACTCAAGATATGCAAAAAAGGCAAGATTTTCTCACTTTTAACATAAATGCTTAATTTTAAAATGTAATTATTGATTTCAATACTAGGTGTATTATACTAGTACTTTCTTTTAAAAAAACTTTAAAATTAATATTTTTAAATGAATTAGCATTATTCAAACTAAATTTGTGATGATGAAAGTTGCTTATTAAAGTTTTGATTATATACGTCTTTTCATTTATACGTCGTTTTCCATCAGTCCTTTGAAAGACGTGTAAGCTATACCTTACTGTATATTTATTACAGTGTGGAGAAAATAACTTAAGGAGACAAAACATTTGCCAGCGCTCGAATGCTTGTTTAATAAAAAAATATTTTATTATATTTTGGATTTTAATTTAATAGATCTGATAAAACTGTTCTGGGTTCTGCTGGTTGTTGGTGTGATGTTCTTACTCTAACAAGGATTGTTGAAGCAAGACTGAAGGTAAAATATTTCTTATTGGTACAAATGTTTCCTCTCTGTATTTTATAAAACTTTTGAGAAGTATATATGATGTGATAAGGCAGCCATTTTATTTCTGTAAAGGTACTCTGGAACTTTGCATAACGGGCAAAGGTAAATTGTAAAAACATTTCTCACTTAATGAGCAACGTTTCGCATAATGAATGACTAGGAGTGGGAAAGTCCCGGACTGTATGCCTGCTACATCAGTCTGTCTTTAGCACTTGTTCTGCTAATATCTTAGTGTAATTTGTGATCAAACAATTTTACAAACGTTATGCTCAGACATATTATTTCTTTATTTTTTTTCCCCCGAAGTATAATAACCCTTGCAAAATTATCTCAGAAGAAAAAGCTGCAAGAAGGCATCCATATTGTTATTAAAAAAAATAGCCGTACAAATGAAACGTAAAATCATTGAAAAAACGAGAATGAGGAGTGAGCGTGGCTGATATAGCGTATTAAGCTTGTTGGGGGCCCAGGTGCTGAAGTTCTTGGGGCCACTATAAAAGTATGACGCATATGTACTTGAAAATATCAACTTGTTAGTTGTGATGATTTAAAATAAGATAATTTGCCATATTTTTATTCATAGTAACTATATTTTGTTAATAAAAATTGCTTTTTAAATTAATCTATTGATTGATTTTAATTACCTAATTAATTAGTTTAATTAATATTTGACGATAATTAATATGCTTTCTATTCAGTAATTTTAAATTTATGTCTGAAATTCGTGTTCATAATTATTTGCATGAAGTATTATCGAAATAGCTTAGGATCCATTTTGTAAAAGTAATTAGCTTTTTCCTAAATTAAAATCTTTTAAGGAAAAGGATCAAAAAAATATCTGACATTCAGAAATAACACTTCACAAGTTGGAATTATTTCTAAAAAAAAAAATGTAATAATATATATTCATAATATAGTTTGAGCCTTATAGAGAATTGAATTGAATTATTTTAAGAAAATGTTTTTCAGGAAATTTTTATTTTTTGAATTTATTGCATGGATTCTTTATTTCTACATGTGCTCAAAACACAAAACCAATTAATTATTGTAGGAATGTAATTAATGACATATAATTAAATCAAGCATTTTGTCAGGCGAAATATCCTCTGCTAAAGTATCACTGTTGCTTGTATGTTAAAATTAAATTATATATTAGCCTACAAAATCTATTGTCAGTTTCATATACCTTAAAAGAATTTGTTTATACCTTTAGTTTTAAAATCTACCCAGATTTTAAAACCATCTACTACATCCAAAACTAGATTTTAGATCCGTAAATACAGAATGATATGGCCCTAAATAAATAGTTTCCATCACTTACAATAGGTATTTTACAATATTTTTGACATGTCATTTTGTTGGAACTGTTGAGATCTATATATTTAAAATAATATGGTAAACCTTCAGACAGTTTGCCAGCCCTAACCACTCAATGGATTTTGATAATTTCATATGAAATCATCATTAGGATATTTAAATCTTTAGCGACAATTCTTCTCTTCAAGTACCATGATTGTGATAATAAAAAGTGGTTTTAAATGATCATAAATATTCTCAAATGACACTTAAAAGGTGTTTAACAGAAGCATGGATGGTAAACAGACGAATGAAAGATATTCAACCCCCTAAATTAGTTTAATGACTGCAGTGGAACAAACAGGGTCTTATCTACTGAACCATTACTACTAATGACAAATGATATTCCATGAAAAGAACAACACATCAGTCATTCAAACGATAGTTTCCTGAGAACTTGTTTTTGTAATGATTGGGTTTCCTTCTCAATCCTGGAAAAGTGAATATCTGGTCATCTGTACTAGTATCAGCACAATTCCAGAGAAGCTACTGATTCAGTTGCATATTGTACTACACAGACCTCCTGTGATGCTGTAAAAATAATCAGCGGCGGTTTTGCTTAGCATTTTTCCTAAGAAACCGGAAGAGAACTGTACAGGCAATTAGGGCTTTGAGAAAGTGCGGGATGTATTTTCGCAGTACCCAACGACTATTAATGAGATTTTTTCTGTTCAGGCACTTTGATTGTGATAATAAATTACGGTCTTGCTCAGTTAAAATTGGATATGTGAACCAATTCTTGGGGGGCGGGGGAATTATTTATTGTGATATTTTTTTTAAAAACCTGCTTCATTTCATCAACTGCAGTTTTGCTCAGCTTTTTCCCTGGGAAATTGGAAGAGAACCGTAGCTGCAATAAATGCTTTGAGTAAGTGCGGAAGGTATGTGCGCAGTACCCGATGACTATTAACGAGATTTCTTCTGTTCAGGCACTCTGATTATGATAATGAAACGCGGACTTGCTGAGTTAAAATCGGATATGTGAACAGATTCTTGGAGGGATATTATCTATAGTGATATTTTTTAAAAAACCGTTTCATTTTGGGGGCCCCTTTGGTCCAGGACCCCAGGCGCACGCCTGGTGCGCCTAGCCTTTAATAAGCACCTGATTGTGAGGTCCTAGTGCAATGCTGTGGTGAGTGATTTGTCGCATTCTTTTCTGAAGTTAATTGATATGTTTAAAATTTCATCTGAAAAAATTATTATTTTATGTCTAAATATTTTTCCAAGTTTTGTAAAATTTTCACTATTATTTCCTTTTATTTGTGAGTCGAAGATGATTTTCTAGTCTGATTTTGTGATTTCTCCTATTTTTGATGGCTATTTTACTTTTATATGGTGGAATAATATTTATATTAGATAGCTATTATCTTATAAATAACTGATAAAATTGTCTAAACAATTTTATTGGTTAAAAATAATGTTTCTCGTCTTATGCGTGGCAAACTTTTGTGTTTTTCCATTTGTACCCTTTAAAATCTGAGAAAACTTATTGCTTTTTAAAATATTTTAAAAAAAGATGTGCATATGACGAACATCACAGCCGTATTTTGGAATATCAAAAACAACATCAGCATTTGCCTAGATTACGCGAGGCCAAATCAGAAGCTGTCTGGTTCTGTTTTGAGATAAGTGTGTGGTATGCTCTTTGCAAATGAATCTTGTCTAGACATTATGTCGTCTTGAATTCCACTGATCGCCTCAGTTGGCTATGAGGATAAAATTCTTTCCAGAAGAACTATATGCTAAAAATAGCTGTTATTTTGTTAGCAATATATGTAAACTGGAGAATTTATTTCTGAACCTCAAAAAATTATTTATTGAGTTTAATTATGTTGAAAAAAGTAATTCTTTAAATTGAATATTATACTTAATATGCAAATTAAAATCCTCTGTTTGTATATTTATGTGCCAAATGTATAATCCACTTGATCTTTATGGATAAATTTTTCATAGATGTATCGACATGAACATAATAAAGAGATCAGCACTCCTGCAGTTTCTCAGCTGTTGTCTACTTTGCTGTATTATAAGAGATTTTTTCCATATTATGCATATAATGTGGTTGCGGGTTTGGATGAAGATGGTATGAGAATTTGACTTATTTTAAAAAATGCTGTTTAAATTTTATACTAAACTCAAAAAAATTTTAGGTATGAAAAAATTTGCATAGTTGTTAAAATTAGAATTCTGTTATTGTAATGTTTGTGTTTCTTCATATATTCTATAACTTAAATTTTATTTTTGGGCAGTTTTTTTTAAGAAATTTTTTTTTCAGGTAAAGGTCGTGTTTACACCTATGATTCTATTGGTAGTAAAGGATGTGAAGATTATATTGCTGCTGGATCTTCCCGAAATTTGCTGCAGCCATTGTTAGATAATCAAGTTAGTTGAATCAGCAGAGGATTTTGTTGTTTGTACTTAAATAAGATTTCTTTCAGAATTATCTACATTAATATTTTTAGACAGTATATTTGTTTAAAAATAATAAAAGAAGCTGTGAAAGATTTCTGTAATGCTTTTTATTCATTTTTTTACTACAAAAACTCCTGTTTTATTGTATTTCAAACTTTTTGCATCGTAAAAGTAGCAAAATAAAGAATGTTTTGATAATTATTTTGTGCATAGCAGCAGATGTGCGTCTAATTAGCTTATATCTTCTGTTTAGGATTATTATTCCTTTTTATATATGGGGTTCTGTTTTAACTTTTTTTTTTTTTTTTTTTTTTTTTTTTTGTTTTTTGCTTTATTAAAAAAAACACTTTTTTGTGAAATTTTTTCCACTATTAAATTAAAAATTTTAAATCCCAAAAATTTTCTAACTAAACCCCCCCCCCCCCCCCCCCCCGCGCTATTATTTTTGAGTGATTTTGATAAAAGTATGTATTTCGAAAGTGTTGTGCTTTTGTGATGGGAAATATTAGAATATAGATTATTTATTCAAAGTAAATGAACATATTTGTATTTGAAAAATGAATAAACCTGTATACATTCCATGTAACTATATTGCTAAGTTTCAGTGAACATAATTAACTAGAAAATCGCCTGTCATGGTGCGACAGATGCAAATTGCCTCTTCATTCGAGAGATTTCTTGTCAAATCTGACGGGTTTAAATATATATATATGCGAGAGAAATGTTTAACATTGATTGAAAACAAATAAAATAAACATATGTATTATGACAGGAAATATATTTTTATTTACATATTTCTTTACACAGAAAACCTCTTGGTAAACAGCATTCAGTGTGATGTATTTTTCGTTGTTTAACAATTTTCCCTGTACTTCAGATGTCTTTGTGTAAATTTTAATGTTGCCAAAAAATATTATCACATTATATCATCACGATTGCACTAAATAATTAGATGCATCGTGGCGTCCAAACTATATCACATATATGATATACCACTGACATAATTTACTACTTTCTATTAAAAAAACGGAAATTAATTTGAAATATAGCATTAATATAATTTAAAATTTTTCTGGAACTATTGATCACAGCGAGATAAATTTTATATCAATGGACAGCAAATTTTATTTCACTATTTTAGAGCTGTTAAATTTGAAATTAGAATGAAAATTACTCTTTTAAATTTAAAATGGCTGAAATTTAGGTTCTCTAACAATGAAATAATGCTGTTTAACGTCTCGCAGTGCTATGGCGTGAGTTTTATTGTTGGTAACGTCGGAGCGTTACCGAGAGATCTGGGCTATTATATTTTTAATGTATAATAATTCAAAAAGATTTTTACCAGTATCCATTATTATAAAATGTATCATGTCAAAAGGGTAAAAGTCTTATTCATGATCAAAAGAAAGTGTCATTTGAAAAAGAGAAAGTCTTGTTCTTTTAAACTTGATATTAAAGATGTGATTTTTTTAATTTTCAGGCTGCTTTTAAGAACATGGAAGGGCCTCGGCCACCTCCTCTGACCTTGGAGAAAGCTCTATCTTTAGTGCAGGATGTTTTCACATCAGCTGCTGAAAGAGACATATATACTGGTGATAGGGTTGTGATGAACATAATAACTAAGGATGGAATCAAGGAATCTACTTTTGATCTCCGAAAAGATTAAATTGTATTCTCTCTTTCATAAAATATTGTCCTTTTTTTCATTAAATTTATCTTTTTCTGAATAAAACTGTGAAAAACTGTATTAGTTTTGTTTGTAAATATTTCTTTCTCTTCTCTTACCATGAGATTGATATATGTTAACTGTAGTTGTCCAGAGATGCATTGCCATGAGCAAAAACATCCACAGATATGGCCTAAATTCAGAGATATCATTGTAATATGAGAAGTATGCACTGAATATAAAACACTAGTTTAGTGACAATACATAAAAACAGTTTGATTTTACCTTTGTGGGAAACCTATTCAGGAAATCTTGACATTGTATACATTTCACTTTCTGCTGAATGTGATGGGAATATGTACAAAGTGGTTAGAATGAAAATTTTCCCTATTAGGGACACAATAGAGGGAAAAATATGTCGCCACAAGAATGTAAAATCTGAGTGATACACATTTCGGAACATGGGGAAATGAATGATAAGGAAAGGATGATATAAACTTTATATGATGCAATGCATAGTATTTGCAGATTATAGGTTGTGTTGGCAGTGTAATAGATACTAATGGTTGTAATTAACATCAAAATGTCAATTTCATTAATGCATAGAAATTAAAGCATACTGTGATGAAAGAAAAAAAATATTTTCTACATTTTCCTTTTCATTTTTTTCTTTCTATTTCTGTGTCATTCATTTCACCATGTTTTGAAATGCATACTACTGATAATTGTTGCTCTTATAACCTCAGGTTTTTCTCTTCTGTGATCAGAACTTGGATACTCTGATTCTAATCACTAAGTCGAACTATGGTCTTGTCAAAACTGCTTTATTTTGCAGATCAAGGACATAGAATACTGGAAAGCCTCATCAATCAAAGCTCAATGGAATTGATGCATTCATACAATTTTCCAAGATGTCCATAAGTACTAGGATTAATCATTGTCAACTAGGAAATTTAAGATTTTCTGACCAAGCAACTGCTTGTAATAGGCACATTATTGTAGAACAGAGCTGATCATAACTGCCTTTTGAGGTATAAATTAAATACTCTCTTCTTTGTATCAGATTTAAGGAACAAGAACTTATTCAAAATAAATTCTAAGAAAATTTTCCGGTGTGAATGCATTCACAAAGATTTTCGAAAAAATCCATGAATATATAAAATTAAATATTGTGTCATAAATTTTTCCAGTTTTCTAATCCTGCATATTTATAGCGATGCTAATTTCCTCCCATTGGGGTCTCGGGAAGGAATTTGATTCGCATGTCAAAACGCCACAAAAAATGTTGTTTGGGAGTTCCTCTATATCTCGGTAACTACATATGTTAAAAATATAACTAATGTCTTATTTTGGAGATAAAGGTTAACAACAGAAGTTACAAAAAATTGAAAATCGGAAAAGAGTCGCAGTAAAGTAGTCCTATGCCTTTAACATCAGTGGCTGTTTGAAAAAGACAGCCACCCGCCATTTTTTTATTCCAGCCAAGTCTCTTCCTTCGTATTAGTGAGCTAATTTTGGATTTTTGTTGAAATTTCAATGATTTTTTTCCCTTGGATCTTCAGGATGTTCTTTTATCTGTTTGCCTGCATTTTTCCTGGAATAAAGTTTGCCATTCTTGTTCTAGGATTCTGAGGATTTGAACTTCTTTTCAGAACACTAATAAGAATAGTTTTCTGTGTTATTCTTCTACTGTTGAGAAATCATTAAACCTGTCAAATTGAAACCATCAATAGAAAAACTGGCTAGGACAGGAAGATCGTTTCGAGTATTCTTTCTATTTGGCTGTTTCCACGATATGTAAGGGTATGGGCTACAAACCATATTCATCAGCAAACTAGAAGCTCTCTTAAATATCAAATTCTGCATATTGCTGTAATAATCCTGTTTAGTGAAAATGTTAACTTCTGCAACAAATAATGTGTCCTGAAGATGTTACACAGTAATTATGAACTCTTTTTCACATATTGTTTTGATAAATTTAAAATATATCTTCCAGTTTTTTAAACAGATTGTCGACCTTTTTCTTTATTCCTCTTGCTGCCTCTAATGGCTTCTTTTGTTTGAAGAAAGTCAGAGCCTAAAGGAAAGAATCTTTATACTATAACTCGGGACATAACTTTCGCCACACTTTTAAATCTGAAAAAAAAAAAAAAAATCTAGCTTTTGTAGCCCATTGAGACTACAAAGCTACAGCAACCCCTACATAATCTCAAAACCTTATTGGTTTCTTTCACAATATTTATTGACTTTTCCTTCCTGATTTTATATGAATGCATTATAACTATTCATTAGTTATTTCCTGTAACTACAATAAATATGTAAAAACCTAATGTGTTTCAAAGCATCATCCTGCATAGAAATTAAAAGCATGGGCTGTGGGAGTCCCAGCATGAAATAGCTTGAATTAGTGTTGAAAACTGTAAAATGACATTTAAACTAGAAGGAAATGTCAGTTCCAGCTATGATTGGGCTGCACTCTTCCTTAATCATAGGGAAAATCATAAATTGGTGATTTTGACTTTTTCTCCCCCCCCCCCCATATACTCTACATATACTGTTTCTCTTTGTTTTATTTGCTACTAGCAGTATGTGCACAGCGTTGCCCGTGGAATCAGGACTTCAACAAAATAGGAAAAAAGAATGCCCACAATGACACAAAGTTTTGAAAACAAAAGATACACATCGGATTGTAGAAATGCATGCTGGGATAGAAAGCATATGATGTCACCTGCCGCGAGGAAGGTCACTTGTCCGGAGAAGCTCATTGTTATATCTCGCTAGCAAAAAAACTGTTTGAACTGATCAGGGAAAAATTAATTTAAAAAGAACGAAAAAATATATTTTAACCGTTCTTGTTTTAAATCCGACAGAAACGTTCCAGTTATAAGCTGAAAAAAATGAAAATTATAGAGATGTTAGAACGTCAGATGCGATAATTTGAAGAAATCTTTATTAAAAATTACCATAAAAGTGACTATTTTTCAAACATTTCACAAAATTCAGTAGATTACGTTAGACGTACAAAACAAACTTCATTAGAACGGAAATCGTTTGTTCTTTCCGATGGTGTAACTGTTTTTTTCGTACAATTATTCGAAGCCATGCTATTGAGAAATGAGTTCGAAAAATCACCCCAAACAAAAAATATTAAATAAAAAAAATGTAGATTAAATTTTTAAAATCCTGGCTTCGAGGTGCATTCAGTCACCATTACGACTACCTGTGTTTCAAATTTCATGGCTGTAAGTGTGATAGATTTGTCTGGACATCATAGACACACACGCATATAAACATTGCCTTTTATAACTATAGACTACTTATCTTGGGTAACCAACTTGTTTGCCAGAAATATAATTTCCATTTAATCTCTTATGTATAATTTCATATTCATACTTCCCTTAACTAAGTAATTTGAAACTTCAAATTGTATGATTGCTCTTTTTGGGTAGCCTTACACTTGTGTTCTTCGTTGTCTACATGAACAACCTTAATTGAGTCAAGTAACTGTCCATGCCATCTAATATCTAATTGCACATTGTCAGCACCAATTTCACTTTCTTATGGCAATTTAATTGATATAATTGAAAGGATAATTTTTGGAATTTTCAAATGGTATGAAAATCATTTTTATGCTGTATTATTTTTGGAAGCTATCAAGGAAAAATACCAAAATTTTGTTTAGTTTTTAATTAAGTAAAATTCTACTTAAAATTTCAAAAAAAAAAACAAACAAACACCCCACCTTTTCCAGGTGCACATTTTCACCCTTCAAGTATGTGCCACATTCCACAGCTCAAGGTCCAGCGGTCTGCCCTGTAGAGTGCCAACACACACTCCTTTATAAACAGGACCGGCCTTACTAGATGCGGGGCCCAAATGAAAACATTTTGGATAACCCCAATATATTTAAGTTTTAATAAATAATAATAAATAAACTGTATGAAATTTTAATAAATGAAATAATATTGTTAAAATTTTAATAAGTTTAAAATAATAATTTTAATAACTTTACGTACTTGAAACTTAAATTTTTAAAAAAATTCAAGAAATGATAAATTTTATTATTTTTTTTTATGATTGGGTGCATTATAGAGCAATTAAGTTCTTGAGGGAATTAAGAGCTTTATAAAGTAATTTATTTGTGGTCACTGAGGAACACAAAATACGGGCGTATTTAACTAACGAAAACAATCCAGAAACCTAGAAAAAAAATTACAATTTTTGATTTCTGAAACAGTCAGCTGGTTCCAAGAAAAAATTGGTTTTAAAACGAATTTAAAAGCATGAAAAATTGACTGGGGATAATGTTTTGAAATCAAAATAATATTCGATTTTAATTTGAATAAGTTTGATTACATTCTTTGTTGCACTCTTGCGCGGGGCCCTATTTGGAACAATTGGTCCAATCGACTCAAGGCCGACCCTGTTTATAAGGAGTAAAGATTATCATTTTAATTCAATATCCATTTGAAAAACATACTTCCGGTTTAGCATGTGCAACCAATATGTTTTTTTTTTAATTATTATTATTAATCCACTGAGAGGGTGACAAATGATAAGGTTTATGCTTAAACAACGGTCATTTGCCTCTATTTTTCTTTTATCAGTCACTTATTCAAATGTAGTATTTTTCATTACAGGCAAATTTTACCTTTTGGAGTACTTTTTTTTTTATCAGCCCTTCACTGTTAATTGGGAACCAGCGAATGATTTATACATGCTTATGAAGTAGTCTTGCCAATACAGTTGTTTAAATACACATTTTTTAAAGCTGCTAGATTGAATACACATTAAATGCTACCTGTTTAATACTGTTAAAATGCAAAAAAATTGAACATCTTGACTCTGAATGTAGGATTTTTTTGTTAAATATACGTTAATAATCCTTTTTTTGGTGAGGATCTATTTCAGTTCGAAAAATATATTTTGCAGCATTGCTGGTTTTTTAAGTTCAAGAATTTTAAAAATTCTAGAGAAATTCTACAAATTTCTTAAGCAGTAATTTATCTATTCAAATAAAACAATAATACGACTGGATCTATATCTTCAAAGGAAAAATAACTGGCCAGAGCTGATTTATGTGCCAACATTACTATAGGCAGACATGCATCTGCTTTATAAATTAACTGCATTGCACCCATCTGATAATTAGTGATGTAAAGAATAGTGATTTGGCTGAATAACCGAATACCAAATATTCGGCCAAATTTCAGGCCAAATACCAAATTTTTAAAAACATTTCACTTTTGATAGTAAATGAAATATTTTTCAAATTTTAAATGAAAAAAAATTTAAGATTAAATAAAATTGAGTTTTTATGACTTGCATATTTAAAAAATATATTGATATCTTTATATATAATTGCAATATTTTAAATACCTTAATTCCAATAATAAGAAATGAGAAACTCCTTTCATTTTGGGATTGCTTCAAAGAAATAAAAGTCATCATTGCAGAAAATAACAATGACAAACACAGAAGAAAATTGAATGGATAAATTAAAATTACTAGAAGTAAATTCCTATTTTGATAAGAACTTCTAATAGGTAGGATGGAGTTTCCACTTAATTGGTGGAAAAAAAAAAACCGAAAAAATTTCCAAGGTTTGCAAATTTAGCAAGAAAATATCTTTCAGCGCCTGCAAGCAATACATAGTGACCGTTTTATCTTCTGAAGCTGGTAATTTATATATGAAAGCATATGGAACAGACTTCTATAAATGATATGCAACATTATTAAATACACTTATGCACTAGGAAACTTAAAATAGGATAAATGTTAGATTTTTTCATAATAAATAATACTGGTATGTAATTCTGCAATATTCTTTATTAAATATATTTATAACAACATTTTATCCTGAATTTATTCTGCCGAACATTTGTTTAGCATTCGGCCAGACAGAATATTCGGGAAAGGCCCGAATAGGCCTCATTACTTAATATTCGCTACTTCCCTAGTTGATATTATACGTGTATGAAGCCAAACCAAACAGACTAGCCCCTGAAAAATTGTTCTTGAATAATAATTTGAGGCTTTTGCAATGATAAATTATATGTAACTTTAATAAATACACCTAAGCAACTTAAAATTGGGTAAATGTTAGGAGATTTTTTGATAATAAATGTACTGAAATGTAATTCTGCAATATTCTTTGTTAAATGTGTATTTAAAAAAATTATTTTCCTGAATATATTCGGCAGAAGGTCCGAATAGTTGCCGAATACTCGTTACATCCCTACTGATAATACAAAAAAATTCACTAAAATGTGAAATTTAAAAGGTACTTGTACATGTTTAGTGAAAACAGATTTCTATTATCAAACACTTTAATTTTATGTTTGGTAATGTATTACTTTTGGTGGTACAATTTTTAAGCAAAGATTTAAATGAATGTAAAATGGTGCCCCCTTTAACATTTTGTTTTTCTATATTACAGATGAACTCTGGCTATCGCATGTAATGAATATGTCCAATATTTTTTGAAAACTGAATTCTAGTTTACAAACTTCCAATGTAATAATTGTCTTTACTCGACAAAATAAATGGAGCTGTGAAAAACTGGAATGCATAATTAAGAACGTGAAAAGAAAATTGATTCACAATTAAAATTAAAAGCTTCTCCAGGAAAATAGTTTGTCACCGACTGAGCAACTAATTGAAGATACAGAAAAACACTGCATAGGATAAGGGTAGGGAAACTTTTTCCGCTGAAAGACCTCATTAAATTTTGGCAGATGAGCAAAAGGTTGCACGAGTAGAATATTAAAGGTTGTTGAACTTGAATTTGTGTTACGGGATTTGAAGCAACAAAGGCTATTATCCCCTACTTCCAATTAGATGCAGTGCTACACATTCCAAAAAAACCTGAGCAGGTAGTTCCATATTAAAGGTTATTGTTATGTTATTATTATTATATCACAGACAAGTATAATATTTCACTGCAAATTGTAAATAACTAGCAAGACCGTATAAGAAACTCAATAAGGCCGCCGGTTCTCCTTCACCCCTGGCAGAGGACTTGTTAACAAGTTTCATTCCTACTTTCTTGAAAATTTAGAAAAGGAAAGTTGGACAAGAGATCCATTTTCTGTTTGAGATACTATGCTAGATGCTTCAATTCACAAGAGATCAGCTTTTAGATATTTCATGTGACAGAAATCTCATGAACAAATACAAAAAAGCTAATTCATACAATTTTTGGTTAAAAAGAAGATATTAATATATTTCAGACAAAGCAATAAAAATTTTAATGCCTTTCAAAACACATATCTTTGCAAAACTGGATTTTCAGCCATGCTATAAATTAAAAACAAAATCTGGGACATGGTTGCAACTTCCACCTGTCTTACGCTTGAAATTAATAAAGTAAAGCCAAGCATATCAAAAGTGGTTACAATGAAACACATTCAGTTGTTGCATTAATCCTTGTCAATAATAAATCTTAATATTTGCTATTATGTATTATTACCTACTATTTGCTACAATATAGAGTATATTTATATTTTATTATGATGTACAAATTTCATTTATGAGTATAATCTAATGAATTAGCTTTTTTCCAATGGAGATATAAATATATACATTGAAAAATTAAAAAAAAAAAAGTACGGGCACATTATTCTTGTGTAGTAGAAATGAAAATCACTGTTAGTAATGAATTGGCAGAAGTGATTTCTTTTGCTTGTCACAGAATACATTATTATTGAATGATATTTTGTCCAGGTATTACTTATAAAAAATGGACCAAGATCAAAATCTTTAATCTCTACTAATAATAAAGGGGAATGTGTATGTTGGCACTCTACGGCAGACCGCTGGACCTAGAGCTATGGAATTTGGCACAAACATACTTTGGAGGGTGGGAATGTGCACCTAGGAGCAATTTTTTGAAATTTTAATTAATTAAAAATTAAGTGAAATGTTGGTGTTTTTTCTTAATAACTTCCGGAAATATTACAGCACAAAAATCATTTTTACACCATATGAAAGTGCAAAAAATTACTTTTTCAATGCTAGAAATTAAGTTGCCGTACAATGTTTTCTTGAATATTAATAAATTTTTAAAAATACTTTTTGGCATAATTTACAACAATTCTTTTCATTGTTGCAATGCAACTCAAACCGTTTTCATTGTTTAAACAAATATTTCATTGTGTATTTCTCTTTCATTTTTGTAATCTGAGATAATATCCTAACACATTTTGCTTTCATATTTTATTTCATCAAAATTTTCATGAAATCTGTAAACAAAGTTCTCCGAAATATTACTTTGCTTATGTTCAGAAACATAAGCTGAATGGCTATGGTTGCTATGTTTTCATTCTTTTTTCAACATGTTTTAATCCAGCTAACATGCCACTGGCCATAAAATGTGCTGTCATTTTAACGTTGAAATCAAATGCATATTTTACAAGAAGAATAAGAAAGTGAAGACAGTGTCGACAACGTGGAATTAGAGGCTACAGGACATGGTCAGCTATTTAACTCCATTAGGGACATTTATATGCACAATGAACAGAACAGGTACAAGGTCACTAATAGAACATGGGTTAAATATCTACAACAATCTGAAGTTTAAAATTACGTTGTCAAGAGAACCATGAATATAAAATAATGCAAGATTCAATTGAAATCATATTTGCGGCGAACAAGCTGGTCGCCGAAGGTGGCTAGTTCTAAATAAATACAGAAATTATGCCTGTGTTAATTCTTGAGACAGGAAGAATAAAATGTGCAAGAGAAAAGTAAGATTTTAAAGTTTATTTACATAGTTGAAAGAAACTTTAATGATAAATGAAATTGGGTAAACTGCTATTAGTTTTGCTGCTTTAAGAAAAATTAATAATTGTTATCTTTTTGTAATTCACTTAATTCCTACTCTTCAGTTCTCAACTGATTTTTAATAACAAGTTTCTGTACCAAAGCATAAATATGCATGGCTCTAACATTTTTAGATAACATTAATGTTTTTATTAAAAAATTTTCAGGAATAAAAAAAATTAAGACATTAGACTTTGCATATGTGGCACACGAAAAAAAAAAAAAAAATCTGTTATATATAAAAAACGAAATGTCTTAAATTTAGAAATATAAAACTGAAAATTAATTATACATTGTTTGCATTATTATAATCTATCTCAATTTTTACTAAAACTTTAATTAGTAGACAATCCCTTTGCATTTTTAAAAATTGCTGTAAAACTTTGTTTAAATTTTTTTTTTCTTTATCTGCATGCATGGTGCACTTGTCTCTAAAATAAATTTCATTCACAAAAAATCAATTCAAACATTAGTGGAAATGAATGCTATTGCTAATACATGATAGTAATTGTATCACAGAAGTCAAATTAAAGACATTACAACATATACAAGTCATATAGAGCTTTATTTGGCATTGAACATAAAGAAAAACTATAATTTTTACAATCTTGAGCAGCATTATAAAAAGTTCTACAGGAAATCAAACTCTATAACTGACTAAATAATACTTTTGCAGATTTTTTCCATAATATACAATTGGAAATGGATATACAATGAAAATTGGAAACTTGAGTTGTATAAAATAATATTGCCACTGCACCCATTACTAAATATACAAAAATCAATCAATAAATAAAATATAAATACTGTTTAGCATTACGTGCAGATAAATTAACAATTCAACAAACAAATTCTTGCACTATTTTGTGCTTTAAAAAACTTGGATTGGAAACATTTCATCATAGATGGAATGTGTGCTATGTTGTAAAATTATAAAAACTTGATCTTCCACTGAACATGTACACGGTAATAAAAACAGCTGCCTTTAAAACATTCTACAATGATTGATAGTCTCGCCGAAGTGATGACTGGAATATAAGAATAGGATAAAGCTTATGATAACTAAAAAACAGAAGAATGTTTTTGACAATAAAATTCATTCACTATAAAATACATAAAATGGCAGTATTTTGTATGACTGATAATAACATAAAAGATCAACATCTATAGTTTCATTCACAAGGACCCATAAATAACAGTCAAATGACGCTACACAAGCATTTCATCTGACGACAAGGCACCAATATCTCACCGGACATATGACACTGCTTATTTATAGAGCAACAGGTTAGCCTCTTCTACGCAATCGTATTTCAAACTCATTTGGACTTCATAAGCATTCTCACAGTTATGACTATACCATTTTCAACATAAGAGATACTGGTTTCACAGATTGAGGGAGAGGAGGAGATATCACAACAAAAGAAGGAAATGGCTTGAGGCAACTATGATATTGAAAATGCAATGTGAGTGCTCTGTGCTTAGAGCTTTTTAAGTATTGGCAGTTGACAAATACACAGGCAAAATGTTCGGTTTAGGGTAACTGACTTATAGATGTTGCCATACTTTCTGAAGGATTCAAAACCGTTAGATGAGTTAAGTCTGAATGAAGAGTAGTGAAGCTATCATCGGGAGGCGGGCAGACCTTCTTCTGCATGCCTTGAACATAGCTCTAAAAATACAGCAACAGTTAATATTACACCAAAAAATAAATTTCAAACAGTAAACTATACATGCACTACAAAATTACACATCTAAATAAAAGAGCAAATAACTAAGGTTGTCATTTCAGCATGATGTGATTTAAAGAGTTATTCCTAGATGTTACTTATAAGAAGAAATACTGAAGAAGAAAATTTAGAATGACAGATTTTCTTTTCTTCTTCCACGAAGGGTTGTAATGTAACCATGACTGAAATACAAAATTTAAGATTTTATAATAACTTTCTAATAGAAATGAATGCTGTGAAACAACTTCAATAAAAATTTTAGAATTATGCAATTTAACAAAATTAAATCCTTTATTTGAACATTACAAAGCAACAATAATTATAAATACAATTATACACTCTGTGACTATTAAAAAGCCTTTTACAGCATTTTTATTTTAACATTACTCTAAATAATCTACAGCAAAAATTATTTGTTGCTAAATTACTAGTACAGGTTAATGACTTCATGGGAAGGGAATTTAAGAAAAAGCTCAAAAATTAGAACCAGAATCATTTACAGTTATATATTACTAATCATGTATAATCTTATTATTTGTTATTAGATCCTAATAACAACCCCTGCCACAGATTCTATCCTGATATGCAACCCAGTAAAGAATAATAATAATAATAAAATCTTATTTTATTTGTAGAAAGTACAAAATTAAAATGGTTTATTGAGTGTAACTAATTTTTAAGGACTTTCTGATAAACTTCATATGTAATTTTTTTCCTTCAGGCTGCAGAATGACCAAGTAGTCAGAGGAGCAAACTATAGAACAGAACATTTAGTTCTCAGATCAACACTCCGACAGTTTTATAAACTCTACCCTTTAGATTAATAGTCATAGTGAACTTTTACTGATCCAAGATCTTGATCTCTAATCTGACTGATCCAGTGCTTGAAAAAAAGAAAGAAGAGAAAGACCACCACCCAATTTATGAATTACCTTTGCAAATATCTCATTAAAACAAACTCCTAATTTGAAGATTCATACTTTTTGCCAATTGATATAAAACTGATTTTATTAATGCACATTTTCTGCATGCATTTGTTTCAAACCTTGAACTAATAAATACATGCAGATTTAGAGGTTATTGTCAAAACCAATCAATAAATGTGCCAATTTCATCCCAAACTAAAAAAATAATTAAATTGCAGAGAATCTCTGTTAACATGTAACTTTTTACTAGATAAACTACTATTAGATTAACCATTACTTTTTACATACTTGAGATATGACATCTCCGTGTGCTGTGCGGACTTGATATAAATATCGATATTTCTTTTGGCGTTGTTCGGCTCGAGATTCTTGCCTTATTCTTTGCAGATTAAGCTGCCTTGTTCTTCGTCTTGGAGCAACCACTAACAAGCAAAATTATTTCATAAACAATTTTGACACATTTTTTTTGTTATATACGACAGTCTTTAAATTTATTTAGAAAATAAGATGTTTAGGCCATATTATTATAAGAAATTTAATGTGTTTTTCAGTATAATCTTGAAATACCCTTGTAAATTATTACTATATTTGTTGAGAGATATCCGGATCTAATAATTATTTACCACACAATATATATATATAAAAGTTTATTTATGTGTGCATGCATGTGTATGTTTGTTATTATCGTTGTTATACATATCCAGACTGTTTCACATACTGGGACATTGATGGGTTAGCTCAAATGGGATCTAATGCCATAAAAATTTTAAAATTCAAATAGGATTTTTATTTAATGTTATATTAGTGCATTTTTGCCGATTTTCTCGAATTTCCTGGATATATTTTCATTGGAGAACTGCAATTTTTATAACATTTGTTAAGTCCAGAATATCCTCTTTCTAAATAAGAGTAATTTGAAGCTCCTTTGCAACTTTCCTGATTTTTAATGATTTTTTTATAGTGTTAGGAAACACCTTTCTTCTGCAAACATCTCTCAGCAACATTTTTTCTCCATCATTATTCACATTGTGCGAAATAAAATATTCTGCTTCAGTGCTTTAATTCATTAGTTCCTGCATTTCCTCTCTTTTTTGTCTTTTGATATTTCATTTTGCAATTGATATTTTTGGCAAAATGTTGAAAGTTGTATTATTTATTGTACAGTATACATTTTAAAAGCTTAAAATAAATGTCCTTTTCTGAAGTTCTCACATTTTCATTCAAACCTTACTGTTATAATGTAATAAAAAGGCTGGATTTGAAAGTTTTAACTCAACAAGAAAGGATTCAAAAGAGATGTATCTTGTTGGGTAAGTTAGTGATAATATTTGTAGAAATAGAACGGAGGGAAGCATATGAAAAAAACTGAATCCCTAGGAATACCAGATTATCAGCTAGAATAGAATATTTGATCAAGACAGAAAACTGCTTTTTTTTTTGTTGTTGTTGTTGTTATTGCTTTAAAAGTGGACAAAAACATTCAATTTAGTGTTGCATTTTGATAAACAAATATAAAAGCAATGGAACTCTGAAAATTATGGACCATGCAGAAACTACAATTACAGTTTTATAACTATGATGAAAATAATATTACTAAGATTTAACATATTTTCATTTTTAAATATTGGAACCTTTCTTGAAGTGTAGAATAGCATGGTTGCTACAAACAACTGTTAACAGACTTAATATATGATGAAAAGATACTTAAAATCACCTATCAAACTTTTAAATATAATAAAAAGTGACACAGAAGCATAGAAAGAATACCAGGAAAGCACATTCTATGTCTCATATAAAATTGTTGAGCACAAAATAATATTTGTGGAAATTTTAAAATTTCCAATTGTAGAATATGCATTTTAACTTTATTTTATTTTAACTTTATTTTATTGAATTTTGGAATTTTCATTTATGTAATAAATCAAAGAGACAATTAAAAATTTTAATATACAGTTAATAAATTAAACTAATTCCCCACATACATTTTTAGGAATCATTACTTTGTAAACAAAAAATTCATACTTCTTCTCATTTCAACATTAAAAAAAGCAACACTAATAAAATAGTGTTCGAAAATTATTTTAACACGATTTTCTTCTTTCTTTCAGTATACTGACCTTTTACAAAAAAAAGGAAATAATTCACATAAAAAATTATTCCATGTGAAATTTTATATCAGTAAACTTATTCAGATATCATATAAAAATACTTGAATTAATAATGTATTTTATTAATTTAAACAATTAGTGGCTAAAATATCACTTCTATATTGTATTAGTCAAAAATACTTTTACATTAATACTTCAACTTACGTTGTTGGTGATGAATACCCAGGCCAGTAATCCTCCACTGGGTAAGAGAGCCTACAAGGATCATGAATGGCCAGACTCCAAGAATCAGCCAAGAAAACCAACAGACTGGTAAAGATGTAGCAGAAAGTTTTATTCTGTCCCAAACCCAATGGATCATTATATATTTCTCTATAAAATAATCTGCACATATAGCAATAATGGCACCTCCATAAATACTAGTTCCTATTATTGTCAAACCTAACAGAAATAAAAAGTATATATTAAAACAATTGCTTGCATTAAAAAATATAGTAAACCAGAAACATTTCAATTCTAAAAGAATTTTGAAATTTAATACCAATGAATATTGAAAGTATGAACTTGCATCTCATATAAATTTCAAACATTTGATAAGATTTTTCACCAACAGCTTAATAATTTAAACTATTAGAGCACCTGAAATATAACATTTTCTATGATAATGTAATTATTGAAGATTTATCTATTATTTTAAAGAACAAATAACCATCATCTCAAAAATATAAGAACTGATGTTGTTGATAATAAAAATAAAACAAGCATTGTAAAATTGTATTTTAGTTAAATGTCTACCATTCCATATTTCATCTTTGGTTCATTAATGGCTATTGCTACTTCATCAAACTCCTCACGTGACATTGATAAGTTTTAATGAGATAGTTATAATTAATAGAATTCCGTCAAGAAGTTGAATTACTATGCCACACCCTTCATTAAATGAAGCATACAGATCCGAGACAAATTTATCTACGTTTTAACAAAATATTCATTGCTACTTAACTGGTAATATTTCTAGAAATTACAATAGAAAACTGTCAGTAAATAATGAAAATGCTCACAATAATTATATTTATTGCTCATCACCGATTGATTCAGCATGTATAATATAAATATAACCTAAAAACACCTTTTGAAAATCAGTAAAATATTCTTGTTCCTGATGAACAGTATTCCCATTTTCCATAATTTCTTTTTGGCCTTGTATTTTCTTTTGTGTGTTTATCATTTTATATATAATAAATGTTTCAGTTGTGTAATGTGTAGGTACATCTTAAAAGGGGGTAGTAGCCATTTCCACCCGGAAATACGTTTATTTAAAGCTTAACATACTTATTTTAATCGGTGCAAATTATTGCAAGAACTTAAGACATATTGTTTTAGATGCATCCAATTCATGACCAATAGAGAAACACAGCATGCAAGTCACCAGTGAAGCATTCAACACAGAAAGAGGTAGTTGGCAACACGTCTGAAACTTTTAACTCAGAAAGAGGGTTCCTCCATAAAAGATCTGTACAATCTATACATTTTGAACATAAGTAAATGATAAGTGATTTTACTAGCTTTAAGAGTTACGATTAGACAGCTTTACAAAAAATGGCAATATTGAAATCTTACCTTTCTGCCAGAACAAAGTGAGAACAGCACCTGCAAGCCCACATCCCATGAGGATCGCAACAACTATCCAGATGGTACTCGGTACATACCACACATAAGAAATGAGTACGGCTGCAACTCCAAGGAATAATCCTGTGTGAAAACCAGTCACAAAGAGGCCCACATATTGTACAAGCATTGTAATAAGACCAAACAGAACACCTGCACCTAGAGCAACACCAGCATTACCAGCTGCAGGTAACAGATCTTCTTGTTGGCAGATCAAATACACGATGATTGTACCAAATGTGAAGCCCGTAAGGAACATTACAGCTTTAAAACAACGATAGCCTGGAAAACAAGATAATTCACATTTTAAATAATTATCATAAATTATTAGAGATTGTTAGAGTTAGTATACTTTTGAAAGTTCATACTCACCATAAAGTGTATACACAACTCCAAAAGCCAAATACATGCCACATATAACAGCAGTACTTAAATCAAAGTTGTAGTCATAATACAAGCATCTATCAACCTCAGTAGGTGCAGAACTATTTTCGTAGAAGTAGTCATCATCAGGATGGGATCGATAATCATCCCACATAGACATTCTTGAGGTATATGTTGGAATTCTTGCAGGGGAGGAAAATAAATAAATCTCTTAATTTTCATATTGTGAATGTAACTTAAATGAATTATTTTAATATCACAGTTCTTACCAACTAGCTATTTCAACAGCTAATGGGTTATTCTCACAAAAAAGGTACAAATAGCTAAAAAAAAAATTATTTTACAAAAGTTTGTAAAAAATCTTAAAATTTGCAAGGATGTTTTCATTTAAGCTCAATAAATACCCTTATATTAGTGGTCAAGTTTTCTATTTTATTTTTCACTTGCAATTTATTTTAAAAAATTTTTTACCTGTCTACAGAGGAGACATGACAGTTAACAGGAATTTTACATTTTAAACAAAAGCATAATTGAGTACTTATTGGGTGTAGTTGATACAGAATTATTTCTTATATTTAAACAGTAAAATCAGCTATTAAAAACCAGTGCAATAAAAACTTAAATTTTTAAATAAATAGCACTTTAAATAATGACACGTACTGTGAATTAGTTAAATAAAATTTACAGACAATTTCAAATAAATGAAAGACAACATTTTGAAAGAAAATAATCATTTATATAAAAGACTAAGAAATTTCAGATATTTATTTATTAATAAACAATCTAGCACATCTCATACTAAATATTTTCTACTCTCTTCTCCTTTGAATTTGAGCATCTGACTGCTTTGGCTTTTTATTTTTTGATATTCCCATTTTTCCAAAAATAAATTTAGATATAAAAAAAAGTGTGTTATACATTATTGAAGCTATAATATTATAAATATTCAACATGAATTGTTTACCTTATTTTTTTAACAAGAACATAGTTTAAGTCTTAATTATTTTTTAAAAAACAAAAGTAACTTCAAAAGGTACTTGTTTGTTAAAGCAGCCTGCTAACTAGGCAGCCTTTGGATTTCACCAAGCTTAAGATGGTGGTAAGATTTTACCACCATCTTGTCTATATATCTTGGTTGCTTGGCAATTCAATCTCAGTGGCTGCTTTAACAAGCAAATACTCCTCAAAAATTATTAAACTACATTAAAAGAGTATCTGCTACAGAACTTTTAATTGTTATTACTTTAATTTATCAAATTGTCTATTTCATGGACATTGTCATCCCCTCTGTGGACATGCTGAGAACACGGAGGAGACAAAATTTAAGCTTTGAATTTTTAAGTGCTTTGGTTTTTAGGTTACTAAAGCGGTACACTTATTTTTATTAAATGTAATACTAAGCCATCTAAAGTTTGTATTACAATTATAAATTAGCTTTTTCTTAACTTATTTATGATAACCATGGAGTAGACACTGGAAACTTTGCTGAATTCGAAATGGAATAAATAAACTGAAAAATATTCAATAAATTTACAATAGAACAAATTGTCCTTAAGGAACAAAATGGCTGCCTTTCTTCCAAACTCTTTCATGATGATTTGACAAGTGCTTCCATATATGATATTTTTTAAAGTTATTTTCTGTGTCCATGGAGGGAGATACATTTGACTAGAGGCAAAGTGTACAAATTAATTCCTAAATAAAAATAAATTTTTTCAAAAAAAAATAATAATTTTAGTTTCGACCTTAACTAGAGACTAAATGAGTTAATACTAAAAAAAAAAAAAAAAAAAAGATAGAAGAAGCTAATTTTTAAAAAATTCTAACAATGTCAGTAAAAATTATTTTGCATTTCATGTGTAGGAACATCCATAGGGGGGACTTTTGTCTCATAATCACTGAAAAATGAGAGCTAAATATTAAAACTATTTTAGCAGAAACATATTAATAGCTTACCTAAAACTTAAATATGCATATGAATAAAAATATTAGGAACACTTTCTAATATTCATCACCATGCGACTCTAAAAACACCTTTTCATGATAATGACCTTAATGCATCTGGGTAAGAAATTACAGATGCCCACCAACTTAATTAATTATAATTTTTGTGAAGAGTGTCATAAATGGAATATAAATTTACAAACTTTTAAGAATTGCTTTGATCAGAAAATTCAATTGTGCAATGGCATGCTAACAGCCAAAAAGACCTAATCTGGAATTCTGAAAACAAAAACTTCTGAGAGTCAATATATAAAATTGAAATAATATTCTTACACCAGTTAAATAAAATAACTTTTGAATCATTTCTACAATGGGTAAGTTTATTAATTTGGTCATTTATTACTTAACCAACGGGAGTGTTCTCCCCTAAGCTTTCTCGTATACTTCCCCAAAAAGGTGCCGTTTCCCCTTCCCCCACGTGGCAAAAAAAATTCGAACCTATTGTTACCCAGAATCCAATGACTATCAGAAGGTTTTTCATTATAGTGATTGAAAAATATCTAGGCAAAAAATGAAATTCAAAGAGATGCGTAACGATTTTCTTCTCTTACCGGCTCAAGGACAAACTGACGTAATTCGCTACTCCGTAATGAAATTCCTCTCCGCTCTTCCAGTAGGCATGCGCATGGAGATAACGGATTCTCTTCAAAAGTAAATCATACAGACCAACAGTCAACCCTTTGACGGATTTGGCCCAAAATTTTATACGGACCTACATTCATGACGATAAAACTGTGTATAAAATTTTATCCATTTGGTTTTTCAAGATTTTGAGTTATAGCGTTCGCATGACCTCGAACATGCACACAGACAGACTTCCCACTGACGGATTTTGTCCAAAATTTGATAGAAACCTACAAATTATGTTTAAAGACCACATACCAAATTTCATCCCTGTAGCTCTAATAGTTTTTGAGTTATTGTGCTCACAGACAGACAGACACACAGACATAATTCCAAAATTGTGTTTTTCGGACTCAGGGAGGTCTAAAACGTGGAGATTCGTCAAAATCACGAGTTCGAATTTTTGGACAATTACAACACTTTCTCTTTGTATACTCCGTATACGAGAAAGTAAAAAGCTTATACATTACAACATGGCTGATTTGTATAAATAACATAATTATTTCAGAAAACATATTTCATTCATAAAAAAAAAGTCTATTATCTTATAGATTAAATAACACAGCAAATCTCATTTGGACATTATGAATAATTTTTCATCACTACCTAAAAAAACACATTTTTGAGGATATACTTTTTCTAAAAAGATTTTTAATTCGCATTTTCTTTTTGAATATGTAATGTAATTACAATAAAATTTCAAATTCACCATCATTATTATTTTGTTTAAATTCATCAGCATTTGGGGGAAAAACCCATTAAGATAAATCATGAAATTAGTAAATACTGGTAAGAAAATGCACTTTTATAATCCATAAAGTTAACTTACTGGTTTTAAGAATGGCGAAAATTTCTCAAAACGATAACCCCATCCTTCACTTTATAGTACCTTATGGTCCCCATCATCAGTTCTATACCTGAAAGAGTAATAGTTCTTTTTAATTTTAAGAAAAAACATATAATTGAATTTAAATTACTAATATATATAAATATTTTTAAAATAAATATTCTTAAAAAAAGAAAAATCTTCTACAAAGTTATAAAAGAATTCTTGATCCTTAGCCAGGAATGTTTTAACTTTAGATTTGTAGTGTTTTATAGGATAAAATCCGGATTTGGTCACACAAATCTCAGCTATGGGTAAAAATAAGATTAAAATATTTTCACATAAGTATTATATTAATGTTATACATACATTTGATTTTTTCTACCTGAATATGCATTAAATAAAAAAGTATATTATTTTTTTTTAAATTAATAAAAGAATTATCACCAAGAATTTCACAGAATTCTAGAGCACATTTTTGATTGTCACTAATTTTATCCTTATTTTGCATAAAAGTTATAGCATACAAAGTTAATAAATGAAGTAGAAAAGAAATAAGCTGCTTTTTCTCTTAATTTTATGATTACTTTTAGAAGTCATTTATTATAGCAAAGTTTAAAAAATTAAAATGTAAAAAAAAAATCACTTTATATGTTTGAGCTTTCCAGAAACAGCAATTAAACTAATGATTTATAGCAGTGATGGCGAACCTTTTTGGGAAGTGGGTAAAATTTTGTTCATTATTTTTTTTAAATACTAGCCCTGTGGGGGAAGAAGTCAGTGGAATCACTTGGAAGGGTGGGGAGGAGGGTGTAGTAAAACGGGTACCAATAATATGGAAACACCGAAAATTTGTTAACAGAAAAACTTGACAACTTTTTTTTTTGTTCTCACTTTTAAAATCCTCTAAAAAAAATTATGTTTCTTTTTGGTTTTACAACTTTTACTTTTGCAAGTGAAGAGCAAAAACTAAAAACCAGCATAAAAAAAATTGATATCAATGGGATGATATGATGAATTACAGCACCAGATGACACCATGCCCCATGGTGGTTCTTGCACTGACTATCTGAACGAAAAAGAAATAAAGAAAAACATATATACATATACATTATGAAATATTCTTTATTAATAAAGATTGATAAAGATATAAGTATGTATAATGAAGTTGATAGAAGTATATTTAATGTGAAATCTATAAACCATTGTCTATTGGATTTTTTTTATAAATTCGACAACACTTTATTTTTTAATATTTTACGATTGCCTATTCTTTCATTTACAATATAAAAAATAAGTTTATAAAAATAAACGTGTGGGTAATTTAAAAAGCCTTCATGGATCAGTGTCTGACCCGTGGGTCATAGGTTCACCACCACTGATTTATAGTAATGTTATTTCAATAAATAACATGTTGGATATGTAACAGCCAATGTAATTATTATTAATAATAACCATGGTTAGTATTAATAGTGACCTGTTACATCATAATTCCTAATTTTATATATATATATAATTAGGAATTAATTAATTAATATATGTATATTATTATACATATATAAAGTCTTTTGCTTAATTCTAGTGCTTTCTAAGAAGAGATGCCCAAACATAACTTTCATCAACTCTTAGAATATACAAAGAGTGAACTTCTATGCTTAAACATTCAAATATAATGCACAAGCAAACTTCTATAACCTATCCAATTTTCATTTAATCAAGATAAATATAATTGTTCAATTATTTTGATTTCTACTACATCCAATTCTGAAAAATGCGCCAATTTAACATATTAATACTTAAAAGGGACCAATTTTCGCTACATATATCCAGTGGCGGATTTTGTCAATATGAGGCCACAGGTGTAAAAATGCTTTGAGGCCCCCTCCCCCTACCCAATGTCGCAAATTCACCGTTAGCTTAGCACTACGATGTGCATCGAATAGGTTTTGAGGCCCCCTTGATTCTCGAGGCAAGCGCCTCTAACACCTGTGCGAAAAAACGCCGATGCATATGTCACATTTGAAATATCCTGCAAATATGAGTAAAAAATTAAGGAGTAATTTAATTCCTTGATCATTCTAACTTGACTTTTTAAATCAGCTTAATCCACAGGTTAACCATTTTTCTTTTTGTCAAAATTACCATTTTTTTTTTCAGGAAATATTCAATTAACAAACATGTCATAATAGGTAATGATTACTATACATTTTTAAAGTTTATTATAAATTTATATGGTTAATTATACATTTATGGAGTTTATTATATATTTTTGAGCAACTGCCAAATCATCCTCTTTATAAGTCAACAGGTTAAAGTTGCAAAACATGTTAAAAGCTGAAGATATATAATTGCTTGTGTGTGATATATAATTGGTAGTAAATTTTCAGCACCTATTTATATTATAGTCACAATAGAAAAATGAGATTAAAATTTTATTTGTTACCATTTGGATGATCTTATCTATTTTTGATAAAATTCCTTAGAGTAATTTTGAATCTAGATTTTAATTCTTTAAAATTACATTAAGCAAATACAAATCTTATTGCACTGTTCACACACACATTTCAAGTGCCAAAAGTGAAAGCTTCAAGAATATTATAACTAAAGGAAAATTTTGTCTATATATTACATTATAAAAGAACAAACTTTACTGATTAAATAGTACTGTCAATATTTATAACAAATAAGGGAAAAAAATATACTACTAAAAATTACTTGTTATAAATATTCATAGTCATCAGATATTTATAACAAGTAATCAAGGGAAAAAAGTGATAAAGTATTAAGCATAGCTTTCTTTTATTAATTTTCATTTTATTATTTTCCCTTCCAACATAAGTAATAAATTATCTAGAATCACGTATTTCAATTTTAGCGTTTTGATACCTTTTAATAAAAGATCCTAACCAGTAAAACATTCTGTATCATTACGGTGATTCAGTGGAATAATATTTTGTAATTATATGCTGCATATAATATTAATTATTAAAATTATTCTTAAGATGATTAGACATTGCAAAATACGTAAAAACAATAAAACTAGCAACTGCCAATATTTTAAAAGAATACCTATTGAACAACAAAAATGAAGTTAATTCAAATCCTTGTTAAGAGATGAAAACTTTCAAACACAAGATATCAGTTTGATCTAAAAAATCATACATAAAATGTTTGCATTATAAACTTAGAACTTCAACAATAAAGCAAATATTTTTGATATAATTTTTACCTGTTGACTTAATCAAAAATCATGACAACAAGTGTCAGTAACTAATCTAAATTAACTGAGACTGAAAATTAATTGACTAAATTAATTGAGACTGTAAATTGAGACTGAAGAAAGATATCTGTGATTTTATTAATAAAATTTATAAAATGCACTACTTGCATGACAAATTAACTATATTAAATAGCAACTGCAACTAAATAAAGTGCCATAAAAACTGATTTAGAATATATATGCATACAAAAAAGTTTATACTCAAGCATTAATTGTAAACTTCTTCAAATTTTTGCAAAATATACAGGTTGGGAGGCACAATTACTGATTAGTACATGCTAAAGTTTTGATCCAATGATATACTACTGGAGAAAATAATGTGATGCACACCATTTTCACATTCTATACATTAAATTCACCCATAAAATTAAATTTCTATTAATCTTAATAATTCAAAATTTTCAGGAAATTATTTAGTTACAAATATTACGATTCAAAAATGAATTGTTGTCGACAGCTATAACTTCAGAATTTTTCTACAACTTTTATCCCCATCTTTTTAATCAATATTTAAAGCATCCAGTATATATTTAAAAAAATGCTTCCGGAAGTAAATTTATATTTTTGAAGAAATGTGTCTTGCAGTTTCATAGTGAAATGCTTTCTTTTTTTTACATTATCTAAACAAAGCAATTCTAATTTACAGGCTAAATAGATATTCAGTCTGTATCATTTATACATTAGTAGCAAAACAAGTTTCGTGATAATTGTAATTAAAAATTTAATTTATTGATTAAATGTAAAAGATCAGCATAAAAAGTACCATTATCCAGGTCATCATTATAAGATTATTTAAAAACAAATCTAGTCATCCTCCTCAATTTGGGGGAAACATCTGTGAAGACCTATGTTTCCATCCTATCTAGCAAAATAAATAGCTATTTTCTTACTGGTTATTCAGTAGCGTAGCAAAAGGTTGAAAATATCTGAAAGAAATATATTTTAAAATATTCAAATTTATAATTGCAACAAAATTACTAATTTTTCAAGATTTCCCAAAATATCTTTGTCATGTGGTGAAAATGGAACCAGAAGCAATTAAAAGGACAAGTTTAGAAAACGCCAAGTGGCAATATCTTACAACTCTTCGTTTGCTTTCGTGTTCGCTTGCCGCATCATATACTTATCCGTGTCACATTTTTGTAACCGATAGTGTGAAGTTTCGAATACTTATACAAAATGCCTGCTGGAAAGAAATTAACCAAGGAAGAAGAATTATTGTTACAAGATTTCAGCAGAAATGTTTCAACCAAATCATCTGCTTTATTTTATGGAAATGCATTCATCGTTTCAGCTATCCCACTCTGTAAGTTCATAACCTTTTATTGATAAGCACATGCAATTTTATCCACTGGGGCCATTTCGGAAAGAAATTTTTTTCGTGGCATAATTTGTTGATGCATTTTTTTAATGTTATTTATGTGTTGTTAAAAAGTTTGTAATAAAGTGTGTGTGATTATTCGACATGATACAAACGTTATGAATGATGCAGATCAGATTTGAAACCACCTCATTACAATAATCTGCAATTTTCAAGAAATTCAATATAAGCTTTGACATTTCAAAACAAAATTCAATTCAAAGAAATGACAAGAATGTGAAGAATAAAAGTGTAGCAGGAATGCTCAGGAATTAAGAATAGCAAAAAATATCATTATTCAATTTCAGTAATAGTGAAACCTGTGCAATTTACACTTAGATTTGCAATGTATTGAGTGCCACTTGAAGTATTACATAGCAACTTGAAAATAGATTACCTGTTTAGTGTATAGATAATTTGGAAATTATGTGGGGGTCATTATACTAGTTATATCAAAGTTTGTTTTTGTATATCTCTGTGTTATAATTAGGGAGGTAACAAATAGTGATTTTGGCCAAATACCGAGTATTTGGCCAAAAATCAGGTTGAATGTCTGCTTTTAAAAAACATTTCACTTTTAATGGTAAATAAAATATTCCTCAAATTTTAAATGAAAAAAGACTAATAAAATTAATCTTTTTATTGTTTATTAAATATTAACACCATGATGTATATTTTGTAGTATTTTAAATACTTGAATCCAATAATAAGACAACATGGCTTTCACAAATCTAAAATAAATTACAGTAGTATAATTTTATCTATAGATACATTAGATTATATTTTTCGGGTTTCTTTTCACAAAATTTATTAAAACCCCCAAAAAAAGTAAGAACCTGCTTTTCATCATTTTTATCTTTCACTTAACTATAACAAATTACGGCAGAAAGGAATTGGTGAGCTAAAGCTGACAGAAAGGGCTTTGCACTGTAAACTTTACTTTAACCCAAATTTATTTTCTTCAAGTCAGAATGTAAAGTTATTTCCTTTAAAATATATTCTTCATTTCGACTTGCTACCCAGTAAAACATTTATATCCTTTTCTTTAAAAGTTATTTAACCTGATAATGCTCGCATTTCTCCTTAAAATTGAATAAATGTTAGATTTTGTGATAATAAGTGTACTAAAATGGAATTCTGCAATATTCTTTGTTAAATATATTTTAAAAATTTATTATCCTAAATTTATTCGGCTGAATATCTGTTTAGTATTCGGCAAAAGGGCCAAAAATTATTGCTCTTGCATCATAATTGCAGGTTTTGCGATGATAAATGACACGTAAATTTATTAACTATTTATGTACTATGTAACTTGAAACTGAGTAAATGTTAGGAGATTTATGGATAAAAAATGCACTGAAATATAATTTTGAAATAGTCTGTTTTATTATTTAATAGAATATTTAAAAAAAAATAATAATTTGAGAATGTTCAGCCGAATAGCTGCTCCATATTTGGCAAAAGGGCCGAATACCAAATAGTTTCCAAATATTTGTTACATCCATAGTAATTAATAAGTGATTGTGTAATAATGACCCTTACAGTGTCTTGTCATATGAGGAAGCCAGCACTAAATTTCGAACAAGAATGGCTGAAAAGAGTCGTCAATAACCTTGTCTCTGGGCAAAAAATTCATACAGAGTGCGTAGCATCCTTAAAAACTGCTTATTTTTAATGGTCCTTATATTAGGGCCTCAAAAGTGCTTATTTTTTTTTATCCAGGTGCTTATTTATCTTTCTGAGGAATAATAATAAAAAAAACGATTTTTCACTGACTATGTCTGCCGGATTATTATATGAATGTATTTCTTTGCGGTGTCTGATCTTTCATCTCTCAACCAAAAGTTCTGGTTCATTGGCATTCCGCCAATGTGTCTGGAGGGCTGTGTAAAATTTTTCCCTCACTTTAGGGAAATACTGTTAGTATGGGGAAAATATATTCCTTTCATTGACATGGCTCTTCTTTCATTAAATCTCCTTTTGCTTGTCTAGGTAATGAAAAAGATTGTTTCTTTTCGGGGATAAATTTATATATTCCCACAAAACACCTGTTTGTTTAAACGACGTCATGCTTTTCTGCACGTGGTTACTTATTTTTGGTCGTTATATTCAACATTATTTTAGTGAATTAGATAAGTATTTTTACTGCAAGTAAGTTTTGTGTAAAAGTTTTAGAACTTTTTTTACAATATGCAGGAAAAATGTATATTTAATTAACTGTGGACTTTCAAAAGTGAATACAATGAATGGTTGAAGGCTGGCAAAAATAGAAGTAAAGCAAGATGTTCATGGTACGGCAAAGAATTTGACATTTCTAGAATCGGCTGTAAAAAACACATTTAAAACATGGTGCGTAGCGTTATGAAAAGTGCTTAAATTTGAAAACCATTTTTAAGCACCTTAAAAATGCGTAATTTTCTCCAGAAATGGAAAGAAAACATTCTCCTTTTATTTTTGTTTCCTCAGATGTTGAATACGAAAAATCGAAAGCATAGTCATAAAGCTTTGTTTATTGGATGTATGAAGAATGAAAACCAACGAACCAGGGTGAGATAGATCCTGGGATGCCAACACATGTTAAGATAACGCTTCTAGCCCAGCAAACAGAGGCCTAAAATGAGGGGGAAAAAAACATTATATCATACAGTTTTGAAAATTGGTACACAACACATGTTTGTGATCCTGATGAACATGCTAAAAGTCACTGGTCCTAGCAACCTTGGATTTCATCCCCCTTTTTTAGTCTTTCTTGAATACCACGAAAACTATTCAGTTTTCGAATTACAATTGATTTAACAAATTAAAGAGCGTGAATTTCCTACAAATAAATACTTTTATTTTTCTAGTTTTAATACTTTTCGAGATATTCAAGAAAAATTAAAAAAAGGCGGAATAAAAATCCAAGATGACGGTAAACTTTGAGACCCATTAATACCGGAAACTATTAAAGCTAGAAGAATAATAATTGCACACATTTGTAGGGAATTTTATGCTCTGTAATTTGTTAAATTAATTTTAATTTGAAAACTGAATACTTTTTGAGATATTCAAGTGAAACAAGGGGGGGGGGGATGAAATCCAAGATGGCAGTTAACTTTGAGACCCATTATCCCAGAAACTTTTAAAGCTAGAAGAAAAATAAAAGCATGTGTTCTTAGGGAATTTTACGCTCTTTAATTTATTTAATTGTAATTTGAAAAGTGAATAGTTTTTGAGATATTCAAAAAAAACTAAAAAAGAGGGACTTACTTTTGGTAATGACAGTTTGCATTATCATTTTTATTTTTTTGTCAATCCAAAAAGACATCCTTTATTTTACAATACAAGACATTGTGCATATACAGAAATGAATATTAAAAATAAAAAATTACTTATTTAAAATTAAAACTATGAAGTATTATGTAATAGAAAACATCATATGCTTAAGAAAATTTGTGGGTCTATGTATGCATGCATGCACAAAGGTGCTTAATTTTTTTGGCTAAAATGCTTAATTTTTGCAGCAATTTCTCGCTACGCACCCTGTCATAGGATAGTGAAATTTTTCAATGAAAACAGATCTCTTCTGACCCAATTCCCATCCTTCAACAACTATCCCACAAGCTCAACCAACAAGCTCCAAATGACCAGACCTCTCATCCCCTAAGAAAAATAAATCCTCCTTTTAAAACTTGTGCAAAATATGATTGAGATTGCGTCTTTGATTAGTGATTTTTCGTGTGTCCAAAACCAAGTGGTTCGCATTCAGCAAAAAAGAAAAAAACAGTAACATGAAATTGTATAATAGTGTAAATATTTGTACTGTATATAGTGTAAATGTCTATTTCTTTTTAATAAAATTCTTGTGTTTTTCCAATCAAACTGCTCAGTGACCAGAACAGTTACGGGGGTAATAGACGGCATTCTGTTCTGTGTAATGAGAATACCCGTAAAGCTGCTTGAATGGAATCCAAATTCGTCACTTCTTTATTTGGGTTATTTACAAACAGGAATCATTTCTGGTCATGTATTTGTTGTTTGATAGTTCAAAAGAATGTATAATATATAGGCAGTTAGAAAATTTTGAATGTATTAGAAATGTATATTGGTAAAAAAATTTATCTGACCAATTTTTGTAGGGTTATTCTGGAGAATTCATCAGATGGATCCTTACCAATCTGGCATTCTCTTTGCTGTAGTGACGCTTATAAGCACTTGGCTGGTTGCATTTGCTTACAAAAATGTGAAGTTCGTCTTAAAACACAAGTAAGTGTAATATTTATAAAGATCTGTGTAGTATGTTATTTGTAATGAAAATATACTACCCATCTAGATTTTTAACAGATTAAATGTATATATTTTGAAAGAACTAATTCATTTATTATTTAAAGAGTCGTCTTTAATAATTATTCACGAGTTAGGTAAACAAAGGTTAAATTGTGTGAATATGATATAGTATTAATCAATTCTTAAGTTATATAAATAAGCTATATCTTTAAATCATATTAAAATTATTTCTAAATGTGTACAAAATTTTAAGTAATCTGCCAGAATGTTTATAAAAAGATGTAATCTTGGCATATATTTATTCTTTATTTAGATTTTTTTTCTCATTTCTCTCTACATAATATGATTAATCATAAATTAACTATTTTAAGAAAAATCGTCATTTATTTGATTTGTGTGTGATATTTAAAAATGTTTGAATTACAAGAAATCCTTTTTCCCCATGTAAGGTTTATAAAATGTGTATTTTTTATATCGTTAACGAGTGTATCATGACAATTTTGTATTCTATAGAATTGCAGTTAAACGAGAAGAAGCTGTTTCTCGCGATGTGATGAAAACTCTTGCCGATGACAAAAAGATGTCCAAAAAAGAAAAAGATGAGCGGTAAGTTTAGTGAAGTTTATAGTAATATCTAAAGACATGGAAAATATTCTAGATTAGGTAACACTGTCTTATCTAGGGAAGATATTATCTAATCTGGATAATTATTTTTTTTAAATTATGAACTGTTTACTTTATCCTTTTATAATCTCTTTATATATAATGAGAAGGTATGTGACACAAAAAAGGGGTTAATGTCTCTTTTTGCGGATGGCAACGATAAGTTTTTTTACAAAACGAAACTGGTAGCCTCCATCGTATTAGGTACAACTTTTTAAGAATTGCCTGCTACTATATTCGTTCTGGTGTGAAACAACTTTTTCCCACAAAAAATTAGTTGGAGATGTATAGTTCACAATATTTCTTTCAAGATAATGAAACTTTGGATGAAATTATTCAAGAGAGATCAGTTCGAAATGAAACGCATGGGCTTGGGTGAGCCAGAGAATGTCATTAGTTAAGTCAAATTAGTTTAAGTCAGTGAATTCAGCTTTTGAAGAA
Organism: Araneus ventricosus; assembly: GCA_013235015.1. Lineage (NCBI taxonomy): Eukaryota > Metazoa > Arthropoda > Arachnida > Araneae > Araneidae > Araneus > Araneus ventricosus. Next base: position 200,956 of record BGPR01001403.1, read on the forward strand.
AAAATTCTTTCAAAAGCTTACAAATAAATTTTATCAAGCCCTCCCTTCTATCTAAAATTCAACAATCTCTAAAATTCCAAACTACGATGTGAATGGCAGTTGAAATCATGAAAACCCCTGCTTCACCTTCAAGCTGTGCGTTCCAATAGCATATACGTCAAGGCATCGCACTCCAAATCCAATGTTGCGGGTTCGATCCTTGAGTGACAGAACTTTTCCCCAAGTGTTTTCACTTGCTATCATTACCATCTTCTGTTTCCCTTAATTCATAATTTTAGTATCACCTTAATAGCTTAATTGATTTATTTTAATCCTTGAAAATTAAAAACTTTCAAAAGATATTTACACATTTTTCTTTCTAATGTTATTCATTAATAAATTCTCTTCATTTGGTGCATGTATTAACTAACAGGTATAGTTTTCATCAAGCCAGATGAAAATTACTGGGCTGTCTGTCAGATTTACTGGGATTTACTCAGATTTACGACCTTAATGAACTGTAACCTCTCTAATCAATTACGGAATGCATTGTGTACAGTGAAATGTGCAGATAACAGTGCACAGATGCTCCGTGTGGGATTAGCTAGTAAATTATATTTTCTTTGTTATAAAAAAATCACTGCAAATGCTTCACTAAAAATATCTTTATTTTACATCAGTATGCTTCTATGTTCATTAAAGAACTTTTTATTGTGGAAAATTATATTATTTCTTGCAGAAACTGCTTTTATGAAGCAGTTATTAACTTAGTTAATTTTTCTAACTTGTATTTCTTCCTACCAATAGCAGGGGTGAAAATCCTCCTCGGATCCACGATTTTCCACTTTTTTGTATATTTTGTATTTGTAAACTGATATTTATGCAGGACTCTTTTGTGCCTTTATCTTTTATGAAACAAAATCTGATTTATATATTTTAGGTTTATTATATGAATTTTATAAAAATTATTGATATTATAAAATATTATTCATTAATTGTATCTATTTTAAGAAAGTGAGTAAAAAAACATTAATTTTATAATGTTAAGAATAAGTATTTGTAATTGAAAAAAATCATACATGGCTGTAAGCAAGATCATATTTGTTTCATAATTTTTTTGTGATGAGTAAATCGTTCATTAATAAGTGTTTACTTATCTTTTCCTTAGCGTATGTCGCTATTCACGTAAAAATGTAGCTACTCTCGTGAATTTTTCTCTTTTTTGTATCTTTGCTGTTTTCACCCCTGCAATAGTGAAATTATTTTTCTATTCTAATTAAAATTCTATCTAAATACTTTATACAATTTTTAGCAAATGAATAATTGTAACATGTGTATCTTCTATCTTGCTGACCATTAAATATAATTTACAATAGTTTGAATCCTTAATTAAAGCAATAAAAAAACTTCCTGATAGAAACAAAGTACTTATGATAATATTTAATATAGCAATTTCTTTTATTGAATGCTAGAAAGGAGGAAAATTCACATTTTTGAATGGGGGAAATGATGTATAACTGAAGATTTACGTCGTACAAACCAAGTTATTTATCTCTAGTCACCTTCGGTGACCAGCTTGTTCAAAAGGAATATAATTTCAATTGAATCTTGCATCATTTTATATTCACGGTTCCCTTAAAACATAACATGTAGTAGATATTTTACCCAGGTTTTTTTAGCGGCTTTGCACCTGTTCTGTTCACTGTCTACATAAATGTCCCTAAAGGAGTCAATTGACCATATTATGTAACATCTAATTGCATGTTGTTAGCACCATCTTCACTTTCCAATTCCTCTTGCAAAATATGCATTTCATTTCAATATTAAAATGATGCAACACATTTTATGGCCGCCAGCATGTTTGCTGAATTAAAACATGCTGTAAACAGAATTAAAACATAGCAGCCATAATCATTCAGCTTGCTGGATATATTTTTCATTTACTTAATATCTCAGAGAGCTTGGTTTAGAGACTCCACAAACATTTTGATGAAATAAAATATGCAAGCAAAGACGTATTTGGATATTACCTTATCTTAGGATATTACCTTTGCTTAAACAATGAAAACGTTTTGAATTGCATTGCAACAATGAAAATTATTGCCGTACATTATGCCAAAAAATATTTTTAAAAATTTATTAAAATTGGAGAAAAAATCATACAACTTAATTGATATCATTGAAAAGGTAATTTTTTGCACTTTCAGAATGCCAAAGCTTAATTTTTTATTAACATTTCAGAAAAAAAAGGGTACAGAGCAGGGTGGCCACCCGACCGGGAATAGTCGGGGAATTTCGGGAGACCGGGATAAAACAGGGAAATTTATTCTAAACCTGGAATTTTTGATCATTCTTATTGCAGGCGACAATTTGCTGATCTTTTCATAAATAGAATGAAACACCATTGGCAACCAATGAAAATCAGTCATTTACTGACAGTCAAAAATGAATGCCATTTGTGTTCATGGAAACACCTCGCCAGGGGGCGAGGTGTTTACATTTAAATTTCCGAGGGACCGAAATTTTGGCTATTAGTCCAGTCAACGAAGGGTTTGAAAAAATCATTAAATCATATAGTTTTGAAAATTGGTACACATGTTCGTTAGGGGCTTCTGATAAACATACTAAAAGTTCCCGGCCCTGGGGGGTAAGCTCAGGCGCCATCTTGAATTTCATCCCCCTTTTTTAGTTTTCCAGAATATCTCGAAAACTATTGAATTTTCAAATTACAATTGATTTAACAAATTGAAGAGCGTAAAATTCCCTACAAATACATTTTTGTATTTTTCTTCCAGCTTTAATTGTTTTTCAGATAATGGTCTCAAAGGTTGCCGCCATCTTGGATTTCATTCCCCCTTTTTTTAGTTTTTCTGAATAACTCGAAAAGCATTCAATTTTCAAATCTTAATTGATTCAACAAATTAAAAAGCGTGAAATTCCTTTCAAATATATACTTTTATTTTTCTGCCAGCTTTAATAGTTTCCCAGATAATGGGTCTCAAAATTGTCGCCATCTTGGATTTCATCCCCCTTTTTTAGTTTCTCTTGAATAGCTCGAAATCTATTCAATTTTTAAATAACATGTAATCAGCAAGTTACAGAGCGCAAAATTCCCTACAAACGCATGCTTTTATTTTTGTTTTAGCTTTAATAGTTTCCGAGATAATGGATTTCAAAATTTGCAACCATCTTGGATTTTATCCTTCCCTTTTTAGTTTTTTGTAAATATCACTGAAACTATTAAAGCTAGAAAATAAAAGCATGCATTGGTTAGGAATTTTACGATCATTAATTTGTTGTGTTTAATGTAATTTGAAAATCAAATAGTTTTCGAGATATTAAAAAAAAAACTAAAAAAAGGGAGATGAAATCAAAGATGGCAGTAACTTTTGAGACCCATTATCTGGGAAACTATTAAAGCTGGAAGAAAAATAAAAGTATATATTTGTAGTGAATTTTATGCTCTTTAATTTGTTTAATCAATTTTAATTTGAAAACTGAATATTTTTCGAGATATTCAGGAAAAATTAAAAAAGGAGGGATGAAATCCAAGGTGGTGCCGTGAACTCTCCCTCCAGAAATGGGGACTTTTGGTATGTTCATAATAAGCCCCTCACAAACATGTGTACCAATTTTCAAAACTATGAGTTAATGTTTTTTCACCCCCATTTTGGACCTTTGACCAAACCTCGTTGACTGGACGATATGAACAGAATCACGTTCCTTTTGATAGTTAAATTAGATGATACTTCTTGAGATGAAAATCTATAGTATAATCACACTTGGATATAGAAGAAGAACCACGATGTGGCTATATGTCCAAGAGATTCAGATAGCTTACGAGATCGTAAATTTCTCTTTATCTGTCTATAAGTTAGCATCCACACTACTGCCTGCTTTTATGATGATTTAATATCAAATAGGAGTTATACCAGAATTAGTTTGTTTTTCCATTTCTGGAGATCTTTTCATTTGAAGTATTTAAAAATTAGTGCTAATATTTTCTTTCAGCATTTTTTTTTGTTTATTTTGTGTATGTTTTTTTCTCTCTGAGTGTTGGGAAACATTATGATTACTGATCATTTTGATAAATTATGGGATCTTCAAAGTATGCAACAGCCGTTACCCATACATATAAAAGAACATTTTTTTTTAGTATTATGTATGCATGTTCGGTTTTTTCCTTCTTTACGCACACCCAGATCTTTGACATACGAGATCAAATTTAGCAAAGTGATGGATTAGCACAAGAGGGGAGCTGACGCCACCGTAATTTTTTTTAAAAAAAATTCAAATTGTATTTTTATTTAATTTTAAATGTTAAATTCAGGTTTTTCCCCATTTTCGCGAATTTTATTTTTTCTCTCTTTTTTTTGTCTTTAATGTTTTATTTTATTTATTTCTCTTTATATATTGTCCATTTTGAGCTGTATTGCAGGAAGTTGGTTGGAATAAAAAGTTGCTTTTTTTCTTTTGCAAACTATTTGATTCCATTCGTGTGACAGAACATTATGCTTCTGTGATTATAAACATCTATAATTCTATAATTTATAAACATCAGTAAAAAATCTTTTTCTTACATTTTTTTTCCTCTGCCTTTTTATGTTTTATTTTGCAATGTATATTTTTGAGATTCTGATCGTCCTAAAGATTTTTTTAAGTTTATATTTTTAATCAGAAAAACCTGGAAAATTCGGTACAGTAGAATTGTTCATTGTAAAGATGTATTGGTTATTTTATGGTTTATTGTTTAAAAGTTTTAAATAAATGTTCTTTTTCAAACATTTTACTTTTTTATTCAAACCATACTGACTTGAATGAATACTTAGTATGCCCAATGTGCATGTGATTTTTTTCTATTGTTGATGAGCTACCTCCGAAAAAAGTCAGGGAAATTTTTTATAAAACCTGGAAAAGTCAGGGAAACTGAAACAGCAAAAATGATGACCACCCTGCAGAGGTGCATATTCCCACTCTCTTAAGTATGTTGGTGCCAAATTTTGTTGCTCTAGTTCCAGTGGTCTGCCCTGTATAGAGCCGACACAAACACATTCTCCTTGATTATTAGTAGAGATGACTTCAGATTGTACTCACTTGTTCTAAATTTGATTCAGAATGTTTCCTCTTTTAATGAGTACTTTATGTAGACATTTTTATTTTTAATTTATTTGTAAATTTATGATAAATTTTTCGTAACTTATTTTCTCAAGTAGTTTTCCCAAATGCTATATTTTTATTTTATGTATCAGTTTTAACTTTTGATTTCAAAAAGTATTAATTTATTTATTATTGATTTCTGTAGTAAATTTTTAATTTCCTTGACATTCATTTTCTTCTAAAAGCTAATATATACATATTGAGTATTTTAAGTGCATTGTGAGGAGTTAAATAAGTAAGGTTAGCTTTGATATTTATCTAGGTGTTTTTTTTAATAAATAATTTGCTTTTTTAGATCTTAAAAAATAGCAGGTGAAGAGATGTGCTTAAGGCATATTTTAACTTTTTTTTGTTATTAAATGATCAAGTATTAAGCGAGTTGTACATGAAGCAAAATTTCATTTGTACTTTTCATTGAATGAAATATCTTTTGCTGCATACTGATCTTGTCTGTACCTTAAACTTTAATATTTTACCCAAATAAATGTTTTATTTAATTCTAGCATTTTATGGAAAAAGAATGAAGTTGCAGATTATGAAGCCACCACATTCTCCATATTTTATAACAATGCTCTATACTTGATGCTGATAATCATCCTGTCATTTTATTGTCTCCGTTCATTTGGACCCAGCATGTATCCTTTTTTCGTGGCTATATGTTTCAGTAAATTTCCAGAAAATGTGTTTGTGATGATGAAGAATTTGAATGCTATATATCAGCGGTTCCCAATCTGTGGGCCGCAAATAGCGCATTAGTGGGCTGCAGAATGCTAGTCAAGAGTTGAAATCAGGGGAGCTTCAAGAGCCGTCACTTATTTTTTGCTTAATAAACAATGTATTTTTTAATCCTCTTACAGTAAGCTTTACTAATTACTAACATTTTTGTACAGATATATATTATGCGTGTTTCTGGTTTTTTGCATGTATATTTAGTTAGTGGGCCCTCAATATTTTTTACATAACAGGTAGTCTGCACTACCAAAAAGGTTGGGAACTGCTGCTATATATAGTTTAAATTAGAATAACATTTGTTGTAATTATTTTTGAATCAATTTTGCTTTCTATCATATACATGATATGAAAACATTTATTTTACTGCAGCATAAATTTCAGATTATTCAGAATTATTATCAAAACTTATATAATTTCAAATCAAATATAATTTTTTGAATTTTATTTCCTGTGAAACAAAAGTTTTCATCTGAAAATGATACTTTTAGCATTTACAAGGTTGAAGGCAAGTTGAATATCTACATTTAATTTATATAAGGATGTTTAAGAGATGCATCACTTTACCATTCCTTGAATATATGTTATTGCCACTTGCAAACTTTTAAGATATAATAACAAAATTGCAATGCATCATATGAGGTTATCATACCAGACTAAGTGGCACATCAAACTTCTGGCTCGTTAGGCATCATTTGTCACGTAATTTAAGAATAATAATCCAGTCCACAGTTGAGTCTTTAATTTCTGTTTCACCTAAAGTTGATATATTTTATGTTCTAAATTTGCTGTAAATAATGGCTAATAAAAATATTGAACATTTAATTATTGTCAAAGAAGGAATTATATTACTTTCAAAAGTTTTATCATATGACATGTTAAATGTTTAAAATTTTACATTTGACTTTGATACTTGATTGCATTTTCTAAGTGTCCATTACAACTTTTGCATTACATTAGCTGGGATATTAATCTACAGCATGAAATATTTTTGAAAGATGTTTAAGCATGTTGGGCCATTTAAATACATTTTACTTTGGAAGATTTGATAAGACTTATACTTGTTAAAGCTCATAAAATTCTTTTTAGTATGTTTTTTTTTCATTAGTGTAGAGGGGGAAAGTATTTTTAGCACTTTAGAAGGTTTAAAGTTAAATACTAATAGTTACTTGGGAAACATCTCCATTTTTCCTCTTTTAAAAATGGTTAACAGGATATCCTTTATATGCAAGCTGATCTTTAATTATTCGGATGTAATTATAAATTTTTGCATTATATATTTATAAAAAAATATTTATTTTATGATCTTTTATCATTGATCAATTTTTGTTAATTTCTTAACATTTCAAAGTAATTATGTGGCTTCAGTTGGTGCAGCAGGAGGACTCTTAGCACTCTTCTCAACAAGCTCAAGTTAAGACTTCCATAAAGTGCATTTCTAATAAAAAACATTACATTTTTCTCTTTGTTGTTTTTCATTTTTTCTTAATTGCATACGTATAATAATTTTGCCAAATTGTAACTAAGTTTTATTCAAAATATTCTTCTATTTCAAATTTACCTTAGTAGAAAATTATCTAATTGATCTTCCTGAAAACTTTCATGTGAATGGCAGAAAACAAAAGCGTACATCTAGTTTTTTTTTTATGATTAGTCATAGAATAAAGAAACGAACTTAAATGTTTCTTATAATGTAGTCGCTCCAAATTAGCAGGTTGCATTTGTTTCAAAGCCAGAATTGGGGAGTGGGAAAGGAATCCTGCTAATGTTAAAATACACAATGGACAAAGTGTTGAAATTTTCATCAACTGAAAATTTCTTATATTTCAGATTTAATCTGTGGGAGAATCATTCAGATATAATACTTTTAAGCAAATGTTGCTAACAACATTATTTAAATGTTTGAGTTAAATTTGATCTATTTTAAATTCAATTTCTTTTAATTACTACAACTTAAATGCTCCCCTTTTTTTAAATTTTCAATGTCAAAATGGGGTTGGACTTTTCTTGTGCTGAAAAAGAGCCACGAGTGAAAAAATTGAAACCCTTAATTTAGAATTTCTTATTCTCAGCATTTAAAAAAAAAATCATTTTTATATTGTCATATTTATTTTTGGATGTTTTACAATTTGAAAAACCATTTCAATATTTTTATACAAATCCGTAAGTAATCATTAATTCTTAATTGACTGACTTCATAATCTATTTAAAGATGCATACTGTGTTGTGTTGAACAGCATTATTTGCGAGTAATTAGTGGTTCATTTTTTTTATGAGTGAGACTAGGTAAGTGCAACTGACAGTGGTACAAATTACTAGCTGATATAACAGTTTTATTTCAGTGTCTCCAAGCAGTCCTCCTTCCTTTTATATGTTCGAACAGTATAACTTTGTCTGGCTTTTGCACCAGTAAACACCATTAAACAAGCCACCCTCCCTTTATGTGAACTAACGCAACTTATGATGCAGTCAAGTATCCAAGTGGACTGCATAGCATCGTAAATATATAAATGGAGACTAATCCTCCAACTGCAGGATTTTTGAAATTGCTTTTTAGATGCACAATTTACAGATGGGTCCAAATACTTTTGGAATGAAGCAGATAGTTATTTATATGCATTATATTATAATGGCAAAAGGTAAACACACTAGCTTGTAGAAACTGCTGGATGCAGCAGAAAATAGACTAACTTCCACATATTAAATTGTGGGACATGCTGAAGGATTAAACAATGTAGATTCAGTAGTGGCTTTTGGTAATATGAGGCCACAGTGCACAATATTTTTTGACGCCCTTCCTAGGAAAACTATTGATAATAAAAACGTAATGTAAAATAAAATTATTTGATTTTTGCATTTATGCTTATCTTCTAGTATCTGTTTACTTAAAAGTCATTTCTAATATTGTTATTTACTGGATTTCTAAGGTTTAGTTTACCTCATTTTTGGCAGAAAGTACTAAAAGACAGGAAATAATCCAAGGAATCCATTTCAACCATTGAAATCGCAATTAGTCAAAAAGATATTAAAAACTTTTTAAATGAATGAAATTTTGTGCCGCCATCTATCGTCAGCTCCTATAACCATCGGTTGTTCTTGCCATCTGGTTTGTATATAAGGTTTAATTTCTTTTCTAGGGAGCTTTTTGGGGCGCGTTTTGGAGATTTTATATATAATCGTCGGGGAAAAGATCGTTTTCCTGCATTTTTTCTTTTCGTCGTACGGTGTTTCGCACCATTTACGTTTGTTGGGGAAAATATTTATTTTTATCCGGTTTTTTTTTTTTTTTTTTTTTTTCATTATTATTCAAATACGGGCAAGACGAAAATATATGTTTAAAACGTTTCTGTTTTTTTATTTCGTTTTATTTTCTCTTTTGCAAAACAAATGTCATACTAACCTGTTTTAATTTATAAGCATAAGAATTCTCGCGTTTTCATTCAGACCAAACTGTTTTAAGGTAGTAAAAAGGCTATAACTGAAAGTTTTAATCCAACAAGTGAGGATTCAAAACAGATTTACGTTTGTTGGGGAAGTTTAATGACAATATTTGTAGGGGAAAAAACAGGCGGGCATATGAAAAAATGTGTATTCCGAGAAACGCTGGTTATTAGCTATAAGGTAATTAAAAGGTTGGATTTAAAAATTTTAATTAAACAATATTGGATTAAAAGGGTGTTTACATTTTTGGGGGAAGCTAGTGACAATATTTGTAGAAAAATAAACCGGAGGCGGACATATGAAAATTAAGTAATAAAAAGACTAGATTTGAAAGAATATATACATTTGTTGAGGAAAGTGAGTGACAATTGTTGAAAAAAAAAAAAAAAAACGGAGCCTGGCTTATGACAATATGGACCCCGAGGCCTCGCTTCTCTGCGCCTAGGAATATCCCATTATTCAAGATTGCCCGTCCAACGCCGGGCCATGCAGCTAGTCTAGCCTATTAAAATCTGAAAGTAAACAGAATTATGTATCTATCTATGTTCGGCTATTTTCTCGCGAAGCACTGAATCCTGAAACTAGCCGTAAGTACTAAAAGATGGAAAATAACCCAAGGAATCCATTTCGACTATTTAAATTCCGAAATTGCAATTAGTTAAAAAAATATTATTTAAAAATGTCAAAATGAACCCTGCTGGCAACTTTAAGAACCGAATTTCTTGCATTTTTTGTTTATTGACAACTTCCCAGATAGCACGTACTTTGCAGCAAGTTTGATTTTGACTTGATATTACCTTGTCATAGCAAATTTGACGCGTCAAGCTTGAAGCGAACTTGTGGCAAACTAACAATGCAGAATCGCCACCCTCGCTTGCAACGCCGTGACAACTAGCGCCACCCCTCCTTGTAATGCAAGCTTGCTGTAAGTTTGCAAGACAAGCTTGATGCAAAGATGATAGCACAAAGATAATTATCTTTGTCTCTGTTTTAAAAAAAACATTCGATTTTTAATAGCATCTCATAGACCGTCCTTTTCATTAATTCAATAAATCAATGATAATTTGTGAAAAAACTAACTTTAAAAAAAATAATTTTGAAACATTTTCCATCTTTTCACTAAATATAGAACTCGCACTTTAAAGAAAACTATATCGTCTTTTTCTTAATGTTGAAATTTTAACGTTTATAAACAAAATTAAACATAAACATTCAATGTTTGTTGAAAAATAACTTACATTTTGTACCATTTTAAAAGTAATTACTTTTGAAGCATAATTTCAGAATTTATTCTACTAGCAAAACGTAATTATTAGCGAAAATCTCTCTTTGATTTCAAATCATGTTCTCAACACAAAATTTAAAAAATTAATGGAATCAAGAAAAAAAATTAAAAATAAATCGTATGCGCGATCTATTAGCGAAATCTATCTTCTCCTCTCAGAGTTTATCTGACCGAGTGGTTAAAGGTCGCGAGTTCTAATCCGAGGTTTTTTTCGTACTCTGTTTTTGCTATGTTTGCAATGAGTTTGACTTGGCAAGCTTGCTGCAAGTTCGCGTGGTGACTTCGTCGTTTCTGCAAGCTTGCACTCTTGTTGTGTCAACCTTGCTGCAAGCTTGCAGATTTGCAGTGCTTGCTGCAAATTAAAATTGCTATCTGGGTTCGACTCCGAAGTTCTTGAAATTTTTGTTTATTTAACGAAACCTGGTTTTAATTTGTATAAAAGGTGTTTTTTTTTCCTTTGTTAGCAAACTTCCGTAAGCTATATGTCACCCTAGAGCTTATCTCCCCTCCCTCCAACGTCTCTGCTATTTCGATTCATCTATTTTTTAAAGAAAATTGAGGATAACATTTTTTGTGAGGAATGGCATTACCCTTGAAACAAGGCTGCAACATCGTAAATTCGCTATCAGCTTAGCACTGCAATGTATGTCGAATAATTTTTGGGGCCCTTCAGAGTCTTGAGGCGACCGCCTGTAACATCTGTGCAGATTCTTGCATCAATAATCGATTGTGTGTCGTTCATGGCTCTAGTGAATGGAAGCTGTAATATGTGGGTGCAATGCTCAGTGAAAATGATTTTTAAATTTTTTTTAACTAAAAACTTTAGCTTCTGTTATCCTGCTAGTAACATATCTGGCAGCTGTTGTGTGGATGTCACTGCAGAAGAAATTCCCCATGCATAGCAGTTACCTCATCATTGTAGCCGACAGAATAATGGAAATTAGTACTCATTCAGAATAGTTGAGGAGTTTTGCACGAAGCATATTGGTGAATTGCTGTTAATACATATAAAAGGTGAGGGCCATCAAAGCGGTCTCTGTTGCACGAGAGGTGATCATTTTTAGACTACTAGTTAATTTAATCTGACTCCAACTTGACTATCTGCTATGCTTAACCCTAACCTTTACCACGTGTCAGCTAGGCTAAAATAAAGACATCTTTCTGGATTACTATATAATAACAAAAATAATACATTATGTACAACATTTACTTCATCTAAATGATATGGGCAGTACAGTAGTCAACATACTGGGTCGTTATTAGCGTGAGAAGATAGTTCTAAAAAGCGCTCGGCTTGTTCAGGATATTGCCCAACGCAGTCAGCGCTGGAAAGCCATCCGAGAACTTGTGTCGTGAGTAGAGCGTCACTCAAGGCAGCTGGGATAGGAATACCAACTTCTCCCAGGGCAGGTCGGGAACAGATTTCACTCGGGAAATTAAACAGTATCGCCATCTGTTGAGGGTCCCTGGAAGGAAAGTTCTCAAGCTGGAAAATATAAGAACCATGTTAATGGAGACGCTGCACATATATCAGGGGTGGGGTACCTGCAGCCTTTTTGAATTTCTTATGCGGCCTTGCTAGTTATTTACAACTAGCACTACTCGCACGGCGTTGTCCGTGGCATTTTGACTTCAACAAAGTAAAAAAATATCCCACAGCGACATAAAATAAAGTTTTAGAAACGAAATCAAAACAGAAAAATATATTTCGCTGCACGCCGATAGCCAATGGGATACTAACAATGCATGCTGGGAACATTTTACTTGGTAGAAAGCTTCACTTTGGATCTGTGACAGAAAACGTTTCCCGTGAAGAAAAAAATTAATTAAAAATCGGCAAAAAAAGATATTTTAACCGTTCTTGTTTTAAATCTGGGAGAAATGTTCCAGTTATTTCCTCAAAAAATTTGAAAGTGATAACGAAATTAGATCGTCGACAATCATTATTTCTCATGGATCGACCAAAAACGTGCAAAAAGTCACCCAACACACCACAAAATATTTAATAAAAAGTTTCTAGACTAAATTTTAAAATTTGGGCTTCGAGGTGCATTGAGTCACCATTACGATTACCTGTGCGCCAAATATCAAGGCTTTAAATGCGATAGATTCGTTTGAACATCTCTCTCTTTTCTGTGCTGCCGAAGTCTGAACCACGTCCCGGACTTCCTAATCGCTTCTTCACTGCTCTCCTCTCCTTAACGTCCCACACCCCTGATTTGTTCGTACCTGAAGGCGTGGAGTTCGACCTCCCTTTCTTTCTACTGGACAACCGAAACTCCATGCGACCAACGACTAAACGCCTATCTCCCCAATGGTCAATTTCGACCGTGAGATGGTTACTGGATTTCCTAACCACAAGAGCTATGCAGGTGTTACATGAAACTACACGGCTAATCTCCTGATAGCCGAACCATATACAGTTTACAGTTATTTATTTCTGTGCATTGTCGCCCTTCTCAGCTTGCGGGTGCTATTTTCGCTAATGTACTTTTAATGACCACCATGTGTGGCTGGTTTGCGGTCGGAGTGAAAAGTGGTCGACTCTTTCCTCGTGGGAAAATGTTCTCGTGAGAAGGGGAAAACATCATATCAGTAAGAAAAATGTTCTATTAAATTTTTAATTAATTAAGAATTAATTGCAATTTTAACTTTTTTCTTCAATAAGTCTGAAGCATATTATCACGAAAAAAGCATTTTTACACCACTTTAAAATTGAAAAAAAATAACTAACTTTTCAGTGATAATTTTATTTTCTTTTAGTTTTTTTCTTTAATTTTAATAAAGTTTTATAAATTAGTCTTGCACTATTTTTGTGATTTAATTAAACTAATTTTTAGTTAGTTTTTAAAGCATTTTTTGCCGTTATAAAACTAGGCCGCGGTGGCCTAGTGGTAAGGTCTCAGCTTCAGGGCCAGAGGGTTCTAGGTTCCAAACCCGCTTCCGCTGTGTATTGGGCCTGTTGCATGCTAAATCCTACGTAATGGCCAAATGTCCTCCGCTGGTGTGGTGTGGTGTGGAAGTGTTCAAAATTACGAAGTCCATCACAAAATATCCCTCGTTTCTTCATAACGGGACATTAATATAACTGAACTAAACTAAACCCTTTATATGACCGTGTGAAACAAAATAGTAAGATTGTGAATAATCAGTGTGAATATTTGATTAAGTAAAAATAAATATAAGATTTCCCAGCTTATTATTAACCTATGCTTTAGATAATGCTTCAACATATTTGAAAACATTGGATTTTTTAATATGTTTTAGACTTGAAAATGTTTTTCGGCAGGCATTCTTTCTGTAAAATGCATGAGGTAAAAATCGTTACTCAAAGAATGCAACGGCTGATGCAATCAAGCCTAAACATTATCATGCTACGATGTTTCGAACTAGAAGTTCGAATCTCCTTTAATTTTTCCTACTTGAATTCGTTTAGTTAGCCCATTCGCATTTATTTTTATCAAAATTGTTATGTCAGACAATACGTTGTAAGACTTTGATGAAGATTTATATAGTTTATTGCAGAATAAAAATAATGTCAACATTTTAGAAATAAATGTTTTTGTGTTTTGAACAGAATTATAACAAAATATTTATTTATTTCTTTTCTTATGGTTAGAGGAATTTTGATTTTTCAAAAAGAAATGAAGCCGGAGAAATGTTTAGTTGGAACTGAGATTTTCTTTTAAATATATTTGCCGTATTCTTTAGAACTGATATTCAATGAAAAATAAGGTTAATTGCAAACAAACTTAACTATACTCATGTCTAATATCAAGGTTTATTGTTGGAGAGATTTAAAGATCTTTTTTCCCCCGTATAAAAATAGAATAAATATTGCAGGTGGGAGGGATTTATAGAAGAAAGTAGAGCAGTTTAAATAAGTAATCCTCTTTTCCGAGACCAAATTCAATTTTGAAACTTCCAGAAGACTTTCGTCAAAATGGGGAAGATTTTATTATCTTTAAATGCTCTATTTCACATAGAATGGGTACTTATACAAGCTTAAGTACAGCGCATCCATTTTGAATTCCAGACATAGAAAATTTATCTAAAAAATAAAGAAACACTGGCATTTAAAGATAAAAAAACCTAGGTTATTCACTTCCGATTTATGCTTACTTATTCGAGATAAGCCGATACATTAGATCTAATAAAAAGTTTGTTAAAAAAAATTGCTTAATTTCTAAAATTGAATCGTTATTACTTGTTTCCTTGAAGCTCTTAAATTTTCTTCGATTTTTTTCTCAAAACTTTTTACTATTTGTCCAATTAATAGGGAATGTTGCCTTATTTGGACTATCGCCTAGATTAGATCCTTATTGTAAACTCAATTCTCTTAAATATTTGAAACATTAAGTAGGTAATTTATGTTGCAACAATGCAAATTTGGTTCCTGGAATCATTTTTAAGAGAACGCTCTATATGTTTGTAGTTAGTGAACAAGTGGTTACATTTATAAGGTGTGCCCAAATGAAAAGGAGACCTTAGCTGTATCAGCGTTGTATCAAATCCCATGAGTTAATGTGCTAGCCGATAGATGGCGTGGTGGTATTCCCAGTTGCACCTGCGTAGTTTACGGCTTCGCATCAATATCCTCATTTCTGGAGAGTTGTTTCCGCAGTTCGTTGCATGATGGATTCCTCCAGATCAGCACAAAGAGCAGTTATCCAATTTCTTCGCTCAGAAAAGTTTATGCTTCACAAATTTATCGCGGGATGAAACAGGTGTACGAAGAGCAGTGTCTCGTACGGTGCAAAATATTCCGGTGGTGTCAACGTTATAAGGCGGGACGCGTAAACATCAAGGACTTGCCACGCCCTGAGCAGGTGCACGTTGTGACCAACAGTGTCACGATTTCGGCTGTGGATGAGCTCATACGGCAAAATCGTCAGATCACCACACGTGAAATTTGCTGTTGAACTGTCGATAAGCAAAGGAACTGTGAATCGCATAATCCACAAAAAGCTTGGTTGTGGTAAAGTTTGTGCACAGTGGGTGCTTAAGCATTTGTCAGAGAATCAGAAGACGGCGAGATGGGAACCTGATCCGTCAGCAACCCAGGAGTTTCTACACTGAAGTCATCCATTCCCTTTCTGCGCGCTGGGATCAGTGTATCAATGTCAATGACAATTATTTATAGTTGTACTGTTCCACGCGAACTATAATTAGAATATTGTTATTAAAATTTCTTTACATATAACTGTAGTCTCCTTTTCATTTGGGCACACCTTATAGATATCGTAAATTAAACATTTCAACAAGACTAATAGTCCTTACATTGTTTTAAAGTAAGTAGCAAAATTGGCTATTACCAGTATAAACCTGTGTAAAACTTTCGAACATCTAACCTTCTTCTCCACCTCTAACTCCCCCTCCACCCCCACCCCAAATTATTTAGTCTTTTGTTAGGTTTTTGAAATACTCAGCGAAGTGTACACACAAAATATTAAAGGCAGTTTATTGATGTGAACGTATTTACAATACCTCTTTGTATACAATATACTGGATGTTGGAATTAGTGATGAGTCGTTCACTCCGGAACGAATCCGAGGATCCGAATCCTCAAAAGGAACGAACGGGTCCGATTCCGAGCAAAAGGAACGAATACGCTAAAAGGAACGAATCCGCCGAATCGGATTCATGATGAATCCGCGGAATCGAATTCATGATGAATCCTCGGAATCGGATTCGTGAATCGGAATTGGATTCACTCTGATTCCGCGGATTCGGAATTACTGATTCCGATTCAGAATCACTGATTCGGATCCATAATTTTAGAAGAGGATTTGTTTCGTTCTGGAATGAACGATACATCATTTGGGGTCACGGATGATGCAGATAAGTTTCTTTGCGAGGAGCAGGAGAGGGTGGGAAGATTCGGTTGACGCTGTGCATACAGATAGATTTCTGAGGTTGTTTACAAAGGAACCAGTAGAATAGTTGGTTTGACCAATGATTCTTTTGATATTGCTTGAGAAGTAAAAGAGTTGCTAGTAAAAAAAAGATGCAAGTAAAAAGAATTCATAATAATTATAATTAAAAATAATTATAATTTTTTGTTCTTAAGATTTCAATATCAAAAATAGTTTCCTTAGTTGAATCTCGGTACATTGAAATTAATAGATTTGATAAATACTATTTAAGAGAAAAATTTGAGTCTGTACTTTTTTCAAACAGTCAAGAATTTTTGGTATAAAAGTTTAAGATAAGTCAACAAATAGGCACGCATTTTAAAAATTATTAAGAAATAATATTTGTCCATTTGAGTAATTTAAAGAATTACTCACATACGTCGAATTTTTTTATATACCTTTTGGTTTTGAACACTTCATTTAAGTATGCCATCCTCAGCACACGCTTACGTGGCGAGGTCGGTAGAACGCCCTGTTTCGAATCCTGCTGACATGGGTTCGAGTCACGGGCAGTCGTTGCAAGACAAGCGTTTTGAAAATTTTAATTTCGGATATTTTCTTTATAAAGTTATTTTGTAATATATATTCAGCATTTTATTTTATTTTACTCTTTATTTCCAAACTTGATTTATTATTAGATAGATTTTAAATAATTGCTATTCTAACTTATTAGTTCCCCCATACTTATATATAAGTTTAAGGAATTATTTAAAATTTATCTAATAATAAATCAGGTTTGGAAATAAAAAGTAAAATAAAATAAAATGCTGAATATATATTATAAAATAACTTTTTAAAGAGAATATCCGAAATTAAAATTTTCAAAACATTGTCGTGCAACGACTATGCCTGCTGAGATTTGAACCCGTGTCAGCAGGGCTCATAACGCGACGTTCTACCGACCGAGCCACAAATGCACGTGATTTATCTTGCATATTTAAATGACATCTATAGTTTGCTCAAAATTTAAAAGCAATTAATTCAACTGACAGGAATTTACTAAAAAATTACATTTTGTTAATATAGTTAGTAACAGATTTTAACAGCAGTGGATCTTTGATAACAGCAAAGAATTGTTTTATATTCCTTGATGAAAAGAATTTATAGTATGGAGCTTATTAGAATTGGGTGAGTTTATATTTAATTAGAGAGAGAAAGAAATCTGAGTTGTGTGTGTGAAATTTCATTATTGAACGCTTCAGCAAATATACTGTTTCCAACAAATTAAATGACATTCATGGGAAATCTTAACCAGATGATAGAAATCAAAAGCTTCTCAAAATACTGAAGGTTCTAGCAAAGTTTCGTTAAATTCATTAACGATATTTTAAATAATTAACAGAAATGTTAATTGAAAAATAATTAGTAATTAAAACTAATTATTAAAATGATCATCAATATAATTAATTATCTAAGTATAATTATTAATCAAAATTATTCATTAAAATTAATATCAATAGAATTAATTATCTAATTATAATTATTAATCGAAATTATTCATTAAAATTAATATCAATATAATTAATTATCTAATGAAAATTATAATTTAATTAATTATGATTCATAATTTTGTTAAAATAAAAGTTCAATAATAAAGATTATTACAGTAATTATCGGCGATAAATCCATTTACGTTCCGGAATCGGAACGAATCCACAGATCCGGATCCGCAACCGGACTCGGATTCGTGAATCCGACTCCACCAAAGGAACGAATCTGATACATCACTAGTTGGAATGCAATCATCTGAATTTTTTTATTTACTACTTTCCATTAATGGTACAAAAATCTTGTTAGATTTAGTGACTCTTGAAAAGGCCATGTCTGAAGCTATCTATGAGTAAATACAGTGTATGGCAAGCCGAATTCAGCTCTTTTTATACTTACCTAGATCAGAAGCATTTTCTGTTGTAATTTTACATTTGGAACATTCGCCATGTGATGCTTGACAAATTTGAATAATTGTGCATGAGGATTGCGATGTATCAACATCGTCTGCAATATGGCCATTATTTCTGGATAACAGGGTGCATTTTCCGCATTTCCAAGTCGCTGCTCTAAAGCCTCGTCAGAATCCATATTAAATAATCCAGTGTAACATGGATTTATGACCTGCAGGTATCTGCAAGCCATCGATCGTGTGATACATCTGGTCATGAATTTTAAAAATGGCCCACGTCCTGCAACATGTACAGAATTTACTTGAACAGATGCCATTGCTAAAGCACTATTAAATTGACGAATGTTGTCTGAATATTCTTCAGTTGTGTTGTCATTATACTCAAGCTACACGATATTAAACAGTTTCAAGTGTTATTCTAATGCATTTAAAAGTTATTCTAATGTGTTAAAAATGAGATATATTCGAAGAAAATTTAATTTTAAATCCAACAGCTGATATTCTGTGTGTAGAAACTCGGTATTTAGCAAAAAAGAGAATTTATGCCCGTCTAAGACGGGCTTTCAGCTTGCCAACAATATCTCAGATTTGATTGTTACAGATTTATTAACGAAAGTTGTAGTAGAAAATCTCATGCGCATTGGTAGAGTGCTTAAGGAATAAAAAAAAGTATGAAAAATAGAAATCATGAATCAATTGACACTAATTTTCTTTTTGCAAAATATATAAATATTCAATTATAAAATTAAGTACGAAAAAGAAAATTAAGAACTCCGAGAAGTGGAAAAATAAATTAATTCTAGTATAACTTCTATTTGATATGAACAGAGTTCCGAGTCGATGAATCAACATAAAATAAAAAAAGAAAAGAAAATGCTAATCTCAGCTAAAAAAAAACCCTATTATAACTTCTATTTGATATTAAATCATCACAGAATCAAAACAGCATCCCGTGTGTAATGCATACTAATTTGTAGACAGAATTTGTACTGAATTTATTTTGGAATTTGAACAATTATGCTTTAAATTGTTTGAAAGGAAATTAGATAGATAGATAGATAGATATTCTATCTATATATCGAACTTTTTTTTGAATTCTTGAAAACCTTTTTTTATGTGTGTTTTCAGTGACATTTTGTTTTGGAGTGTGATGTGTCGTTTTCTGTGGAGGTGGGGTTGTTAAAAAACTAGCCTTTTTGTGTGTTTCTTTGTGTTGGGTGATTTTTTTTCGTTTTTTTTTTATCAGTTTTCCTATGTGGATTTTAAAGTGCTTTTGAAATGAAAAAAAAAAAAAAATGTTTTTATAAATTCCCCCCCCCCCCTCCCCCCGGAGATTGTATTCTTTATTTCTCCCCAGGCACACAGTTTTGTGATTTTTCTTTATTTTTGCTAGGTTCACATTGGAAGTTGATATTTTGTAATAATGTAATTGCTCAGGATTATTCTGAGATTATTTAAATTCCACCCCTGTTTTGGGGTATAGTATGTGCAATAGTTTGGTGTATTCTTGTGTAAGTTATTGTATAATATGGCCTAATATTATGTTTCCTAAATCCACCCAGCAGTTCTTGTCCCTAGAGACTGGAGGGCTGTTCCCTTTCGTGCTAATGGCAGTTTCTCTCTTTTTTTCCTCTGTTTAATTATTATTATTCTCCACTAAGGGCCTTAGGCTGGGTCGGTGTGGGTTCCTTTTCTTTCCCTAAGACTGACGCCCTGGCCATGTATACCCCCCTGCCCCCTGGTCGCTATGCCACTGATTACGCTGTCGCTTATAGCTACGTACGTATTGTGAACTTGAGTCGACACTGACCGTAATTCTGAAATTATTTTTTTATTAGATATCTCTTCTTATTTGTATTCTTATTTTTCATTCTGCTTTCATCTTATTTGCACATTTACATATTCGCATTTTGTATTATTTACATTACATTTCTTTTTATGATTTTTGATAACTGCTCAAAATATTTGGTTCGCAGCGTTTCCACTTTCTCGTGTACGAAGTATAAAAAGAGAAACCATTGTTATCTCAAAAAATTCGACCTTGAGATTTTGATGAAAAAATAATGAATTAATGAATAAAGCGCCTGAATTCGATAAAAGGATTTTTAAAATTATGTCAATTTGTATGTCTACAAACATGTAAAAAACAAAAACAAATTAGCTACTGATTGAAACTTGGAAATTGCTCTTTAGACCGAAATTATAGATCTGTAACAAATTTTGAACAAAATTCGCCAACAGGAAGTCTACCCGTCTGCTCGACCATTTGCAAGTTAACACGATAAAAGAAAAAAGCAACGAACTAGATGGATATAATTTAGAATATGTTTCTATCACCAGAACTGTAGATGTATATCAAATTTTAGATCAAATCCGTCAAAACATTGTTGATCTGTCTGTTTGTGCGTATGTGAACGCGATAGTCGCAAAACGAGCTATATCAATGAAATTAAGTATGTGCGTAATTTAGTGCGTATTTGTCTCCCTGTACAACTAAATACGACGAGGGGGCGAAAAATAATACTGTTGTGATGTTCGTAACGAATAAAAAAAATATATTTGTAGAATTATTAAAATATTTAAAGAAAGAGATTAATTAGATAAAAAATCGTCTGGTCATAAAATAAATTAATTTTAAAATATCGTTTGCTGAAAAAGAAATTAATTAAAAATATCGTTTGGCATTAATTCTTTTCTAAAGGTAATAAAAATAGTTTGGCAACGATATTGTCTTTTGCTAACGTTGCTTAGCAACGGAAAAGAATTACGATTATGAGATTGAACTTGGAATTCGATGTAAGTCAGTGATTGTAACGTTTGTGATGTAAGTGTATGTGTTTGTTTTTCATGTGTGTGCTGTGGTAGACGTCCAATAAATATATTATTTTTGATAAAGAAGGCTCCACGATTCTTCATACTGTGCTGCAATACATCACACCGTATTCTGGGCACCATTTATCTTTGTTACGCCACTGATAACATGTGCAGGGGAAAAAAAAGCTGCATTATGTTCAGGTCGCTATTTACCTTCGCTACACCATTGATAGTCTTGACATTAAAATTGTAGATCTGTATTAACTATTGGAAAAGATATCTAAAATGTGTACTCGATTTTCTTCACTATATTACGAAGCTAAACATAAAACGTGCCTTACTATGTAAGTATACATTAACAACGGGGGAGATCAGTGCCTCTGATTAATATTTTTTTGGATACTATGATTTTTTTAAATTCCATTTTCTTATAGTAAAAATTACTTTATGAATTATTGGCTTTCTGACACATCTTATTTTTCTTTTACATTGAAAATTTCTTTAAAAAGGGTAGAAATTGTAATCCTTGGTATATTTTGATTTTCAATTCCTTTTTCTCCGAGACGGTTCCATTTTGTTAGAAAAGTTATTGAACAATGTCAGATAAAAAATAACATGCTTTTATTCAATACCATCCTTTGTATTTCAAGTGTTAGTCATAAAAATTTATTAGTTGCAGAAAACAAACAATCTCGAATTCTTCTGAAAACATCCACGAGAACATCGGTAGAATCATAACATCCCACCGCGCGCCTTACAAAGGACTTCTAAGTGCAAAAGTAGGCGTTTAAGACAGCAACCCAAAGCAAACTGTTATTTTAGCTGTAGGAAAAATAATAATCCTACACCTCGGAAAAGTCTTTAATGACATCTTTCAACAATCCCTACCACGTCGATTTCAGCCCACCGCAAACAACGTATTCAGTGTCGAGACCTCTTCTGGGGCCGATGTCAACTGCCCAGTGATGGAGTGGTTGGAACGGATGATACTTCACATCCCAGAGGTAATTTAATCTGTTTGTGAGCGAGGATAGGAACTAAGTGCTACATGGAATTAATACTTCATGAAAAGGCAGAGAAGTGACACATCTCGATTTCGGATCGAGCTAAGCATGTTATATATTCTCGAAATTATTAGCAGTGTGGAAAACGGTTGGGAATTGCGAGATTGCTCGAAAAGGTCTTGTTGTAAGGCAGGCCCGGTCTTAGCTGATGCGGAGCCCTATTGGAAACAATTTTGGAGAATCCCGATAAGTTCTAAGAAATAATACACAGTAAATTAATAAATAAGTAAGTAATAAATAAGCAATAAAAAATAAATAATAATGAAAAATAATAATAAAATAAAAAATAAATAAAAAATAAAATAAATAAAAAATAAATAAATAAAAAATAAAAATAAATAATAAAATAAAAATAAAAAATAATAAAGTTAAAGTAATAAATAAGCAATATGAAATTTTAATAAATAAATTATTGATTTTTATTGTTACAAATTTTATTGATTTAAAAATACTTTTAATAAACTTACTTGCTTAAGTTCATTTTAAAAATTGAAAGAGTGAGAAATTTGATGAAATTGACTTTTTTGATGGGATACATCGTAGAACAGTAAAGTTATTGGAGTGAATTAAAGGCCTTAAAAAGTTATTTATTCATGCGCACTAAGGACTCAAAGTTTGGATTTATTTAACTAACGAAAAAATTCAGATTATATGTATAATTTCTTCTAATTTTTTTCTGAATTAAAAAAATTCTAATAGAAGAAAAGTTTCACAGAAAAGTTCAAATAACTCATTCAGATTCAGTACAACAGAGAAAATGCTAAAATGTTCAGCTTTTAAGTGTTATTCAATTGGTTGTAATAAATGTTTTTGAACCGCATAATTAAAACATACTGAATTAATAATTGTTCCCCTGTTGTATAACAAATAGCAGCCTAATGGTTTTTATATCAAATTAATAAAATTTTTATAAAAACAAATATTTTTTTGCAATACATATTGTGATTCAAGTTAATATACGAAATTAGATGGATCAAAAGAAAATGTCCGTATCTCTCAAGGTTTCTAATATGTGTATTTTGATTAATTTAATTAGAATTGAAATCATTATAAATTTCTGTTTTACTACTACCTCTTAGACGCGGGGCCCTATTTGGAGCAATTGGTCCAATCGGCTAAAGGCCGGCCCTGTTGTAAGGTGCTCCGGATTTTAGTGCTTTCGTTTCATGATCTGCATGTTTTTCTTATAGTTAGGCAACATTATTATTTTGATGGGTTTAAGTCGCTTCATTTTTTAATTTTTTGATGTTTATTTTATTTAAATTTGGAATTATAAGAAAAAGGAGAAAGGATTTGGAATTACGATTTGGAGTTGCAATAAAACGGAGTCAGAATTTTCAGATCTTTAACTGTATTGGTTATTTTTAGAATTTTATATACAATAATAAGGAAAATAATCGTAATTTATAATATATGATGATCACAGTAGTAGAGCATCTAGTCTGTTTCGTAAATTAGCTTTGATAGTATTCCGTGGTAGGAAGAGGTTGATTAAATTTCCCCAAAAGCTTTCTCCGTTCGCGGATATATGCTAACATCGAAAACACATTAGTAAATTCGCCGCACCGATCATTTCGTTTATAAGCAGGTTATTTAATGTCTTCTTAATCGGGAATCGAAGATACAGGGTTATTATAAATAAAGTTCGCCTATTAAGAAGACTCGGATTAGAAGACTTTCGTCTGGAGCCCGTTCTGTGCTCTAAACAAAAAAAAATGTAGTACAACTGATGTGCTCTATATAAACTAGAAGAAGAAAGAAATAAAAAAAATACATTTAAATTTTCGTCAATATGCAGGGCCGTATTACTAAATAGGAAAGCAGGCAACTGCCTATGGGCCCCACAACTTTTTGGGGCCCCGAGAATTATTTGTGGTATTTTCAGGATAATATAATTTTGGGCTTACGCTTGATTTACAAAGCCCTTAGATTGGTATCTAGAAGTTGGAACACACGCGATTTCGTCGCCAATATGGTTACTTGAGGAATCAAGAGGATTAGTTCCATTGGCAACCCATCGGCTAGATCGCTTACGTCATGACAAGCGTTTCGCATTCTTGAGTTGTTTACATACAACGTGGATTTTTATAAAACTTAAAAATATTTATTAAATATTTAATTAAATAATAAAATGTATTTTAATTAGGATGATTTCAATTAGTAAAAAACATGACAGATAGAACTTGGGTTTATTTAGTGATTATATATATATATTCCGATCACATAATTGAGAGATTTTTTCTTTGCCTTATAATAAAAATCGTTTGCATGGAATTTTTGATGTTGCTTGGTCATATTTTGGGAATTCATCATTTGGAATGCTGTCTTCACCTGTGCGATGGTTTCCCTTAAGAACCGCATTGTTCATTTTTCTTTTTCATATAGTTAGAGCGTTCCTCCCAAGTGCAAAGTAAGTCTTAATTTTTTACTATTTCTTGTTCTGAAGAACATTTGCCCTTAGTGGCAAAGCTTACTAAGGACAAATGTTCTGCTGCTGCATTAGAGTACTTAAAAGAAGCTGATTCCGTACATTCACTAAGCTACTAGGTTTCTGCTTTGCTGAAGGCGAAGCCGCTGGTATTTTTACTTTCTCGTATACGAAGTATACAAAGAGAAAGTATTGTAATCGTCAAAAAATTCGAACTCGAGATTTTGACGAATCTCCACGTTTTAGACCTCCCTGATTCCGAAAAACACAATTTTGGAATTATGTCTGTCTGTGTGTGTGTCTGTGTGTGTGTCTGTGTGTGTGTCTGTGAACACGATAACTCGAAAACTATTAGAGCTACGGGCATGAAATTTGGTATATGGTCTTTAAACATAATTTGTAGGTTTCTATCAACTTTTGGACAAAATCCGTCAACGGGAAGTCTATCTGTCTGCATGTTCGAGGTCATGCGAACGCTATAACTCAAAAACTTGAAAAGCCAGATGGATAAAATTTGGTACACAGTTTTATCGTCATGAATGTAGGTCCGTATAAAATTTTGAGCCAAATCCGTCAAAGGGTTGACTGTCTGTCGGTCCGTATAATTTACTTTTGAAGAGAATCCGTCATCTCTACACGCATGCGTACTGCTTACCTCAGTTCCCGTAATACGGTCGGTCATCTTGGCTCACCGCCAAATTCTTCTCGAATAAAAGTGAATTAATTATGGAGTGTTTTCTTTTAATTTTTCTTTCACGCCGAAACATTTTCAAGAGTTGCATATTTGATTGCGGTTAGTTTTATTTTGTATATTTCGTAATGCATTTTTTTCTGAGTGGATTTTGAAATGTTTTTACTCTGACAGAACGAGAGTAGTTGTTAAAAGTAAAGTTATAAAGTAACAAACCAAAATTAGTGTCAATTGATTCATCAGTTCTGTTTTTCATGCTTTTTTAATTTCTTAAGCACTCTGCCAATGTGCATGATATTTTCAACTACAACTATCGGTAGTAAATTTGTAACAATCAGATCGGAGATATTGCTGGCAAGCTAAAAGGCTGCTTAGATGTGTGCAAATCTTTTAGTAACTTACATTAGATAATTGAAATTTGGTATGTGGTCTTCTAATTTATCCACGCGGTGGGAGGGGAAACAGCACCTTTTGGGAAAGCATACGAGAAAGTTTAGGGGAGGCCACTCCCGCTGGTTTTAAGTTAAAAAAATTTGCCCGGTGCCCATTTCAAATGCCGCAGGCATCGCGAGCACAATTTCTCCTGCCTTGTAAGAATAATGAAAAGAAACAGATTCTTTACATTCAATGAGCTAGGAAAGCTAGTAGTTCTGTTGAAATTCTACATTTAAAACGGGAGATAGTGCAACGACAAACCACATTAGCAAATGGGTTCGAAAAAGATTAAACTTTAAACGATTAACTTTCAACCGTGACCGAGGCACGTTTGTTTATCATTAGCATCCATCTTGCTTTGGAGACTTGGCGCGCTGGCGCCGTTTTAATTAGAGTGTGTTCCAACTTGTGGATTTCAACCAGCGCTTGTACTTAAACATATTCAAATTAATTTTTGCTTAAATTTCAGAACATTATTCCTCGAATTTTTTTCATGTTTTCAAATTTGCTTACAGATTAATGTAGTCCAGTTTTCTTCCCAGTTGGCTGACTAATTCAGAAGTCAAAAGTTCTGGAAATCTTTGCATTAGAATATTAAGATTCTGTCAAAAATAATTTGCAAATTTTTTAAATGTTAAATTTTTGTTTAAAATTATTTTATACACGATTTAAATTTTTTAAATAATAAAACCAATTCTTTTGATGATCCGCAATTTAAATATTTTTTAATTTCAGTTTATCATAATATGTGTGTGTTACTTAGAAACCTGCATATAAACAGACTAAATTAAAATCAATAAAAAAATATCTGGTTTGGGAAATTGGGGAGGATAAACGGGCCCCGAAACTAACATTGCCTATAGGCCCTCGCACCGAGTTTTTTTTTTTGGTTTAACTAAAAACACCGCCGAAATTCGGTTCTGAACGCAGTTTTTTTTTTCTTTTCCCCAAAACACTGTTTTTATGCAAGAAAGTGCACCACCTCATGCTATTTTTTCTTGAAAATTCTATTATTCTGTCTTTTTCTTATTAAAAACAAGAAAAAGTAGCCTGAGATTTTACACCTTTTTGCGTGAAAACGGTATTTTGAACGAAAAAAGATTTTACGCCCAGAACTGAATTTCGGCAGCGTTTTCAAAATTAAAAAAAAAAAAAAGAACTCAAATCAACTATTCAATTTTGCTTCAGTAATAATAAAATAAAAAATGAAATAAAAGATGTGCGAAAATTACCTCAGATATTGGCGCAGCGCCACCTATTGTCGAAAATATTAACTTGTTTTCTTATTTTTTTTGCTTTTCTTCTTATTTTTCTCTTTTCTGCTTCTTTTTTCTTCGATTTTCATAGAGAACATAATTTGTACTACAAACTAGTGGAATTTTGTTTCATTTGGGGCTCTAGAACCGGTTCTGGGGTCCTTCTAAATAGGCGAGCTTTAATTATAACAACCCTGTACTTGAGCGTTTCATCTCGTTCCGAAGTAAGCGCCAAACTATCTTCATAAAAAGTGCATTTTAAAGCACTTGAGCACTGTAGATGACGTATTATTTTGTTACGAGAAGTCATTCAAACTCCTTGAGAATAACCACACAATTCTGGTATAATTTTTGGTTAAGGGGAATTTTCGATTACCTGTTTTAAGTCATTAACGAGTAGTTGAAGGATGTTTCGGTTCTTCAGCATTGAAGTTGTTTTGAAAAGTCAAATATGGTATTTTTATTTCTATAATTTTCTATATTTAATTATAACATTTTAATACTGTGAGGACACTTTTTTTATAAAAAGATTGACATAATTGATTTGTTATCATTCTTTTTACTGATACAGGAAACTAATAGAAATTATTTTCAGTTTGTATCAATAAACTGTATAATTTTATCAAGAACTTTGAAAACATACTTTTATTAGTGTATTATAAAGTAATTTTTTATTTCAACTTTTGTTTAAGTTTCAGTTTTTAATTTATAACTCATTGTTATCAATATTATGGAATTTTAAAATCACTTTTTTTTATAAAAATATTGACATAATTGATTTGTTATCATTCTTTTTACTGATCCAGGAAACTAATATAAATTATTTTCAGTTTGTATAAATAAACTGTATAATTTTGGTTCCAAAATTTATGCTATACAATTTTTTTTTTTCATCCATTTAAAGAAGTCACACGAAGCAAACGACTTATGATAAAACAGCAATACCAAATAAATTTATTAAAAAGAACTTTAAAAACATACTTTTATTAGTGTATTATAAAGTAATTTTTTATTTTAACTTTTGTTTAAGTTTCAGTTTTTAATTTATAACTCATTGTTATAAATATTATGGAATTTTAAAATCACTTTTTCTGAAATTCACTAGTAGATGGCACCACGTGTATCATTTTGATTTAAATTAATCGATTAACTGATTAAGATATGAAAATATTAAATTAGTATACTGTCACCGAGAACAAAAATTGTACAAGATTTCAAACTTCTAGCACAACAGGAAGCGAGTGTAAAATCTATTACAAAATTTCATCTTTACAAACACAAAACAAATATATTTAAATAAAAGTGTTTAAAAGAAGAGAGGGAAATTGATAGTTTGTGTATAACAGAAAATTCATGTAGGGCCAGGCGGGGAAATTGAGAACAAGTGGTAATTGGGAACTGTGACTACAGAGCGTATTGGTGAAAAACACGTTCCTACTTTTTTCAATGTTATATGGTGACGTTTATTTCCTTTAATTGCAACCATCTTTAGAAAAGTGAAATTCAAATTTCTTGAGTTTCATTTTTTCTTTCTCTACTCCGGTTATATGCAAGCTAAATTGCGAATTTATATATTTCTTAGATCTGTAGGGAATAATAATTGCGAGGAAACCTCAATGTTCGTTTTTGGATTTTATCTTGAGGAACAGGTTAGTTACTCCTGACAATTTTTACTGCGGGGTAATTGGGAACAGGCTTCTAATGTAACAAAAACCTATATTTTTGTGTATTTGGAATAATTTATTATTTGATAGGAAACTATTTTAATCTATAAACGTGGTTGTGTTCTGTACCGTCAGTAAAGTTTTCTGTTTTATGTCAAATTAACAACTGGCATTTTAAAACAATTTACCATGCGATCTATATACATATCACTTTTTACGGATGAGAATTCTTTGTTAATAATGATATGAAGCCATTTGACTTCAGCTATGGAAGAAAACAAGAATCTGATGACGAGAAAGAAGCAAACGTGATACTGATGGAGGAATCTGAAGATGAGGATTTTGGCTGTTTTCAATAAGAAACGGAGGATGCAGAGACGGAAGAAGTAATTTATATGGTACCATCCATGGTTGAATTTTCAGCAAATTTGTTTCTTTTGAACGATAACGTTGGAAGTACCAGAATGAAGGTACATTATTCGCACGTCTGTGGGATTCAAGAAGTTGACGGTGGTGAATATGATATGATAGGTTTGAGAACCGCCAATTTGATTAAATCAAAATTTGTTTCGGTGGTGAATGACCGGTTTGTTATTTCCGAGAATCAGTTAAAAGCTATATTCCCAGATAGTATATGTAAATGTAAAAAAAAAAAAAAAAAAATGTAGAATAGTGAATAGAACGTTCGATTTCAAGTGGAAAATCTATTTTCTACTAATAAATTGGACTATTTGTTTCAATTAACGTTTATGTGTGTGTGTGTGTGTGTGTGATTTTTACGTCTTACTTATTTCCTTCTAGTGTGTCATAATATTCAGTTTCTACGAAGATTCATTTCCGAACTTTTCCCGACAAAATTTGAGTTAAAATGATTATACATTACACCAAATTCTAGGTAGTAAATAATTATAATAGTTTACATGCGTTATTCCATGAAATAGAAGATATTTTTGCTGAAAAGCATTAAGTACAATTAGCGTAAAAATCGCCCAAACATAAACATCCAAAAAGAAAAGTTCTCTCCAGTGCCAAATTATTTCATACCCTCCCCGTAGTAAGTAGTAAAAAGTCACACGACCTCGATCGTCGGGTTTGAGGGGGGAGGGGTTGGAAAGAGGGTGAAATGGTCATTTTTCACAGTTTTTCGGAGATATCATCTCGAAAATTATTGAGTTTTCAAATTATAAGTGATTTAATAAATTAAAGAACGTAAAATGCTCTACAAATACATACTTTTATTTTTCTTACAGCTTTAATAGTTTACCAGATAATGGGTCTCAAAGGTTGCCCCCATCTTGGGTTTCCTTTCCCCTTTTTAGTTTTTCCTGAATATTTCGAAAAAATATTCAATATTAAATGTGACATTCTCCCCCCCCCCCACGTTTCATTGTTACATGTAATTTTGCAAATTTGAGAGCGTACCATTCCCTACAAATTGATACTTTGATTTTTCTTCCAGCTTGGTCTCAAAGTGGATGAATTTTTAAAAATCTTAGTTGATAGTCCAGTCAACGAAAGGTTTGAAAAAAAAACATTAAATCGTATAGTTTTGAAAATTTGTATACTTATTTGTGAGGGGCTTTTGATGAACATACTTAAAATCTCCGGTCCTGGGGGTGAGCTCGCGCCGCCATCTTGGATTTCATTCCCCCTTTTTTAGTTTTTCCTGAATATGAGGTTTAGCGCAAAAGTCACTTTATATGATCTAGATTGAATTCTAAACAAAAATGGTCATACACATGATTATGCTAAAGTGAACGGTTACGGAAATATATGGATGAGGTAAAGGGGCAGGAAAGGGGGGAGAGCTTATTAGTCTTGTTAATTGTTCATGTTCCAGCTAACAACCAATTAAAAATGGTCATGCCGAAGAAAGGCAATCAACAGTAAAAAATGCACTCCATTCTTGACATTCAGCGAGGCATCGGGGAAATGAGAGATGTTCTCTTAGCTGTATACGCTTTTCAGCCGAAGTTCGAGCCAACAAGGTGCTTCATACGAAGCTTCTTAGATTCAATGATCCAAATGCGGTGGCTGATGATGGAAAGAATTTTCTCCTCGGAACACCGACGATTTGGATACTCTACGCCACCACTGTTATTTTCAGACGATCGCGAAACAGCCTGTGCATTCCATGTTGAAGTTGGCTGCACTGCCCCCTCACTTTAGCGGCTGCTAAACAACACTCTTGTAGAGCTTATCACCAAGTGCAGCTATGGCTCAATGAGCACATGAAGACATAAACTTTCAATTTATTTTAGCCTACAGAAAGCATTAGCCAAACTGAACTCTACTAATCTCTTCTAATAATAAAGGAGAATGTGTGTGTGTTGGCGCTTTGCAGGATAGGCCGCTGGAGCTAGAGCTGCAAAATTCTGGCACAAAAATTATTTAGAGGGTGGGAAAGTGCACATCGGGGCCGTTTCTTAAAAATTTTAATTAGACTTTTAATTAATTAAAAATTAAGCGAAATTTTGGAGTTTTTCCTTAATAACTTCCGAAAAGATTACAGCACAGGAATGATTTTTACACCATCTGAAAATTAAAAAAATATTTTTCCAATGATATCAATAAATTTCCCGTAATATTCTTTCTCTAATTCAAATAAATTTTGAAAAATTATTTTTTGGCAAAATTTACAACAACACTTTTCATTGCTGAAATGCATTTCAAAAATATTCATTGTTTAAACAAATATTTAATTGCTTGTTTCTCTTCTATTTTTGAAAGCTAAGAAAATATCTAACTGGATTTTACTTTCTTCTTTTATTTAATCAGTTTTTCTGTGACATCTTTAAACGAAGTCCTCAAGATAGTAAGTGTGTACTGAAATAAAATCCAGTAAACAGAAAGAGTATCGTTGCTATATTTTAAATATTGAAAAAAAGTGTGACGTCATTTATGGACAGCCCCTTATTGATTCTGTATTTCCCGCTTTGTGAGCTGAATATCACTGAATACTCTTTGTTGATAAGCTCTACTAAAATTAAGAACTTCCAGGTTACCTGTTTCGATATAGCCTCTCACTATTTGGCATTCTGATTATAAGGTTTCCAAAAACACATGACTTTTGAAACATGACATGACATGAAACAAACATTGACATTCCTCAAAAAGCTAAAAATTTGCTGCCGCTGTAAAAGTTTCACTCAGCACGATGTGGTAAGTTGAAGTTGTGTTCCAACAATAAAATAATCAAGCAAAGATAAACTAAATTAACACATTTAATAACAATATTGATATCTACATTGCATACTTTTAGGATAAGGTACCAGGTGGTTGATCTGTTTTTGACACCACAAATGTTTGTATGAAATTCGCTTGAAAGTTTAAACGACGAGCTTATGAATAACGTGCAGTAGGGTGAGAAGCTAAAACCGAGACCATCTGTTTCATGTCCACCCTGGGATCAAACTCTATTGTCTCAGATCGGCCATGTCCCAATTATAAGAAAGTTTAATAATAAGTTAGCCAATTATAAGTTATATATAATAGCCAATTATAAGTTTTTTTTGTAAAGAAAGCAAATTTGTATCGTCTGCTTCCCGGGGAAAAAAAATCTCTTGCCTGCACAAACTGTTTCCGTATAACTAGTGGGGTGATGAGTCGTCAATGGCCCGCACGCATATGCAACGGCCGTCTCGATACAACTCGGAAGGAATGAACTATATTAAAAGAGGACTCCATGAAGTGAATGACTTTAAGTATTGCAATTCTTAGTGTTTTTTTAATATAACGTAAATGAAACTTTCGAATACTAACAGGGCATCCCTATTAGCACAAGATATTTTACGATATCTCCACGATGTTGCTACTATATTCTCAATGCCGCACAACATCGTAAAGATATCGATTCAGCATTTTGTGCAAATACTCCCACTCACATTTTAAAATTACTACTGAGATAAAAATGCTTTAAAACACATTGCCATATGTTCTAGTTGTAGAACAATAACAATTGCGCACGTTTGATCTTTAGGCACCTATATGGCACCATCTATTTTTTTTCTCCAAAAGCTATTGATTACCATATTATTTTTTTCTGAGTATGCATGTTCGATATTTTTTATATCTATATATGCAATACATGTACACATTTTTTGCATTACAATTGATGAAATATTGTAAATTTATAAATATGTTTAAACAATAACTGATAATAATCATGTTTCATGCATAAAAATGTAATGTTTTTTTTGTTAAGGGTCTATTCTATATTAGTCTTTGATTTAAAAACCACGCAAAAATTATATTGCTCTATTTGACTACTGAATGTTTTTTTCTAAAATAAACAATGAAATTATTTGATGTTTTCTGATATTTTCCTTCCCGTCTTCAAACAATCACTCAATCAACTCACATCAGTTGAGTTCTTGAGTTTCTTCTTGAATCTTGAGTTTCTACTCTCAATTTTTCCTGATAAATTAGAGACAAAGCAGCTTTTATCGAGCATACGTCTCAAAGTTTCTACTCTACTCTACTTTTCACAATAACATGTTGAAATCAACAGTTTTTACTCAAATCGTGTACTGAATTTTCCCGTTCAGTTGATTGGACATAATGCAGTGGCACGGTGCCCGGGAGGGCAAGGGGGTATAGATGACCCGGGCGCCAGCTTTAGGAGGTGCGATGGAGTCAAAACGTTAACGAGTTTATGTTATTTTTTAAAGCAACATTTGATGAATGGGCGTAAAGATGCCCCACTGACTATTTACACTTGACGAAGGTTCGCATTCAATTCCCGTAACTAATGGGGAACGGGTCACCAATGGGGAAAAGTTGGTGTGTCATCCCAAATGACTGTGTATATCATAATTCGAAGCACAAATCCGACTCCATGTGATAAAAAACTAAATTATATTTATTCACAACCACTTTACGAACAATAACATCATCATTCGTGTTCTCACAGGCTGAAAAGAGCACACTCACAGAACATTGATTTGCCCCGCCATCTAGTGGTCGATGGTTTTACAACATAGTAATGAAAAATAATACAATTACACTGAAAATAATACAATTACAACACAAATAATACAATTACACTGAAAATAATACAATTACAATAAAAATTATACAATTACATCAAAAATAATACAATTACAACAGGTAGGGAAACCTCATTAGCAAATATTGCAAAAATTCTATAAATTAAATAGGTTTTTAAGAATATTCTAAAGCTTACCTATATTACGAAACACGCTCATAAAGCACCTACGCCCACTTCCACGCTCGAACACTCAAGTTACTCGCTGAAAATTATGGACTCTGTTCCAAGCCCAAAATTGCAGTTCGCTGAACTGCAATTTTTGTACGGGTATTCAACCGTAGTTGATAAATAATAATCTGGCGAAAATTTGAGACCAATTTCATTACATTCGTCCCGCCATACAGCAGGTCGTGCCCTCCTGTTGGGGAAACCGTGCCCCCCTGTCGGGCAAACTCTAGCGCCATTCCTGATGAGCAGAAAAATCCATGGAAAGTGGGGTTGGAAAACGATTGGTGGTCATCTTCGTCCTATTACGACTATACATCGTGCTGTTTCCGAAGACTTACTCTCCCTCATCGTTTGCACCTGCAAAGATGAATATGTACAAAAGTGCGAGTGTCGAATCAGTGGTCTCAACTGCTAAAACATGTGCAGCGATTGCTCAGGATTGGGATGCGTCAACAGAGACATCGACGGTGGTGTGGATGATGATCTTGAAGTAGACGAAGAGCAAGAAGATTCGTTTCCTATCACCAGACTGAATGAACTATTTGATGCTGACTGATTGTACAATATTGATTTACCTGTAACATTAATTTCATTCAAGATTTGTATTGAATTCCCCCTTTTTAAATACTGAATTTTTAATAGATTTCGTTGTTTTTTACATGATCTTCATATTCATGAATTTTAATTGGATCTTTTTAATGAGATAAGGACAAAGTATAGGGTGATCTGACTTAAAAGAGCTAATGTAATGTGCCAAATTCTTTACCCTCCCCTCATAAACAGCAAAAAGTTACACGACCTCGACCAGAAACTATTAAAGCTAGAAAAAATAAAAGCATGCTTTTGTTGGGAATTTTAAGATCATTTATTTGTTGCATTACATGTAATTTGAAAATCAAATAGTTTTCGAGATATTCAAGACGAACTCAAAAAGGAGATAAAATCCAAGATGACGGCAAATTTTTAGAATTATTTTCTATTGAACTATTGAAGCTGGAAGAAAAACAAAAAGATATATCTATAGGGAATTTTACGCTCTTTAAATTGTTAAATAAATTGTAATTTGAAAACTGAATAGTTTTTGAGATATTCAGGAAAAACTAAACAAAGGGGGAATAAATCCAAGATGGCAGCGCGAGCTCAGCCCCCAGGATCGGAGATTTTTAGTATGTTCATCAAACGCTCCTCACAAACAAGTGTACCAATTTTCAAAACTATACGATTTAATGTTTTTTTTTCTCAAACCCTTCGTTGACTGGATTATCAACTAAGATTTAAAAAAATTCATCCACTTTGAGACCAATTATCTCAAAAACTATTAAACCTTGAAGAAAAGTCAAATCATCAATTTGTAGGGAATGCTACGCTCTTAAATTTGTAAAATCACATGTAATTTGAATATTGGATATTTTTCGAAATATTCAGGAAAAACTAAAAAAAAAAAAGGGGGGGGGGTGAAAATCCAAGATGGCGGAAACATTTGAGACCCATTATATGGGAAACTATTAAAGTTGTAAGAAAAATAAAAGTATGTATTTGTAGAGAATTTTATGCTCTTTAATTTATTAAATCACTTGTAATTTGAAAACTCAATAGTTTTCGAGATATTTTCGAAAAACTGTGAAAAATGACCATTTTACCCTCTTTTCAACCCCCCACCGAAACCCGACGCTCGAGGTCGTGTGACTTTTTACTACTTAATACGGGGAGGGGGACAATTTCTCGCTGCAGAGAACTTTTCTTTTTGGATGTTTGGGGTTTGACCTAATTGTACTGTACAAAAAGGAAGTCTACCTATTGTAATGGTTCTCATGTGATACGACTTGAAAATTTCTGCAGATCTAGAACCGAAAGCCACCCTTCGTTAAAAAGTTTATATATATATATAATACGGAACTGTCTTTAGAATAATTCTCAAGTCCTAACAATAACTATAACTATCGAATTGGTATGTTATAAGTTATTTACTTTCTCGTTTCCGATCTTGAAAGATATTGGGGATTTATTCCCTTATTTTTTCTTTTCCCTAACAATTGGCTTTCGCAGAGGGTTAGCGTCACAAATCTTGATTAATGCGACATATCAGTTCCCAAGGCTGATAAGCATTTGATTGTTGGAATTCCATTTCTAGGTTAAACTTTTTTATAGTGTAATAGTCGTTAATCAAACTATATTTTGTATTTTATTCGTAAGGATAGCGAAAATCTCGGTCGAGTTTGTAGTTGGGCTATCCAGCTCAAAGGGGGTGGAAATGGTAGGGGTTGAAATTTTCATTTCCCCATAAATCCTTTATAATTGAAAATAGAAAAAAAATTCAAACTAGGCGAATTATCGCCGTATCATAACGAATAATTTTGAATATGAACCTTTTCGATAGCTGCATTGCTTAGAAGTTATGAAGTGAAAAGTGATTTTCCCTCCCTTCCCCTCCTCTCCCCCTAACTTAAAGTGTCTTTCAACCTATGTATGTCACCCCTTGTTGGAAAGCTACACCAGCTCTCATTCTTGCAGGTCTAATCCTTATTAAAATAGAAAGCGAAATGTTCTTTTCCTTATTATTATTAGTAGAGGTGTATACATCTATAACGATTTTGCCCATGTTATCTTGTGAACACGATAACTAGAGTAATTTTGATTAGATTTTAACCGGCAAGGGATATGTCGTAAGAACAGTGAAAATCTAGGCTGAGTTTGTAGATGGGCTATCCAGCTCAAAGGGGTGAAAATGGTGGGGGGTTAAACATTTAATTTCCCCATAATTCCCTTACGATTAAAGAAACAAAGAAAATTCAAACTAGGCGAATTATTGCCTCATCATAAAAAAAACTATTTTTGTATTGAAACTTTTTTGATAGCTACAATTGCTTAGTAGTTATGAGCTAAAAAGCCATTTTCAATCCCCTCGCCCAAATTATCGTTTCCCCATAGCTCTGTTACGACTAAAGATAGAAAAAATTCAATTAGGCGAATTATCACCTTATAACGAACAACTTTTATATTAAAAGTTTTTTTGACAGCTAGAATTGCTTAGAAGTTATAAGCTGAAAAGCAATATTCAATCCCTCCAATTTATCTTTTCCACATAGCTCAGTTGCGATTGAAGATCCCCCAAGTCCTACTATGCTGCCTCATCGTGGAAGGGGGGGGGGGAACGGGCGATGTACGTATGGAGTTTTTTCTAATGGCAGGGTCACCCAAGGCTTGAAGGCCATTCCATTACACCCAGCTAAAGCATAAAGGCAATGGACAAAGTCAGACTTCTTCCCTCGGGCGTCCAAGGTCTTGTGCCCACAGAAGCTGCACCACTCTCCTCCTTTACCATGAATCGTTCGCCTATAGTATTGGATTTTCTGTGGGCGAGCGGACTCTTGGACTTAGTCTAGCTGAGGACTAGAAAAAGTGGAATAAGAAACAACAACAACGATTGAAGATGGAAAGAAAATTTTCAATTAGAGGAATTACCACATCATAACAAACTACTTTTATATTGAAAGTTTTTGACAGCAAGAATTACTTGGAAGTCATGAGCTGAAGACTGATTTTTGCCCCCCCCCCAGACTTAGAGTGCGTTTTAACCTATGCATGCGATACTTTGTTCAAAATAACTTTTCAGCCGCATTCACTTCCACTTTTTATACGGTAAACAAGCTGATATACCCAGCTTTGCTCCGGAATAAAATGCTTTCATGTCTAATATTTTTTAAGTAAAAACTACTGTTGTATACAAATTATAATACACAAATTCCTGTTTTGATCTGAAACGTTTTTAATTAAAATTAAAATATTAATTGAACCAGACAATTTTTAAAAACAGCCGATAGCTAATTTTCTCCATGAATTATTATTTGTTATATAGTTACTTCAAATTTTATTAACAATTTCTAAAGTAAAAGAAAGGTTTTAATGAATATTTTGAAACAATTAAATTAAATATTTAATTATTCATTAATTTAAAGCATGAAAATAAATTAAATCAATAGTTGGTCCCGATATAAATTGTTAATCGTCTACTTTTAAAATTTTCTTTTAGCATTCGTCCAGAATTCTGTTATGCATTCTGGCAACAATTCTTCGTATTATTCTTGTTTTTCAACTACAGTATACTCTCCATTATCCGTGCGCGGATTATCCGGTTTGCGGATTATCCGTGCTCATTCCGGACTCACAAAAAAATTTAAAGAGAAACATTTTCACGCTTATCACGCATGTAAAATCGATGTTGATGTTCGATCGAGAGATTCATTCCGTTAAACTAGTGAGCCGTGACAGCGGAGGCAAAAGAATAGATTTTTTCCTTCCTCCACGTGCAGTCTCTACCATTCAACCCCTAATTTTCTGAGAAATGAATCATCCACTTCCTGCTAGCTCATTCTCGGACGCACACGCTTCTTCCTGACACGTCATTCTTTAACTTCTTCGTCTTCTTTCACTTTCGCACGTGTTCCTTTAGTTTTTGCGTCTTGTTTATCGTCAGTTAGTAGAGTGAAATTTTTTTCTGGCAAAAATGAGTGGTGTGAAACGAAAACGAAACGTTTTAAATGTTAAACAAAAATTAGAAATCCTTCAAAAACTTGATAATGGAGAATCAGCTAGTACAGATGCAGAAGATGTACTAAATGAGGGAAATACAATTTCTCATTCTGCTGCTCTACAATCTGTGGAAACTTTGTTAGATTATATGAGACAAAGAGGATTTGATTACGGTGACATTACTGCCGTTCGTAAAACATGTGTCGATATACGACAAGAGATGAACAAACAGCAGAAGCAAATACGCATTACAGATTTTTTAAAGCAGTAAATAGAAGGAAAATTCCTAGTTTGATGCTATACAGCATGCAAATGCAAGTAATTTTTATATTTTTGTACTGATATTGATTTTTTTTTCTTTAATAAAAAGGAATTTTCGGATTATCCGTGTTTTTCTATTGTCCGTGCGATCCCTCCCGGCGATTAACCCTGATAATCGGGAGTGCACTGTGTAAAGAATATTGTTACGAATTCTGTTTAAAATTAATTTTGAAAAAAATATTAAAATGAGAAAAAGAAATTGTATGGAAATGAAATTTTTGTCATTGAAAAGCTAATTTTTTGAATTTTTGTATGGTAAATTTTATTTTCCAAAGATATCACCGAAAAACGCATTGCTTAATTTTTAATTAATTGAAATTTTAACTAACTTTTGGGCTTTGAGAGTGACCTTTCTCTTTTCATAAATAAAAACTGTGCAAAGTTTGGTTAAAATCAGTCCAGTGGTTTAGGAGGAGATGTGAAACATACATACATAGCCACAACGACTTATTGCTGACAAATACTATGAGCCACAAAGAAGTTTTTTGTGAAGATTTCGTCACAATTAATTAAATATTTAATTTAATAGCCAGTTTCATAATTAGTTAATTTGTCAGATTACTTTAATTTGATATTTAATTAAACATAGCGGCAAAAAGATTTGTTTAATAAATTTAATATGAAATAGTCAAAAAAGATATTTAAATAAGAATTTCCTTTTTCCTAATTGATATTGAAAAATAGCTCATTAACTTTAAAATTTTTTTGGGGTTTTCTGCCTGACTATTTATTACCTATGCTTTTAACTGTCGATGGAGATTTAGATTCACTGTTCAAAATGGCTGCATTTATATCCCATGCTCTAAACACACGTATTTAATTTTCCGCTTTAAATGTTTAATAATTTTTATTCTCTTATGCGTTAAGAATTTAGTGACTATTATCTCTGTATAACCAGGGAGTCCTCTAAATGAGCCCATTCTAGTCGCGTTTAAATGTTTCATGTCATGTGATTTTAGCTTATG
Organism: Araneus ventricosus; assembly: GCA_013235015.1. Taxonomy (NCBI): domain Eukaryota; kingdom Metazoa; phylum Arthropoda; class Arachnida; order Araneae; family Araneidae; genus Araneus; species Araneus ventricosus. Next base: position 240,748 of record BGPR01001403.1, read on the forward strand.
ACAAAGTAATGTGCACACAATTGTATGGTAACCCAGATTAAATAAAATAAATACAAATAATAAAAAAAGGGGAATAAAAAGGTGGAAGGGTAAAAAATAATAGTAGACAACGACAAGAAGTAAGAATCTGGTGAATGACTTCATCAGAGGCAGACATTCATGCAGATTCAAAAGTGGAATAGGTTTTCTGTAGAGGAAAAAGACTTTATGGTCTGAATTTAATATCCTCTTTTGGCCTGAACCTAAACCGGAATGTACTAGGAAAGAAAAACATTTACCCACAAAGAAGAAATTGAAGACAATCTCCAGAACAAAGTATAAAAAGAAGGGATTAAAATCTTACCTCTTATAACATATTTCAAAACAAAGGAGTGACGCGCTTGTGTGTTACAATGTAAACAAGGCAAATAGATGCGTGCACGTATCTCCATCTAGTGAGGGAAACACTAACAAAAGATTTGAAAGTTTTTTGTAAATTTTTTTCTAAAGATTTTTTAGGGTTTTTTAAAATTATTTTTTTGTTTTATTTTCGATTTTTTATATAAAATTTTTTTGATGTTTTTATGCATTTTTATAATTTTTATTAACAATTTTTTAATGTTTTATTATTTTTATTTTCATTTTTCTATTTTCATCATTTAGTTCAGAAAAAAGGCAGGTGAGTCAATAAGAATGAAAGAGGGTGTGTGATGAGTATGAGAATAACTAGCAGTGCAAAGGAGAGAATGAGAGTTAAATTTTATAAATACTTTAATTATTAATAAAATAGTGTAGTGGGTAGATGTTTAGTTTTAAATTAATATTTAAATTATCAATGGCTTTGACAATGGCAGAATGGTTGTTGCAGATATTCTTGATTCTTTTAGCTTGAGAGTGGATAGTATTTTTAATGACTTTTAGGTTGAGATTGGTATGATAATGTCAGAGAGAAATGGCTCTAAAATTAAAGTAATCTCTCTTGTCATAGATACCAACCGAAATGCTTGAATCTATAATTTTGATAACAAGATCTAAATAATTACAATTATTGTTATTATTATTGGTTTTATTCAGTTTCAATTCTTCCGGATAGCAGTTAATTAAAGTGCCCAGGTTGTCAAAGTCAAATACAATAAGGTCATCAATGTAACGGTAAGCAGAAATGAGATTATTTTTAATAAACTTCCTCTCGAATGTGTGAAGAAAAACATTCGCCAGTGCGCTGGAGAAACTCGTACCCATAGGAAGACCACATGATTGTCTGTAGTAGCTGATTCCCTTGAAGATATAATTTTCACAGATGTTAATATTGCAGATTTCCAGCCATCTATTTTTATCTATGAAATTGGAGTTAAGGTATAAGTCATATAAATTAATGCATGCTTCAGTTAATTTTTCATGTGGGAGGCTGGTGAAAAGATTCTCAAAGTCAAAAGTGCTGATGCTATGAATTTTATTATCTTCCTATGGGTCCATGTCTACATTGAGGAATAATATTAACGTAAAGGAATCTACCATTGGCCTTCCAGCTTGCCGAAAGGGATTTTTTATTATTAGTAGAGATTAAAGATGAAAACTTTTGCTTTTCGATGTCTGTTTTTAGAAATTTTTTCCCAATTGATTTTATTTGTCATCTGCCTGTTAAATTATTTTTTTTATAATACTGTTATAAAAACTATATATGCTGCTGTGTGAAGCTGTTGTATGCTTCATAATTGAGTTTGTTTCGAGATGCGTTGGTGTTTAAATCCTTAATTATTCCAAAAGAATTTTTAAATGTGAGATTTGAATTGAAGCAGAAGTTTCTCTGTTTCTCTAAATAGAAGGGAAGCAATTTTTCTGATATTTAGATTGATTTTAAAACCGCTTAGAAGAAGTTGACTTCAAATACTTATTTTCTTTTTCAAATGGAATTTATTCTTTACTGTGTTGAACAAGCTTTAGACGAGTTTTATCAGTTCCAGACCAGTTTTTTTAAGTGACCAGATGTACCAGATTAGTTAGGGTAGTTCTGAATTCAAACTTTTTATGCGGAGTTTGAATTAAACGTACCGGCTTGAATAGATTGTTACTCCAAATTAGTTCATACGAAATTAAAACAAACAAACTAGATTTAAGTTTCAAAAAGTTAGTTTCTGAAGAATTCTCTTTTCCAAGTTTTGCTCTATTTAGAGAAAGTATGATCACCCTATTGTAGATAAAGCTTTCTGAATGATAAAGAAAGAGAGTGATGTCAAAAAATACAATAGTTATGCTTAAAAAAGATTTTTTTAATGATTAACTATTTAATCTTTTAGGCTTTATTTATTTTTTTTCTCTACATTTATTGGTTCTAGAGGGTTCGGGTTGAATTTCAAAAATCTGGTCACTTTAGTTATTATTATCAGATGTTTTATAGAGAGAAACAATGCTTTCGCATCAAAATGTTTACGTCATTTTTTCATTACATCTTATCAAAAATTGTTGTGCGTTATTAGTAATACTATAAATGATATCGGGAAAGAACTGCGGCTAGAATAAACATTAGAGTATAGTCTAAATAAAATGAAAAACATTGTTGCATGAAAATATTAGATCTGGAAAAGAAATATGGAGGTGCAGCGAAGAAAAAGAATTATATACTATTGCACTTAGAATCAGGAAAATGCATTACATTCTGTATAGGGAAGGAGTCCACTTTAGAAAATTGCAACGTTTCATTCCGGAGAAAATCATAGCTTACGTTGTCCAGCCACTGGTTCGAGGATTCTATTAATCATGTCATGGTATCGTGCAATACTTCCTCGCTGAACGTAATTCCGGCCGAAAGACAGTCCGAGTGCTTTGAAAAAATTTATTGCTTTTATTTCGAAGTATTGATTTTTGCGTTGCAGAAAGTATCATTTTGTTTTCGTTGTATGCTATGTGAAAACCTTCTATCTGAAAAGGAACTGATATCCAGTGTATTCAAATACCTTTTTGTCAACAGAAATCTCTGATTCGGCCTTTCATCAAAATGTTTAAATGACATAAATAATTATATTTTATGTTGTTTGTGTCAAAAAATGCATTTCTGAAAAAATTGCAAAGTTTAAATATTCCCCCGATTCTATTAGTCATATTTAGTAAAATATTTTTGACACACACATTTTTTTTAAAAGATCCACTCCTTAAAAACCCCTTGTTTAATTTGGATCATCCTGGATGTAATAATTTGTTTCTTATTTTAACAAATTACATTAAGTGTAATATGTAACAATATTTCCTATTGTTGGAATAAAATGAAGCTCACAGACTCAAATTAATCACGTGTTTTCTCATAATTGAAAACTGTGATTTGAAAATATTATTATTTTTTTTTTTGCATATTGGCTGAAAAGGAGCAAAAATTTCTCCAGGGCCTGAAATAAATTTTAGAATATGGTCATATTTATTTATTTTTATACACTTTTATTTAACTTAACGTTTCATGTTTGTAAAGATGGAATATTGCAATCGCTTTTTCCCTCACTTCCTGAGATACTGGAGTTTTGAAACTTTTCACACTTGCGTATTCTCGATGACAATGCACTATTTTTTATTTTAAAAACTTAATTATTAATTATTTGATTAATTTATTCAACTTTTGTATCATATGAGTGGCGCCACCTTGTACTCAATTTAAGAAAACATTTATTTCATAAGTCCATAATACTGATCGTTTCAAAATGCCAAGAGTGGCACTTTTTGACGATTCTACTCCAGAAATGGGCGACAGGCAATGAGTAAGATGAGCGCATTTCCGGAGTTTTTTGTTTGGACACGCTAAGTAAAATGTAAATATCTCCCCCTCTATTTCTCGCTTTACGCCTATTTTGGTGAAATCAACTCCGCCTGGCGCATGCGCAAAAGCTTGGAGGGTTTCGGAATCCGATAATCATCTATATTTATAATAATGATTATAAATTAAAGACTAAAAAGTAAAAAATGACTAAAATAAAAAAACTCTCCTTTTTAGTATACTAGTAAAAGTGTGTTTTTAAAAACTGTTTTATCTTGACTTGTTCCTTATTCTTTTGAAGGTATGAAACATTTCAGCTAACTCTGTTCTGGAGAGGGTTTGTTTGCCATACTTTTGCTTTTCGGTCAAAGCTCAAACTTTAGGGGAGATCAATCACAGACCTGTAAGTAGGTAGGTGCATGATCACAAAAAAATAAAGAAGATTTGAAGGATTCTAAAGCAGCAAAGGTCAAATTTTATTTTTATAATTTGAAGTTAATCAGAAAATTATGAAAGAAAAGCTTCGCATAGGAGATTTCATTCACCTGAGCAGCGGCGCCCCCCCCCCCCCCCCCCCCCCCCCCCCCCCGCCCCCGCGCTGTAACTTATGCTACATTTTGCAGCGATCGGTATTACTTAAAATTTTCCTATTTCAAACTAATTTTGATTAATTGAATTGATAGTTAATAAAAATAATAATTAGATTTTCGATTTGATGTACGTAAGTTTAACAAAGAAATTGTAACTAAGAAGTTACTAAATTTTAATCAAAAATTGAGCTTCAAGATACATTTTCTTACTAATGATTCCTGCAGAACTGACTTTCATTTATAGTAGCCGCGGTGGACTATTTGTAAGATTTCAGTTTCGGGGCCGGAAGGTTTCAGGTTGGAAACTGGAATACACTGAAGATCCGCCGTGTATGTGGAGCTTGTGTACTTTAAATTTGACTTCGTGGATCATACATATTACGAGGTCCGTCCCCAAACACCCCTCGCGTTGATTCAAACCGGGACATTATAACTAAACAGAACTTATATATTTATAAAAATTTAGCGAACTACAATCGAAGAATAAAAAAATCATAAAAGCGTAAGGGTAAAATAAATACATACTGATCATTTTCAGATACGGAAACCCTCCGCGCTTTTCGCATGCGCCAGGTGGAGTTGATTTTACCAAAATAGGAGTGAAGTGAAAAATGGAGGGGGGATGTTTATATGTTTATATTCTACCTACCAGTATATATATTTTATTTTCATTTATTGATTTGCTGTAAAGTCTAACTAAAATGGCCAATTAAGAAATACGCCTAATCGGACGAAGGACATGAGCTAACAAAGAACTCCGGAAAATCGCTCATCTTCCTCATTGCCTGTCACCCCTTTCCATAGTAAAATTGTCCAAAAGTACTAGCGTCGGGTTTTTGAAGCGAATAGTATGTGGGATGTTCTTTACGAGAGACATTTTATAGTAAAATATTATTTACTTAATTTTAATCTATTACTAATCCTCCTTCGCTTTTTATTTTCAAATTTTAGGTTCGTGAAAAGAATGTTCCACAGTAAAAAACCTTTAAAACTCCGCTTCTAACAAATCTGGAACTATACTTTCAACAGCACCTTCTTCTGTTCACAAACCTTGTAGCAGAAATGCATGCGTTTTGTTTCTGCAGGAGTCGATGATGAGTTAAAACGTAGTGCTTTGGGTAACTTCTCACTCTACGAAGAGAGGCAGACAGTTTTTCTCTGAATCTCTGATACCGTTCCCCTGAAAATTGAAAGTTCAAAAAGTAAGCTGTTACTTTATATTGTTGATGGATTTAAGTATTATTTGTAAAATTAAGTAAATTAGTAATTATATTTATACACTGAAAAACCTTGGGGGGGCGGGGAGTGTTGCTGCAGTTCCGCAGTGCCTATTCACGAATAGACCTGAAACACAATCTTATTTACCTGTGAATAATCTGGTTATCAAAGATGCCAGTTAGTTGTATAAAGAAATGGAATGCCTTTTATTATTCTGAAAAGTAATAATCGGCTTCTCTGAACAAGCATTTTCCATTCGTCCTCACAACTGACAGGAAATGAAGTACATGGGGTGTTTATGTCTGGAAGAGCATCGTTACCAGATAGAGGGAATTATTTAGGCAAAATTAGTTACTACCGAGAAATTTATAAATAAAATTACTTCAAATTTCAGATTCGCCATCTCTACATTTAGTCTGATTTAATAATTGAACTTCTTTCCAGATTTAGAGTTAAATACAGTTTTTTAATACATTGATTTTGATCAGTGGTTATTAAAGAGTATGCCCTGAAAAGAATGTGGATGTTTAAATTCCTAGACAACAATACCTAAATTATTAATGGGGATTATACACGCAATGCTACCATCACATGACAAACGTGACCACTCGTGGAATATAAAAATGAACTGCACTTTGCCATATGTTTTGCTGTGACGTCATGTCTCGTTTTCTCCTGAAAGATGCGCTTTGGATAATAAAATCAAACTGCCGTAGCGTATTTGAAATTCATCACTTAGATTTTGTATTTTCCTTTTGGTAAAATGGGAAAATTTCATCATTTTCTGTAGTTTCCTGCAATCTTGCCCATGAGTGCAAAAAGTAAATTTTGTTCTTAGATATCGCTGTTTTTATTTTTCGACGTATTTATGGTAAAATATCGAAATTTCTGATTAATATGTGATAAACGTATCCTAGTTATCGATATATCTGGGTTTTTCAATTCCATAGCGAACGTTAGCTGGAATTCAGTTAAGTTCGATATAAGGAATGTTGCAACAATTTATAGCTGAAAAGTTAATACGAAGAAAAAATTGCATCAACAAGAATATATTGACTGCTTTTAAGGCATTCTGTTTTAAGCGAAAGAATTAAAAACGGAAGGAAATAGAGGAAAAAAAAGGAAGCATGATCGTAGTATTACTTCATGGTATTTCAGAAGATAATGAGCACTTAAATGTTACATGACATGCGCAGTTACGTTTGTCACGTGAATTGATTCCATTATTTCACAAAATCTCGTTTAACCAGATATTTATAGTTATTTTTACTTAGTTTCCTGATAGCCAAATCCTGAAACCTTTTATTTCTGGATATATTGTGTAAGCATTTCTGATTTTCTCTGTTGTACTGCTGTTGCAGATTTGACATCTTTCCCATAAAAGCCAGACAATAAGGTAAGCTAAAAATAATGTGGAAACTTGAATATACCTAATGTGTTAGAAACCTGGCTGACTAGAACTTTAAACGTGAGAGTAAAATTATTAATTTCTTTTTATCAAAGTTCTTCTTTTACAGCGTACAGAAAATTAGTTTTATAAATATATACTTTAAGAGCAAGGAAGTAAACTTCTACGGAATAGTTCCTAAAACTGAATATTTTACTGTGATGGCTGAGGAACTTTATGTTGCATTCCACACGAAAATATTTAGAATAAAATGCCGCAAATAACATAAGGAATTATTAGATGTCTCTCGGTGGTAAAATCTTTGGGAAATAATTGCGTAGGAAAACTTTAATTAACAAAGTTACCGCATTCCAATGCTTTCTTCCATTTTTTAAGATTAACTTTTACCTACAGATAATTTTTACAGAAAGTATTAGATTTTAAATAAATACGAAATAACTTCAAATCTTTTTTCTTCACCTTTTTGAAAACCAAGAAAAAGGCGTTGTCTTATTTATGCCATTGATTAATATTGTTATTTAGTTTCATAATAGAAAAAAATACTATATTTATTTTTTTAAAATTCGGTTGAATCTTACTTTGGATTCTAAAGGAATATCAATTTTAATTAATTCATTTTCATATTAAATTCGCAATGCATTTTATAATAAATTTATCGTTTGCGTTTGTGTTTCTCTCCTTATAAATGACATCTTTTAAAATTATCGTTCTTTCACTGTTAAAAATATGAGAATTTTGAATTTAAGTTATCTAGAATTCTGATCGACTTTCAGAAAAGTACTTCTATGAGTAATATACGAATACGAAATAAGTTACAGATGAATGAAAGAATTACGAACGAGTGTTATTTTGCCTACTTATTTTTCTTTTTAATACCAGTATGTACATTTGATTCCGATATTTATGATTAGAATTTGAAGCATTAGATATAGTATTACATGTTGTATTTATATAATATACATATTGCATATAGTATATATATACTTTTTTGCCAATTCAAGATTTGGAATTTTTATAAAAATAAGCAATATATTACATTTAGTGAATTATTTCTAAGCTTCTGATTCCAATAACTTATAAAAAACTTCACAAGTTAATTAATATCAATTGGCTAGGTTCTTTTTAGTCATCTTGGCACTTTTCATAGTCTCAGACGACTACAATAACAGCGTGGTTCACATAAGAACAGATTAGCAGCGTATTATTCTAGATGTCAAGAAATAAAATAGGCATTAATAACTAAATGAAAGCCGTCATAAAAAATTTACGATAAAGATAAAGTATTGATAAAGTGAATAATGTTTATTTTGTCTAAAGTAAGAGTTCAAAAAAAAAAGCAAAGTAGTACAACATCTGCCTTCTCTCTTTTGATGTCGAAAGTGCGTTGCTCCTGTGCAGACCCTGTCTTACATCTGATCAATAACTCTTTTGTCATAAAACAAATATCCATTACATGTGTAGCAAGACACAGAACAGGAAGGTTGTGTCGAAGGTCTGCACCATCCTCGCTTTTTGCCGGCGTATAGGAGAGGTGTCAAGCTTTATCTGAAAAAGAACAGGTTTATCCGAAATCTATAAAACTGGAGATCTAATCCATTTTTATGGACTACCTGCAGATCAATCTTTCGTTAGAGCTGCAGGTTGTAGTTAAGTATTTATGGATAGTTAGGCTGCGTTAAGGATTAAAAGAAGCATTTTTTTCTAACAAAAATTCGGTACAATGCATTGTGGTACAGGTTTTTATTATACTTTGCGACTTGAATAGAAACCAAGAAAATCTATTCTTTTGTAAAAGTTACCAAGGTTTAAAAATTTTATTTGAAAAAATAAAATTTTTATTTGGGATTTTCAAAGGTTTGTTGTGAAAGAACTTTTGGCCACGTATTTCAAGAGAACTTTAAGAAATAATATTTATTCCATTTAATCCTGTTTACAGATTAAGATTTATAATAAAATCTTCGTCAGCGAAAAAAATGAGTTAATATAAAATTTAAATCTGCTGTTTTTAAATCCTTAAGCTGTTATCTAATTTTATATCTTACGTAACAGCTTAGATCTAAGGACTTAAGAAATTAGTCTCATAGAAAATTCCATCAAGTTTACAAAATCTTCCTAACGTATTTGAGAAAATAACTATAGTAATAATACTATTTATAATAGATAATTTCGAAATAGAAACTGAAAGCCGATTAAGATTATAGAAGAAGTTTTGGAAAATCTCTTCTTTATAAAATGAAATAAAATTGAATTATGTAAAATTTAAACTTTTTTAAAAACATTTTGAAGATGACATGGAAAGTGGTTTTAAATTTTGACTTTTATTTTTTATTCGTATATATCTGATATTCTTATTAAAAGTGCTTTTAAACATTTGATACAGAGAAATAACCACGATATAACAATTCCTTGCTAACTGAATTGAAGTTTTATTTAAATAAAAACGATTTTTCATAAAAAAATTCATTGTTACAAAAATATATCAGTAATTTTATTTATAAATTCTTTCGAAAATGCATATTATAGATGACATTAAAATCAATATTAAAACCAAATAAAAATTGATGTGAGATATACATAAGTTGTGAGCAATGTGAAATGTTCGAATTAAATTGTCTTCACGAATTGATAATAATTTTGAGATTTAATAATTTTAATTATTTATTCAACATTCCACAAAAATTAGTTGAAATGATAAAAAAGACCAGTTGTGAGTTTATGTGAAATGAACACATACTTTTTATCAAAAGCCGTCAGCGTATAATCTCAATTCTCCAGTTACAGGGGGTCCCAAAAAGGACTCCCTCATTTTAAAATTAAATAACACGGCAATGGAGATCGACAGAAGAATGAAACCAATGGTATGCTTATTTTGAATCCGATACAGAAATTTCAGAATTAGTTACAATGTTGTAAGCAAGTGGCGCTGTACACTATAGTCGTAGTGCAGGGTCTGGAAAAAAGGCTATAAACTATCCTTTGCAAGCAATCGTTACAATCACATCACAATCGATTAAAAAATTACACCTTTCGCAGCACAGAGATGGGGCATTCTATGAACGAAATTTTCTGTCACCCTCTGTCAAGTAAATGGAAGCACATGCCTCCCAAACCAACTCTTCAAGCTCGTCCAGTGTTGCAGAATTATTCCGGAAAACAGTGTCCTTCAATGTGTCCCACAAAAAGAGCAAGTACGGATTGCCTCCTACACTAACCCTATCTCACTCCCTGTGACTACTTCTTGTGAGGCACATTAAAGGACACTTTTTTCGGGAACAATTTTGCAATAATGGACGAGTTATAAGAGTCAGTCTGTGAGGCATGTGCTTTCATTTCCGATGACAGACAAATTTCATTTTTAGTATGCGTCATTTCTGTGCTACGAAAGGTGTACTGTTTTTGATCGATTGTGATGTGATTGCAACGACTGCTTCCAAAGGACAGTTAATAGCCTTTTACTCAGGCTCCGTACTACAACTATAGCGTACAGCGCCACCTTTTCGAAACATTTGTAACGAATTCTGAAACTTCTGTATCGGACTTTTGGAGCTTTCAAAATAAACATACGATTGCTTTCATTCTTCTATCGATGTCCGTTGACGAGTTATTTAATTTTAAAATGACGGAATCCTTTGTGGGACATCCTGTATGGTAGTCCGTGCTGTTCATCAAAACTAAGGGTATTAGCAGAAGTCAAACTTTATTGTAAAATTATTAAATTTTTTATCTATTGAAAAATTATTAAATGCAATTCGGTCGAAATCACTATTTAACAGAAATTACCATGTTTGACAGTTCATTATTCTCCAAATATTGATTTTGTCAGATTTATGGAAATTTAAAAATATGGGATAATGATCTGACCTATTTTATAACAAATATTTCTTTAAAATGGTGTTTGTCACCCCTGATAGAAATGCAAATCTTATATCTTGTTTTCAGAGAATTTGAAAACTGTTGAGCAAGTCTTGAGGAATTGTACGCCACTCTTCTAAAAGCACACTTTGCAGCTCCTTGAGGGACCGAGAGGCATTTAGCGCACTGTAATTCGACGGCTTAGGGCATTCTACACATGATCAGTGTGTGCCAGGTCTGGTTGATTAGCTGACCAACCTATTCGAGTGACATCTTACATTTCCGAGCAGTCTGACATCAGGCATCTTCGAAGCAAGTCAACATGGTTATCTGCTAGCAAAAGACAAGATACATTGAGTTCCAAAATCTCCTCTACAGAATTTAACAGAACTTCTATCAAAGACTGGATAAAGCCTTTCTTTTTTTTGATGAGCCAACAGTAAACATGAAACCGCTTCCGTGAAAACGGGATCTTTTCATGAGCAGTTGGAGGCCTGCTGCATCTCACTTCTTCGGGTCGAAGATACGTCCAGAATCCCCACGTCAGGCTATATCTGGATTCATCAATAATAAAAATTACTCTGTCCCAATCCTCTTGGTTTCATTGAAAATAACGACTGCATCGCCTTAAATGGTAAGATGGTATAGCTAGCAATAAAAAAAAATCATTCAAGTAAAATTGCCTTATAATTACGCTCTTTTACTGCGCACTCATAATTACACAGTGGGGTTTACATTATTGCAACACCAGTATTTCCAAGCAAGTTCGTAAAATTACAAGTTCGCAAATCGGGGGAAATATTAAAAATACTTCAATTTAATTCAAATTTCTATAAACAATTAGATATCTTAACACTGTGAATAATTCTTGGAATGAATTTGCTTTACGCCTAATTGTTAGATTTTACTGCATTTGCATTCAGTACTAATTCTGATGCGTCTTGATCCTATATTTATTTATTCAATACAGTATTAGTATCATTGTATTCATTCAATACTCCTTTCTTTCAACAATGAGTGATATGTTGTAGAAACGAGGTCGGGATTGAAATTCAGTCCACTATCCCTCAATTAGCCTGGCATTTATTAATGCATTATTTTGCTTATTGTTTTCCTTTGAACATGAGAGATTTATATGCGCACATCAGATGGAAAAAATGATTCGAGTATATAAAAAAACAGAGGAAAGTATTGGTTACTCACTTTAGTGCCATTCGATTCATTACTGGCATCACCAACTAATTTTTAGAAACAGATGAGTTTACGAATTAAAGGCTCGTTAAAACGCGAGACCACTGCATAAAATCCTTCTGTATATATATATAAAAATCACATTCATGTTCACTTTGAGTTGTAATTAATTTCATTTAAAGTACAACGCATTTTTTTGACCTACCTACAATTGGGAATCCGAGCCGTTTTTATACCGCCATCAATTTTTTAAAACATAGCAGTGGTTGTCAAGCAATGATTTAAGTTAAGATGAATTTTATTACATGCAATTAGTATTTTTATTAAAAATATAAAAGCATATCTTAAGATTACATTAGTATACTTCCGTGCAATTATGCAATATAGAACTGCATTTTGGAGTAACGTGTTGCAAAAGTGCATTTTGTGCTACAGCCGTTTTGGAAAAAGATTATAGAAATAATTGAAACGTTCTGTTTTTATAAGGTTAATTCTTGTATTCTAAGTTGTCTGTTGTGTTATATACTGTAGTTGGTTTAATTTTGATCGGCAAATTAAACCCACCTCGGGTACAGTTTTTATAGGGGACCGGAAATCCATAAAATGTGAATGGTGCTCGAATGCATAGCTGCACCCAGATGTGCTTTATTTTGCTACAAGAAAAAACATATCCCACACATGCTTTCATGAAAACTTTTAGGACATTTTTAGAAATTTGTTTTCATTATTTGTGTCATATAACTTAAAATATCTTTTTAAAAACTCATATTTATTATTTGTGTCTTTTAATTCTTTAAAAAAGTTGCCGACTGTAGACTTTGGTGTTTTCGTAAGGGAAGTTAGTCACTTTACAAGAGTGACTTGCATCACTACTTCTAATAATACTCGATGATTGACAAAGAAAAGCAATCCTGCTGAAACATATCACCGGATCTAATTTTATACTCTTTTTGAGTTGAGCATCCAGAAATGAGCCCATAAAAAAAGCTGGCAGTACCGAAAAAAGAAATAAATAAACCCCCCGAACATCAAATTAATTTATGGCATTTATGCATTTAAATCACACTTTTATGCTCGCGCGGCACGAGCCTGATTTCATCTCTTCGCAGCAGCCATTTTGTTTTTAGTGTCGTCTTCCTATATTTGGAACATTACAGGGAGAACACATGACTGGCAAAGATATCAAGCAGTGCGGTCTCTGGGTTGTTCCCAGGGGATCGTAAAACTCGGCAGAGTTATAACTCAAGAGTGCTGTTTCTGAAATCCCTTGAGGGGATGGATTCGAGGGTAGTGAAGTGTCTTCCAGCGTCTCGGATCATTTGTGCGAGGTCTACACAAGAAACACTTAAGATAGATTTTTGAAATGACAATCACGGTGTTCGGCTAAAAACTTCTTTCTTGTTGATGTTATCCGAGTGGAAGTAACTGTTTAGAACTTTGGCAACGTGTTGTAGACTTGTCTAGTAGAATGTTATCCCTGAATTCGTTCGAGTTCTGTAGAGCGGTTTGATGCGAATGTTTCGGAAATTTTTTTCGTTCCAAAGTGGAATACTACTCAAGATAGTTTTGAAGAGAACTCAGAGACAAAGATTGGGCGGATAGTTTAGGGAATATAGTTCCCTAAATGTTTGGTTGCTTTCTAAAGGGCTCTTTCTTTGAAAAATATTTCGTTTTAGATGTTTTCTTTTGTATGTGTTTTGTGATGTTATGAGAATCGTCTTGAAACAAAGCCATATTTTGTGAGATTGTTTCGTACCATTTTCATTTAAAATCAAAGAAGTGGAAAACTTGATATCGAAATATTGCGTTGTAAGAGCTTCTATGTTGAACAAGAACAATTCTTTTTATTATCATGTAACGGGGTTAAGTTGCAATTTTTGTCAAATTTTATTTCCTGTTCTGATGAGTTAATATCCAAGATAAAAAAAAACACTGAATATCAAAGATAATAACGATGAAAAACACCGTTTTGGAAAAGGGAAATAAGTATATGTATCATGACAATTTTATAAATTTGTTAAATGATCTTTAAGACTAGCTACTTTTACGTTCTGTGGCTATAAAATTTAAATGCATAATTTACTCATGTTTAAAAGACAAATGTATTCTACTAATTTTTGCATCAAATAATATTTTTACTTACTACAAATTTTCACCTGAAAATGATTTCAAGAAATATTCCTTGACTATTTTGAAGTCGAAGTTTAAATAAAAGTTTCAATGAAAATAGTGGCATCAGAACGAATAGTGACATCTAAAATATTAATAAAAAAGGTAATTTCAAACATATTTTGTGTTTTGACCAAGCATTTTAAAAATAACTGAGCAGAATATTAATGCTAAATTGTGCGGAATTCTACGATGGATCTCAAGAACGAATTTACTGTTCAATTTGTGCATATACAGGGTGTTTAAAAAACGTAGAAAAAATGAAAGGACAATTCAGACTTCCGATAAAATCCAAAATCACATAGGAACTTAGGTTCGAACACATCTGCAGGTCACAATTCCCAGGCGTTGGATTGGTCATGGTGGACCGGTCAGATGGTTTTCGCGATTACCAGATGTATCTCCCATAGACTTTTTCGTATGGGGATTTTTAAAAGGACTCGTGTAGGTAACATCTGTTTCTTCGCCGAAGTTAGTAGGAAAAATCTTTCAGGCAGTAGGATGTCTTTTAAGTATGCTTGGCCTTTTTGAGAAGGTGCGCCATTCCGTGCAGCGTTATTGTAAGGCGTGTATCAATGCATCTGGCAAAACTTTTAGCATCTACTGTAGTAATATTCTTCCTAAATAAAATATTGTGGAAAGATTCTTCTTTGTCGTCGTTGTATTTCGTATTATTTTAATGCCGTCTGCTTCCTCCAGATGGCATTTATGCACCTACGTTACTATGTGATTTTGGATTCTTATCATATGCTTGAATTGCCGTTTCAGTTTGTTCACGTTTTTTTAAATGCCCTCTATATTATACTGTTATTAGATCTGAATTTGGTAAAAAACCAGTTTCATTGCTTCCATAACCATTGATACCAATTAAAAAAATACTCTTATTTTTAATTAAGGGGGATGGGTCATGAATTATATCCATGTTTAAACTGTCCGATATTTAACAACAAGGTCATTATAATTATAAAAGAAGGTGCACTTATGTTCGTTTCTTAGCATACAAGCAGTCAGACAGGTTGCAGCAATCATCTTTAATTTAATAATTGTGAAGGGGTTGCAGAGTTAGTTAGTTTATTTGAATGTTACACGAAGGCTATCTTAGGGCGGACCTCATAATTCTGAGCCCCGGTCAGATAGCCAAGACGACATCTGAGTCTGCGTCCCACTCTCCAAATTTCTCCAGATAAATATGAGGAAGTTAGGGCTTCGACGGCAGATTTCAAGTGCACTCACATGCCTGGTGAAACTTCAGTGATATCGGATCTCGAACCGGCGATCCTTCGATCCCGACGCCTTACCCCCCGTGGTCTCGAGGCCCCTGAATGGGGGCGGAGATTTGCAAAGCTTTTTTTCACAATTAATTTCAATGGAGTTGATGGATTTGATGTCACAGTTACACGAGAAACATAAATGCGCATGTCTAATTCTTGGCTGCACGCTGTTTTACGCTGAGCTGTGAGGTCACATTCTTTTCTCTCCTGCAAGATGCACTGTATTTCAAAATTTAATAGGTGCAGTGCAGTTAACATGCACCAAATGAGCATGAATTCACTCTGTTTAAGGAGAATTTAAGAGTTTTCCGCATGTTTTTTTTATTATCAACAACTACATAATAATCACTACACGGAATTGAACTTCACACTTTCTATAAATTCTGAAAATATCATTTTCGTTTATCTTTGTGAGATGCATTCAGAATTTTAAAGAAATTTATGAATTTTACTGAAAATTAATTCACTTCATCAAAAGAAACTCATTGCTAATTTTTAGTAAACGTATTTATCTAAAACATATGATGAAATATTTTATTATATTTTAGACATTTAAAGAGAATAATAGGTTTTCAAACATTAGCTATAAAAACTATACTTTTCGTTTTGTTTTGTTTTCATTGATTTTTTTCTTTCCTTACGATCTGATTTTAATGTAAGATAAATTATAAAACCAACCGTGTTCGACTGAAGGAAATATTGATTCTGTGACAATTCTAGTCGCCGAAGACAAAATGGAAAGATCAACGAAAGTATAATGCTTTAAGAAACTTATAAAACCAAGACAACTTTTTTTTTGCAACCGACAACGCATGATTTTCTTACTAGTCCCACTTAAGTTTTCGTGCAAGGATTTTATTCACGTGCTATACGTGAATAAAATGCTTGCACGAGAACTTCACTGTTTCTACTAAAAATAAATACTCCCACAAATATACATGGTGTAAGAATGTTTTGAAGAATGAGAATTTTAAACGTTGCATGATTTTTATATAAACAATATTAAACATACAGGGCATATTAAAGTCCTGAGCTTCCTCCTCCTTAACATTAGAACCGTGACAGCTATAATCATGAAGGTGGTGTCTCGGCAAGATTTATAGTTAGTATTTTTATCTGAAAATTTTTACGAGATACGGGAATGAAGTCAATTACAAAGTTGCAGCACATCATCGATAATACTAAAGGAAGATAACTTTAGCAATTAATGCTAAGAAGAGAACACATAAAACTAGCATTTGTTTGGTTGTAATTTCTAATTTTTGAGAGATTTTGAAGAGATTCTGCCCTTACTAAGATTTTGGAATGTAGTATATTGTGGCTGACGGGAAGTATTTTCAGCAAGACTTTCGCGTTTCGTGATGTCACACTTCTGGAAATAGCGATCAAACAAATGCTCATTTTATGCGTTCTTTTCCTAGCATCATAGTGCATAAAGTATCTTTTCGTATTAAATCGATGATGTTCTACAACTCTATAATTGATTTTTTCCGTTTCTCGTACCGTTTCTGAGATAAAAACGTTAACTCCGAATTTTACCTCTAAGCGCTGTAAATGATTTCATTGCTTAGCGCATGCCATTTTACTAACCTTGACAGCGCTTTTTTGACTATAACTGTTGCTGGTTTGAAGTTGGGAAAGGTACTCAGAACTTTTCTGGATACCTTGTATGTACAGGGTGATTCAAAATTCTACATATAAACTGTTGGGGGGGGGGGTAATAAATACAGAATAAGACAAAATTTCGTTGAAAAGTATGACCGGAAACACCAACTAGATGATCTAGAGGACGCCGTTTTCTAGCTCTGTAGTTGGATTTCAATTTGGAGACTTTCAACTACGTCTGGAGAACATACAAAGGTCCAAGAATGCTGAGATAACGGACATGCATCTTGTATATGGAATAGTTGACAGCGGAAGGGGTGTGCCACGATTGTATGCGGGTATTATGGGTATGTAAGTGTATGTACGTAGTGCGAAAGAAAACCCCGGCACAAAAATCTCATTCGCCGCAACAAATGTTCGCGAAAGGGTTTGTCATTGCATGATCCTCTCCTGAAGAGAACTTAACTGTGAAGGTAAGGATTTTGAACAGTTGATGTGAAACTAGATGTTTGTAGGCACTACCTAAGTGTGAAACACTGCTAAACCTGTTATTGGTTTGTTATTTCTCACTGTATCAGTGAGTACAAATTTCTGTTTGTGTATCTTCTAGCTCATTTAGGCCGTATTTCCACTCATGTATTCATATGTGATTCTACCTTGTTTTTGTGCTTAGTATTTTGTACGCCGAATTTTAAATCGTCTTGTATTGGGAGACTAAAAAAGTTTTATTGACCAATTTTAAGTTATTAAAATTCTACGAGTCACATTATTGACCATAGGTTTTAAAACCTCACTGGGTATTTCTTCCTCAACTCCAGTTTTATGAAAGGCAACTGTTCAACATGCTTGCCATTTGTTTGGTAAACGAGCTTTCATGATACATTCAGATAAGGAATGTATATTCCATTGTTCTAAGCATTGCAGGCGTTTTTAGACATGAATAGAATGTAGATCATTTCAGCCAAAAATATATTACTTTTCTTATACTTCAGCCTTTTTGATATTTGGCTTCATTTGATATGGAAATTTGATTAAATACACCAACAGTTCTATTCATTTTTTAAAATATATAAATACTTAATAATTGCCGCGTATGTATTAATTGAGTGAAAAAAAGGTGCGAATTTTTTTTATGAGATGCAAAAAAGATGCAATTTTCATCATGATGCATGAGAAAAAATGAATACATATTGCTGATTTTTGCGAAGCCATGTAGGAACTCCGGAAACATTCAGAAAACTCTTAGGAACCAGCAAGGGCGGCTTCAGTTCCTTGTGAAAAGCCTGACAAACGTACAGATTCTATCCTTATGAAGCTTCTATTATTATCGAAGCGATACTAAACTTAAGGGGCCGTTCAAATATTACGTAAGCACCTAAGGGGGGGTTGCGATTTGCTTATTTTTGCTGACAAGGGGGAGGGGTATGAGTGATGCTTACGTAAGACATTAAAATCCCTTTATTTCCGAAAATCTCTTGTAACCAGCAAAAATAATTTAATTAAAAAATTAAATTTGAAAAAAAATTAAATTTTTCAAAATAAAATTAAACTTGAATTTTTTTCAATGATGTTCTGAGGTCAAGCATTTTAACTACACAAGAAAAACATAAACTATAGATAGCATGAATGTTCATTGAACACAATGGATAATAGTATCTTTTCTCTATAATAGCTGGAGATGACAGCTCATAATAATGTTTGATGCATTAGGCTTATTTCTGAGAACTCGCTACTATTTCCAATGATGAGATTGGAAGGAAAGGGATCGATGTGTTTAATTGTGACAATACGAGTTTCCAAGCAAGCACAAATAAACATGTTACAACAAACTTGAAACTCATTGAATATTTCGTGTATAAAAAAATATCCTCTTAGTCAGGTTTAAAGTTATATCTTCTTAGTACATAGTTATATCTTCTTAGTACATAGCATTTTATCCAGACAAGAAAAATATAAACGATAGATAGCATGAATGTTCATTGAACACAAAAAAACTATTGATTAAAAAAATCACGCATTGACTAAAAAAAATCTCATTGAAAGCGGAAATAAAATAAAATAACAAATATTCTCAAACCGCAAATCCTTCGTTGACATTAAGTCTGTTAATCGCTTGACGTTTTTTTTCTTCCCTTGGGTTCTCATAATTTTTTTAAATAATAATAGTTCATTTTTTCTTTTTCGTTTCTTCTCTGGTACGTTTTTTTCACTAATCAATTTCATAGCTGTTAATATCAGATGAGGGTTAAGTGAATAATTATTTTGATGATCTTTTTTCATTATTTGGAAAACGAAAATGAAAAATGTTTTTGATTGTTTTTATACTAATTTTTTCTTTCTATTATGCGTTGTTTCTCTTCGTTGTTGCTTAATAATAATATTGTTTTTCTTCGATCTTTTCTGATCTTAATGATGATGTCTTCCTTCAACAACGTTATGCACAATTTTTCGTCCGTTTCACGAACGATTCTTCCTGCAATTTGTTCCGAAACCTAACTAATCACATCACACCCCTCTCTGAAGTGGTTGAACCTCGTAACCATAGTGGCCGACAGCTCTACTGTCAGGTGTCTGGAGTGTTTTTAAAACCGCACAGTAAATAAAACAAGTCAAATCGGATATATATCTTCATTTTGAGAAATATTGTATAAAATGTTTTTGGAAAGTTTCAAAAAGTCTTCATCAGATAAACCTTTGAAGGATATTCAATGTAAAACTAATGATGTGTGGCGGTAGTATAAAAAGTCTTCTAAAAAGGATAAAGAGCTAGGAGTGTTAAAAAGAGCTGAGGAAGAACTGCGAAAGGCAACCAAAAAAAAAGTTTTTCTTGGTTATTTTATGAAGGTAATTATAATCAGTTTATTCTTAAAATTTTAAGCATATTTTATCATAACTTTAAATTTATAATTAACTTGGTATGAAATAACTTTACTTATTCTTGTTAATATTCGCTACATTTATTAAAATATATAGAGTATACTAACATTGTAATATGTAATAAAGTGGTAATATTAACATCTTTCTATATTTTAATAGATAAATGATCTTTACTAATGCAATCTTAACGTGAAAGTATTTTTCAATTTTCAAAAGTAATAATCTAGGAAATTAAGTGGTTCGAATACGACTTTGCGTTTTGAATAAAATATTAAATAACAAATAACAATAATAAATTATGAAAATACTTTAAAAATGAATCATTCACCAATCTAAGATTTAATTTTTTTCACTTCTTATGTTATATATTAAAAAAACTTTACATATTGTAATAATTGTTACCTTTCAAATTTATGTAGTTACAATAGTGTAATTGACAGTTATAAAAGTTTTTTGAGCTTTATTGGAAAAGAAAGTTTTAATTTACTTTTATATAACAACTTACGTTTTTGTTATAAAAGTGATTACTAAAAGTTTAGTCCTTTTGTCACATGCTTAAAAAGTATAGGGGCAATTGTGAAAAATTAACGACGAAGAAGTTTATCAAGATTCCTTCCGAGAAGAAAGCGATGAAGTAGTAACAGAAGGCGGATGCAATATAATAACAGATATGGA